>JADBJO010000021.1:1354954-1362454 GCA_016801955.1 Conus betulinus
CTTGGGCCCTGTTCTATGGTTCTTAGTAGGTGGATGTTTACTTTGTAGGGTGGAATGAGGGGTGGATAGGTGTAGGAGTAAAAGGAAAGTAATTCGAGTCAGGATCCTTTTTGTGGTGTGGGGATGAGTCGGATTAATGCGTTGGTGGTGGGTCTGAAGAATGCGTGAGCGTTGTAATAACTGTATTGTCTGGGGATTATTGATTATTATCATCATCTTGTCATTGTTATCATTCATCTTGCCCCTTATCGTTAGATAGGCATGATGATGATTATTATTATTCTTAATTTATTATTATCATATCTGATCTTATTCCATATCATGATTATGCTTATAGACATTTTAGTTCTTGATAGTTCTGGGTTGTGATTGTACTGTTGATATGATAAATCCTTATAATCATATTCCATTACTAGATATCACATACTACACGTAACGTACGTTTTGCCAAGGGGGGTGATATCTGACTGACTTTCAGGTCAACTATTCGGTTTATTGTTCTCTTATCTAGTACTAGATTCATTATCCCTGGATTTTTTGTTAATCATATCGGAAACGAGTTTCTGACGCATTCGTTTGCCCTCTGACTCCACCACCCACGCCACCACGCGCCCCACCCCCCCTCCACCACTTACCCCACACCTTCACGCCCCGTAGGTTCACTGGCGCATTCCCCCGGCCCAGCACATCGGCTGGGAGACTATAAACTCACGATAACCACGTCACACCACCTCGTGACGGTAGCGCAGGTCAGCGTTGAGTGGTATTGTTCGTGATGCGTAACACTCGACGACTTTTGATGTGGCGAGTCCCTTGTCTTCCAGTTACGGGGTTCCCCGTTTGTATGTTTGGACGGTGGTCGGCTTGGGCTTGCGGCGTGCCTCGTCTTTCGGCTGCCTCTTAGTAGGTCTGTCCTGGGCGCCGCAGTACCAGCGTCTTTTCTTTGCGTCGTGGCGTGGTCGGTTCTTGAAACGTTGTTTTCCCAATTGGTGTCGTGTTGTGTGCATATTGTATGTTTTTTAATACGATTCGTAGCTAGCATACTGAAAACATTATCGTAACATTCCGTTTTATCTTTGTATTCTCGAAAATAAGCCTTTATTTTTGACTGTGCTGGAACAGCTCTTCTTCTGACGCCCCTATTCGGCCCCTACGTGTCTTGGCGGGCTGGTGGTGCTATTGTTGGATGTTCACAGAGGCAGCAGGGCCCAACCACTCAAACCATGTGATGGCGACGTCAAGCCTGAAAGTTACCTCCCTGGGTGTCTCCATCTCATCCTTCCCACATTGGTCTATCTCCGACATCCGTGTGGCAGAGTGGTGCTTGTGTGCGGACTACGATCCAGCCGAGGTTATGGGAAGAGAACGAAAAATCAAAAGCTCCTCCACACCAGTACGTCTCTTTTTGCTGTTGATAGTGTTGGTGTGGATCGTGTTGTTATGGGACATGTTCGTGTGCATGGACAGGGACAGGTTTGTCAGACGCAAGCATCGTGCTCAAAACCTCCTCTTCCATCAATGCTGGGCCTGAAAGATGCCGCTAAGAGCCTCCGATCAAGAAGAAGGAAATTACATCATTCTGTCCTTATGCTGCCACCAATCTGCTTTAAAGGTCTTGTGCCCCCCCCGTAGTAGGAGGGTCAAGCGAGAAAAAGAACAATTTTTGTTTCTTGAAAACGTGAGCCAGAGGCGGAGAAAAGACCCTCATAGACTAGTGACAGTCAACCACCAGACTATATGATGATACTGCAAAAATGTCCGACACTTGACAATTATTACAATTCACAACGACTCTATACATTATAAGAACATCTGTGCATTACAACACATAGTGCTCTCTCTCTCTTCTTCTTCGTCTGCTCTTCTCGCTTCTCTCTCTCTCTTTCTCGCTCTCTCTCTCTTACAACACACCCACACACACACAACCACACACACACCTCCACATCACCGCGCGCACGTCGCGCACTACGCACGCACGCAAACGCACTTGCTAACGCTACGCACAACCCCCTCTGGCTTAATCACTCTCACCGCGCGTCTTAACATAGAATGATGCTTATCCCACAACATGCTCTCAGCTTCGACAAGACACGCATACAAGCATTAGTCACGCGAACGCGCCCACCCGTACCCTCGTGTCACGCACGCACGCACGCACGCACACACACACACAACACACACACACACACACACACACACACAACCACACATCACACACAGCGACCTGTGCGCGATCTCAAAACACGACCTCACCGTCCCACCGTTTCCTCCCACCCCCTCCCCCAGTGTGAGACGGACTAGCAGTTAAGATTAAAAGGAACTTCAGGTAGGTTTGTGTGGTGTGTGTGTGGTGGTGTTGTGTCCTGTCTGTGTGTGTGTGGTGTGTGTTGTGTGTTGTGTGTACACACCACCTGGTTAATCTGACAATAATTGGTTTTCAGTCAGTGGTGTGTTTGTTTTTGTGTGTGTGTGCGTGTGTGTGTGTGTGTGTGTGGGTGTGTGTGTGTGGTGTGTGTGGTGTGTGTGTGCCTGTGTGTGTGCGTGCTTGCGTATCGGGTCAGGCGTCCTGATCAGTCCCCGCACTGACCGGGACAGAGCCGCACACAGGCATCCAGCAAAGAAGCTCTGTCGTCGGCCTGCACCCTACTTCCACTACTTACCTCCGCCCTGCCTCAACCCAACAGTGTTTTCAACACAACTTTCGGGGGCCACCCCCAGGTCGTCACAGAGTTCCCTTCTATCCCCTTGACAGGTCTCCTCTTTCTCCCGGACTTACAGTGCCTGACCGCCTCGTTCCCAAGTGCTGGCCGGACGTTGGGATCGCCTCGCTGTGTGACAGCAGCAGGAATCGGAGCTGTTTTGTCGAGGGGAATATTGGAAACCCCCTTTTTTTTCTCTCTCTCCTAGCTCCTCTCTCCTCTCTCCTGCTTGCTGTGTGTGGGTTAAAGGAGCGGCGTGGACGTTAGCAGTTTAGGTAAGTGTTTGACAAACCCGGTCCTGACTTTAGGGCTAAGGGTCTCTCTCTCTTCTCATCTCTCTCTCCCTCGTCTCTCTCTCTCTGTCTCCGTCTCTGTCTCTGTTTCTCTCTCTCTGTCTTTGTCTGTCTGTCTGTCTGTCTGTCTGTCTCTCTCTCTCTCTCTCTCTCTCTCTCTCTCTCTCTCTCTCTCTCTCTCTGTTGCTACAGAAACAATTTTCTGTAAACGCTTCAGTCGATCCACAAATCTGTCTTTCCAATTCGGACCCCTTCAGGGTTTTTCAACATGAAAGTACAGTAAATGGAGTGGACGACCCCTTCAGGTTTTTTCAACATGAAAGTACAGTAAATGGAGTGGACGACCCCTTCAGGGTTTTCAACATGAAAGTACAGTAAATGGAGTGGACGACCCCTTCAGGGCTGTCAGCTTGAAAGTACAGTAAATGGAGTGGACGACCCCTTCAGGGTTTTCAACATGAAAGTACAGTAAATGGAGTGGACGAACCCCTTCAGGGCTGTCAGCTTGAAAGTACAGTAAATGGAGTGGACGAACCCCTTCAGGGCTGTCAGCTTGAAAGTACAGTGAATGGAGTGGACGACCCCTTCAGGGTTTTCAACATGAAAGTACAGTAAAAATGGAGTGGACGACCCCTTCAGGGGTTTCAACATGAAAGTACAGTAAATGGAGTGGACGACCCCTTCAGGGTTTTCAACATGAAAGTACAGTAAATGGAGTGGACGACCCCTTCAGGGTTTTCAAACATGAAAGTACAGTAAATGGAGTGGACGACCCCTTCAGGGTTTTCAGCATGAAAGTACAGTAAATGGAGTGGACGACCCCTTCAGGGTTTTCAACATGAAAGTACAGTAAATGGAGTGGACGAACCCCTTCAGGGCTGTCAGCTTGAAAGTACAGTAAATGGAGTGGACGACCCCTTCAGGGTTTTCAACATGAAAGTACAGTAAATGGAGTGGACGACCCCCTTCAGGGTTTTCAACATGAAAGTACAGTAAATGGAGTGGACGACCCCTTCAGGGCTGTCAACATGAAAGTACAGTAAATGGAGTGGACGACCCCTTCAGGGTTTTCAACATGAAAGTACAGTAAATGGAGTGGACGACCCCTTCAGGGTTTTCAACATGAAAGTACAGTAAATGGAGTGGACGACCCCTTCAGGGTTTTCAACATGAAAGTACAGTAAATGGAGTGGACGACCCCTTCAGGGCTGTCAGCTTGAAAGTACAGTAAATGGAACCGACGCCATTTTGAACGTCTTTGTGTCAGTCAAAGTGCTGGTACATTTTTGTTCTTCTAGCTGGATGATTGTGTGATTCTTGTGTCCCGGTTTTGCCCAAATATAGGTTATATCTAGAATAAAAATCGTTTTGAGTTTTCGTTAGTAGTAGTAGTAGTAGTAGTGTCATTATCATCATCGTCATCATCATCATCATCATCATCATCATCATCATCATCATCATCGTCATTATCATTAATATCATTATCATTATCGTTATCATTATCAGTAGTAGTAGTAGTAGTAGTAGTAATAGTAGTGGTGGTGGTAGTGGTGGTGGTGGTGATGGTGGTGGTAGTAATATTATTAAAAATTGTTGTTGTCGTTTTCTGTCCTTGTTCTTGTTGTCGTCCTCGTTGTCGTCAGCTGTTCTACGAGGAACATTTTCTCCTCTCTTTTGTTGTTGTTGTTGTTGTTGTTGTTGTTGTTAAGAATAATCACACACGCCTCTAATTAGTGACATGCAATTAGCGAGAACAAACCCTGAGCAACAAAAGGGAGAAACAAGCCCAAAACGAGCGATCCGTAAAAGGCGTGCCCCGGCCAGACACCCCGACCACACCCAATCTACCACCGCCCGTACTGTGCCTGGCCTGTGGCCGTTCCTCCCCACACCCAATCTACCACCGCCCGTACTGTGCCTGGCCTGTGGCCGTTCCTCCCCACACCCAATCTACCACCGCCCGTACTGCGCCTGGGCTGTGGGCCGTCCTCCCCCACACCCCAATCTACCACCGCCCGTACTGCGCCTGGGCTGTGGCCGTTCCTCCCCACACCCAATCTACCACCGCCCGTACTGCGCCTGAGCTGTGGCCGTTCCTCCCCACACCCAATCTACCACCGCCAGTACTGCGCCTGGGCTGTGGCCGTTCCTCCCCACACCCAATCTACCACCGCCCGTACTGCGCCTGGGCTGTGGCCGTTCCTCCCCACACCCAAACTACCACCGCCAGTACTGCGCCTGGGCTGTGGCCGTTTCCTCCCACACCCAATCTACCACCGCCCGTACTGTGCCTGGGCTGTGGTCGCCCCCTCCCCACACCCAATCTACCACCGCCCGTACTGCGCCTGGGCTGTGGCCGTTCCTCCCCACACCCAATCTACCACCGCCCATACTGCGCCTGAGCTGTGGCCGTTCCTCCCCACACCCAATCTACCACCGCCCGTACTGTGCCTGGGCTGTGGCCGTTCCTCCCCACACCCAATCTACCACCGCCCGTACTGCGCCTGCCCTGTGGCCGCTCCTCCCCACACCCAACCTGCCACCGCCCGTACTGTGTCTGGCCTGTGGCCGTTCCTCCCACACCCAATCTACCACCGCCCGTACTGCGCCTGGGCTGTGGCCGTTCCTCCCCACACACCCAATCTACCACCGCCCCGTACTGCGCCTGGGCTGTGGCCGTTCCTCCCCACACCCAATCTACCACCGCCCGTACTGCGCCTGGGCTGTGGCCGTTCCTCCCCACACCCAATCTACCACCGCCCGTACTGCGCCTGGGCTGTGGCCGTTCCTCCCCACACCCAATCTACCACCGCCCGTACTGCGCCTGGGCTGTGGCCGTTCCTCCCCACACCCAATCTACCACCGCCCGTACTGCGCCTGCCCTGTGGCCGTTCCTCCCCACACCCAATCTACCACCGCCCGTACTGCGCCTGGGCTGTGGCCGTTCCTCCCCACACCCAATCTACCACCGCCCGTACTGCGCCTGCCCTGTGGCCGTTCCTCCCCACACCCAATCTACCACCGCCCGTACTGCGCCTGCCCTGTGGCCGTTCCTCCCCACACCCAATCTATCACCGCCCGTACTGCGCCTGCCCTGTGGCCGTTCCTCCCCACGCCCAATCTACCACCGCCCGTACAGTGCCTGGCCTGTGGCCGCTCCTCCCCACACCCAACCTGCCACTGCCTGTTCCACCCTCTTCTCCCTCTGCGCCTGGGCTGTGTTCACTCCTCCCTACACCCAATCCACTGCCTGTTCCACCCTCTTCTCCCTCTGTGCCTGGCTGTGGCCGCCCCTCCATACACCCAATCCACTGCCTGTTCCACCCTCTTCTCCCTCTGTGCCTGGGCTGTGGCCGCCCCTCCATACACCCCAATCCACTGCCTGTTCCACCCTCTTCTCCCTCTGTGCCTGGGCTGTGGCCGCTCCTCCCTACACCCAATCCACTGCCTGATCCACCCTCTTCTCCCCTCTGTGCCTGGGCTGTGGCCGCTCCTCCCTACACCCAACCTGCCACTGCCTGTTCCACCTTCTCCCTCTGTGCCATCTGTACTTCTAGCTTCGCAACCACCTGTACTTTCACCATCTGTACTTTCGCCTTCTGTACTTTCACCTCCACCTGTACCTTCACCATGTGTACTTTCACCATCTGTACTTTCACATCTGTACTTTCACCATCTGTTCTTTCACACCTTCTGTACTTTCATCTTCTGTACTTTCACCCCCATCTGCACTTTCACCATCTGTACTTTCACCATCTGTACTTTCACCATCTGTACTTTCACCGTCGTGCTTACATCTTCTGTACTTTCACCATCTGTACTTTCACATTCTGTACTTTCACTTTCTGTACTTTCATCTTCTCTACTTTCATCTTCTCTACTTTCACCGTCCTTTACCTTCTGTACTTTCACATTCTGTACTTTCACATTCTGTACTTTCACTTTCTGTACTTTCATCTTCTCTACTTTCATCTTCTCTACTTTCACCGTCCTTTACCTTCTGTGCTTTCACCTTCTGTACTTTCACCTTCTGTACTTTCACCTTCTGTACTTTCACCGACTTTCACCTTCTGTACTTTCACACCTTCTGTACTTTCACCTTCTGTACTTTCACCGACTTTCACCGACTTTCACCTTCTGTACTTTCACCTTCTGTACTTTCACTTTCTGTACTTTCACCTTCTGTTCTTTCATTGCCTGTGTTTTCACCACTATCTGTACGTTCACCATCTGTACTTTCACCTTCTGTTCTTTCATTGCCTGTATTTTCACCACTATCTGTACGTTCACCATCTGTACTTTCACCTTCTGTTCTTTCATTGCCTGTATTTTCACCACTATCTGTACGTTCACTATCTGTACTTTCACTATCTGTACTTTCACCTTTCGTATTTTTTTTTCTTTTTTTACTTTCATCTTCCGTACTTTCACTGTGAAGAGAGACTTTTCTCTCATAGTACAGAAAAAAAAACTCTGCAGGTGTAGGAATCTCTGTCTGTCTGTCTGTC
>JADBJO010000021.1:1364954-1367454 GCA_016801955.1 Conus betulinus
CTCCGTCTCTGTCTCTCCTCTCTCTCTCTCTCTCTCCTCTCTCTCTCTCTCTCTCTCTCCCTCCTCTCTCTCTCTCTCTCTTTGCACCCAGAACGAGCAGATGGTTGTCTTTCGTTGTCATTGTGTCGAATGTTATTTGTCTTGCCTGAAGCAGACTTCATGGATCAAAGTGCCCTGTGTATGTTTCGTGAACTGTTTGTTTGTTTGTTTGTTTGTTTGTTTGTTTGTTTGTTTACTTCGTTTGCCAACGCCGTAGCTTTGTTTAGACCATGTCGTCTATCTGGTCTACTCTCTCATCTACTTCTGATTTCTTTCACTGCAGGGTTCGTTCAGTTCATCATACTACTCTCATCTACTTCTGATTTTTTTTACTGCGGGCATTTGTTCAGTTCATACTACTCTCATCTACTTCTGATTTTTTTACTGCAGGCATTTGTTCAGTTTCATACTACTCTCAGCTATTCCTGACTTCCTTTCCGCAGGGATTCGTTTGGCTGTATTGCGCGTGCGTCATCGACCCTATGGTGAACTGCCGAATTGGGCCGAAATAGGCAGATATTCCAATAAGTGATGAAGTAGGAACAACTGAGAAAAAGGACTAGAAATCTGAGGGAAGAAGGTGCGATGGAACAGAGAAGGGGGCGGGGGGGGGGGGAGAAGGAAGGGGAAGACGGACAGGACATGGAAGGTGGGAAAGGGAAAAGGAAGCGGGAAAAGGAAGGGAAGGGTGGGAAAGGGGGAGTGAAACGTAGGGGGAAAATGAAGGGGGCATAGAAAAACGGAACAAACAATGGGCAAGGGAAGAGAGAAGAAGTGTGTGTGAGCGTGTGTGTGTGTGTGTGTGTGTGTGTGTGTGCGTGTGTGTGTGAGCGTGTGTGTGTGTGTGTGTGTGTGTGTGTGTGTGTGCGTGTGTGTGTGAGCGTGTGTGTGTGTGTGTGTGTGTGTGTGTGTGTGTGTGTATGGAAGGGGTGGGGGAGCTGGAATATCAGTGAGTTAGGACGCCTGCTTTCTGATGTTGGTGCCTTCTGTGCCAGCATGTCGTTTAGCTCACACATTTCAGAGTCCTAACACCGTCACACGTATTCAGCACCAGTCTTGCCGTTGGCTGTACCACGGATAACTCCAGTGATCGATGAATCGCTTTAGTTAGAGCTAATAATGGCCTCCAAAACACCGACCAAAGCCATTGCAGTTGATCAGCGTAGTAGTGAACCCTATCATTGAGCGGATTCAGAGCGGTGTTTATGGATTCCGGCACTTTGGCCTGGGACAAGGAACCATTAGGACCCAGTGACTGTCCAGGAAAGATAGAGCGCTGTTTTCGCGGCTGTAGGGGTACGGACGAAGTCTTTGAGCCACAGAACAGTAGGATCCAGTGACTGTCAGGGAAAGGTAAATTCCTGTCATGTCGTGGCTCTAGGGGTACTGACGAAGTCTTTGTGCCACAGAACAGTAGGATCCAGTGACTGTCAGGGAAAGGTGAAGCTCTGTCATGTCGTGGCTCTAGGGGTACTGACGAAGTCTCTGTGCCACAGAACAGTAGGATCCAGTGACTGTCAGGAAAGGTGAAGCTCTGTCATGTCGTGGCTCTAGGGGTACTGACGAAGTCTTTGTGGCACTTCCATTGCCCACCTCGTCGTCTTTCCCATCGATGTGTGTTGTTGATGTTGCTGCTGTCGTGGTGTTGTTGTTGTTGTGTTGCTGTTGTACGTGTTTTCATTCTCCTCGGGGCGTCTATCCGTTCTTGCCTCTCTATGTGTGTTATTATAGGTGTTGTTGTCGTTGCTGTTGTTGTTGATACTGTTGTTGCCATTGTTTGTCTTTCAGCCTCTTTCTTTTCACTCCCTCCCCCCCCCCCACACACACACACATACACACGCGCGCACGCGCATGCACGCACACACACACACACACACACACACACACACACACACACACACACACACACACACACACACACACACACATATATACCATAATATCAAAATCTTGGAAAAAGTGGCCAGTGATTAATCAACCAACTTAAGGAGGATTGATACTTACTCACGAGGCAGTGATGATGATAAGTCTGCATACATGCAGGCTATTCCTACTCAACTTTCTTATCGATAAAAGAGACGTTGGAGACGGAGGGAAAGGGGTTAAGAGAGCGAGAGAGAGAGAGAGAGAGAGAGAGAGCAAGAGAGAGAGAGAGAGAGAAAGAGAGACGACAGACAGACAGACAGAGGGAGTCTGGAAACAAACTGCGCAGTTGTCTTTTTCTTCACCGAATCATGGAACGCAGCAGTCGGCAGCGCACGGACGCTGCATACAATTGCAGATTGTCCAGTGCGTTCCGCTTTGCCTGTCAATTCTGCTGACTCTGACACGGCGCATGTGCCACAGCAGATTGCATGCTGTCGTGGAAGACGTCACAGGTTGTGTCTCACAGTGTCAGCAGTGGCAAGTTATTCTTCGGCCGGGAGGGGGGGAGGGAGAGGCATAAAGAGGTGATCGAAGG
>JADBJO010000021.1:1372454-1382454 GCA_016801955.1 Conus betulinus
AACACTAACGGAAAAAAAAATGATGATACGAAGCCCCAGTCGCATTAACGTGACTGGATTTGAGAATGGTTATATCACAACTCAATTTCGAATTGCTATCCTGTGTACCATGTACATAACTGAAAACAGGGATTTATGTCCGTCGATTCAATTGCCAAGGAAGGAGTGGATAACAGAGAACAATTCCATTTTCCTCTTCCTTTCCTCGTAAACATATAGTACACATTTATTCTCAGAGTGTATCAAATCAAAGGTTAACGAAAACAAATAAAATTTTAAATATCTGCGTATGTCCTCGCACACAGGAGTATTACAGTAACGTTCACACACACACACACACAAACACACACACCACACACACACACACACACACACAGACACAGACACAGAGAGAGAGAGAGAGAGAGAGAGAGAGAGATAGAGAGAGAGAGGAGAGAGGAGAGAGAGAGAGAGAGAGTACGAACGAACGAAATGTTTAATGACGGAAAGAAAGAAGCACAAGTCAGTGGCTTTTTTTTTTCATCCAGCCCTCAAAACAACAGAGAAGAGGAGAGAGAGAGAGAGAGGAGAGAGAGAGAGAGAGAGAGAGATCGAGAGCTGAGAGAGGAGAAGAAGGGGGAGGGAGCGAGAGAGTGGAGCGAGAGAGGAGTGAGAGAGAGAGAGAGCGAGTTAATGACAGGAGAGAGGAGAGAGACAAACCAGAGAGAGAGATGTTAGAGAGAGAGAGGAGAAATGACTCGGATGCATCCACTCAAGCAAATGATGATGTTGTTTTTTAACTGATGTTCTCCACGCGCTCAGAGAAATGTATGATGATTTTACTGATGTTTCATTCGTACATTCGTACATCTCTTATACCACATGTATCCGTCATTAGTGAACCCGGGTTAGCGACGCACGTGCACCACGTGGACGTCACGTGCCAGGCAGACATACACACGTCTGTAGGAAACACGTCAGGCAGGTTCAAAGGTTCAGGTCGAGGCGAGCGGACATCCGGTGGTGTGTGAGCGCCAGGAACTTGCATTCAGACTCCACACAAAATGAACAGCACGAGTCCAACCATCTAACTCAGTGGAAGTTTCTTAAGTGCAATGCCGGAAAACTTATAAAGTAAATTACTGGATGCTTTTTTTTTCATGAATTACCTAAATAATTTGATGTTGCTTCTCTCACTGAAACGCTCCGTAACTTGTCATTAATTTTGACTATAGCAATACATCCACTGATTATTTGATGTTTCCTGTACCAGCCAAAAAAAAAAATATCAGTTCATGCAATTCAGGAAGTGTGTTGCTGTCAATAAGGAAAAGTCTGCCTAACAAGGTTAAACAAACAAAGCTGAACTATGACAATGCTATTGCAATAGAAATAGATCAAAGTAGATTTAGCACCGATAAAGATGTATTTTTGGTTGCCTGCTATGTTAGTTCCAGAACGAGGCCCTATATACAACGATAAATCGATCAAAGATGGTGTCCTAATAATAGAAAAAGCCTTACAGCAAAATTTTTGAAAGAAATGGATACACTTTGTTTTATGGTTATGGGAGACTGGAATGCCAGAACAGGTTACAAACAAGCTGAAAATGAAATTAGGACAAACTATGGGAGCTGTATGGAGAATGTCAATGTGGATGACGACAATAACACTCGTTGCTTTACAGATTCAGTTATCTACAATTTTGTAAAAACAGTGCTCTCGATTTCTGTTTATGTCTGCCTTGAGTATCGTGAATGGTTTTTGTGATGGTGATAGTGAGGATGAGTATACTTTTGTGTCTCCAAACGGATGCAGTGTGATCGATCATGTTCTGGTTCACAATGGCACACCTCTTCCACTGTAGAAAGGCATCACCCCCTCCCCTCTCCTTACTCAATCACACACACACACACACACACACACACACACACACACACACACACACACACACACACATACACACACGCGCGCGCGCACATCTATCTATCTGTCTGTCTATCTATCTATCTATCTATCTATCTATCTATCTATCTATCTATCTATCTATCTATCTATCTATCATCCATCCATCCATCCATCCATCCATCCATCCATCTATCTATCTATCTATCTATCTATCTATCTATCTATCTATCTATCTATCTGTCTGTCTGTCTGTCTATCTATCTAAATGTCTATATGCATATCTATCTATCTTTCTGGTTGTGTGACTATATGTATCTGTGTCTGTCTGTCTGTCTGTTTCTCTCTCTCTCTCTCTCTCTCTCTCTCTCTCTCTCTCTCTATATATATATATATATATATATATATATATATATATATATATATATATGTATGTATATACATACATATATATATATATATATATATATATATATATATATATATATATATATATGTGTGTGTGTGTGTGTGTGTGTGTGTGTGTGTGTGTGGTTTCTTTACTGTTACATGGTGGTTTCTTGTAATTCTACTCTCTCCCCCCCCCCCCCCCCCCCCCCCCCCCCCCCCCTCCTTCTGGATCGGGTGTGATAAAAGCTAGTGGTTAAATGCAGTCAAGACAGACATATCATCGAGACCTGACTGAACAATTCCACCCACCGTGGTATGTGTCACCACTGACACACCTCGTCTCACCACGTCACGTCACGCACCTCACCAGGGGACGTAACCCAGTGCAGATTGACGCTGAGCCTTTCAGTGAACACGTGCCCGTGGATGTCCGACAGGCGGTGGGAAAACCTCCCTGACACCAAATTTGGATAAAGTATGTGTTAATCCTCTCGCTATGTCCAATCAGATAGCTGCCACATTTAGAACAGAGACACGTGATTGTCGATGTTTTCACGTAGGTCCACAGGGTGGAGTGTGTGTGATAAATGATGCTTTTTCCACAGACGTCATCGTTTTTTTGGTGTGACTATCAAGATATGTACAAATGATAACAAGAGAACAGATGCAAACTGTAGCATTTTGCAAACAAGCCAAAATAAAATTAACGCTCTACGTACACAGTGACAACCAACGCTTTCTTTGTACGTCATACAAAAAAAAGTGAATATTTGTCAGCTGTTTCCACGAAAAAGACCAACTGGACAGGCATTCAGCGAGCAGCCCAGAACCGAGTGTGATGGCGGAGTGTTGTCGATGGCCTATGCTCACCCTTGAGCTATGGGTCTAAGTAAGTAAGTAAGTAATGGTTTCCATGAACGTTCATAAAACACACATAAAACACCCCCAAGATGATACATGAAACACCCAATATGGCTGCCATCGGCCAGTAAAGTGATGGAAGGAAGAAGCCAACTGTGAATCCTTTTTTTTTCCCATTGCTGAGAATGACAGCAATGTGGTCCACACACACTGACAAAAGTCCGGACATGGAGGTGATCAATACAGGATGAAAAGATTCCATAAATAGACACGTGCACAGAAAAAGGCACACATACATTTACACGGAAATAGATAAACCCCACGGATGATTGCTGAGGCTGGAAATTGGCCGAATCATGCTGTCTGGTGATACATATATAAACAGACAAGATCAAAACATGTATGTTAACATTTTTTTTTTTATGACAGATATATATTATTTCTTTATGATACCATCATTCAGTATGCTAAAGATGAACGTTTACAAACAGGCCTACAAATGAGTGCAAAGTTTTTTTTTTACTACAAACACACACACACACACACACACACACACACACACACGCGCGCGCGCGCGCGCGCGCGCGCGCGCGCGCGCGCGCGCACACACATCCAAACCACGCATGTACATACCAAACATACCTATCGTAATATAACAAGTTTCTTATGAACACAACACTGACGTCCAACAGATACACTGACATCAAGTCAAACAGACACACCAGTCTAGCAGATACACTGACATCAAGTCAAACAGGAAAACCTACGTCAGTATGGCCACACAGCAAGATCAAGTGTCCTCAAGAAAACGCACCCAAACTGTTGAGGGGGTGTGAGGTGGAGTAGAAGGGGGGGGGGGGGGGGGGGGGGGGCACAGAGAGGACGATGGCCTGACAATGTTGCAGAACAGACGGGGACAGCAGTGTGGGTGGACACATAATCCACCCGATCGAGAAACTTGAGGACTAGTTCTGCAGGTCACGTGTCCGCGTTAGTGACTCTCCGTGGAAGGGAGGGGGGGGGGGGGCGTATCTTTTCCCTTTTTCTTTTCCCCTAGGGGGAAGAAGAAGGAGGAGGAGGAAGAGTAAGAGGGGAAGAAGAAGGAGGAGGAGGAAGAGTAAGAGGGGAAGAAGAAGGAGGAGGAGGAGAGAGAGAGAGAGAGAGAGAGAGAGAGAGAGAGAGAGAGAGAGAGAGAGAGAGAGAGAGAGACAGAGACAGAGACAGAGAGAGCAGATATCCTTTACTCGAACAGAAATTGAGATCTTAAGCAGATCCTATCCTTCCATTCTGTCATTGCTAAACTAAAGTATGCAATGAGAGAGAGAGAGAGACAGAGAGAGAGAGAGAGAGAGAGAGAGAGAGAGAGAGAGAGAGATATTATAGGCACAGACACACACTCACACACAAACACACACACACACACACACACACACACACACACACACGCACGCACGCACGCACGCACGCACGCACGCACGCACGCACGCACTCACGCACGCACGCACACACACACACACACACACACACACACACACACCACACACACACACACACACACACACACACATCTCTGTAAGTTTGTTGGACCAATACTGATTTACACGATGATGTTTGCGGTATGTTTGTACCCGGTGGTGGTGATGATTATGGTGACGTCGTGAGCAAAAAACAAAAGACAGTGAGTGAGTGAGTGAGTGAGTTCTTTCATTCAGTCTGTTCACACGTGGTGATATTAGACCGAAAAGGAGAGATAGGAGAAGGGGGGCGTTTATAAAAATCTGTTGATTTGAAGCATGGAAATCACTGTTCTGCGTTGTGGGTTACTGTTTTGATGGAATCGCGTACAGTCACATCCACGTTCGACTCTTTATGAAATGAAGTTAATATTGAACAATGAAAAAGAATATGGTCCACTAGCAGAAGGCTTGAATAATCGCATGCTACATTTGGGGACATTTGGTTTTCCACGAATTTAGTCGAAGCTTGTATATTAAAGATGACAAATATTATGGACATGATAAGATTCCATACTTCTCTAGAAGGTGTTCATTGTTCACGTATTTTTCCAATAAAGAATTAATTTCTTGAACATCAAGTTTAAAAACTACTCTCATGTGTTTTTTTTCTTAACGCATCATCTCTAGCTAATCTATCTGCTGTTTCATTACTAGATATGCCACAATGTGATGGAATCCAGCGAAAAAGATACCCCAATTCCCTTCAATAGAATAACATGTGTATAATACCTTATTTCAAGAAGTAATTAAAAAAAAAATTTTATCCCCAGTTTTGCAAGCTATATGCACTGGTTGGAATCAACACAGAAAAGTGTATATATAGAAAACAGTGTTATTGTCACACATAAAAATCAATACCATAAGAATAGCGTAAAGTTCTGCCGTAAATATGGAGAACCCTTTCCCAAGAGAAAAGGATCTACGAATCTTCAGCAATGGAATCACAAAACTGGACCTTTCATCTGATTCTAAATTGGAACCATCTGTAAAACATCATCAAATGATTTGGATACACGGTTTCAATCTGTTCTATTGCTTCCCATGACAGAATATCAATGTTATCAACCTTCTTCATGTCAGTGAAATCTACATCAAATTGAGCTTGGATATGCTGCCAGTGAGTTATGCGTTGTACTATTTTGCACATCTGAAGTACTTTCAATATCAATGTTACACTTTTCAAATGTTTCATTTGAATAATCCCTGACGGGCTGGAGAGAAGTAGAGTGTTGAGCGTTTTCAGGAGAGTCCTTTTCAGAACTTACTAATATTATCAGGTTTGACAGAATTTGAAACACGTAGGCTTCTGGTAATATATTTAGCCGTTGTCAGTTTTCGTTGGTCAGATAGTAAGAGTAAGTTTGCTTCTTTATAAGTATTTAACGAAGTTGTGTGTACTGGAGCACCATATGCTGCCTTAACAGTTTTACTGTCTATGACTGTAATTTCTTCAGCAGGGGTTTCTGAGGCATTGAAATAACCCCCTGCCCGTAAATAAGCTTCGATCGAACTGAGCTAGTAGCTATTTGTAATAGAGTTTTGGTGTCTTGACCCCATGGGTGTGCATTGATTATTTTTTTAGTTTTAGTCGATTTAGCCTTTGTCGTGCGTCACTGACCAGTTTCTCAATACACAACCGTCAGTTTCATTTAAGTTAAGGTCACACCCAAAAACTTTACGTTTCGTGAATATTCTAATATTTTTCTCATTTAACACTAGCTGAGGCATGTGTTTAGGATTTTCCCTGTTATTAAAAAGAACTAACTGTGATTTCTGTCCAGAGAATGTAAGCCCGTTTTTCAATCACGTATGAGTTAATTCTATCTATTTACAGCTGATACGTTTTTTTCTAACATAATGTATTGCCCCTCTTTTTGTGTGCTTTCTAATGCTGGTATTCAATCAAATAGCTAGATCATCAGCATCTTGCACTAAATGTATATCATTTGATGTTATCTTGGGAAGGTGGCGAATAAGTAGAGTGAAAAAAATAGGTGCTACGACGGAACCTTATAGAATTCATTTGTTAATGTCTTTAAAAGAAGAATAGACAATGCTTATTTTTGTGTAAATAGATCATCCACGTAATAAACACATTATCTATATACTGATATAATATCCGCCTGTCCAATATTCTTCAACTTGTAAAGCAAAATGTGCATGCCAAACTCTGTCATGCGCTTTTTTAATGTCGAAAAAAAGTAGTAGTAATGTGCTTTTCCGTCGAGCATTTTTTAAAATGTGGATTGTAATCTTTACAAGATGATCTATCGTGCACCTGCCTTTTCGAAAACCTGCTCGATTATTTGGGATAATGTTCCATTTTTTTTTCACAATAATGCACGAGACGCTTTTCGATATTTTTTCTAACAATTTTCCACCATATGAGGTTAGAGCTATGGTCTATGACTTTCAACCGAAGACCTAGGTTTACCTTGTTTAGGAATAGGTATCACACAGCTGCTGTCCTTTTCCAGATGCTTGGCAGAGTTTCATTTTGCCAACATTTTGGTCTCAGGCAAGTGGGTTTAACAACTGGTATGAGATACCATCAAAACCAACAGCTGTTTTGTTAGAAGAAAAGGATTCCAGAGTTTCACAAAATTCTTCATAAGAAATAAAGGAATTTAAATAGTGTGGCAGGTCTGGAACAGGATACTCATATACGGATTTTTTTTGTTTCTTTTTCTTTGTAAGACTGGATGTCTAAATTTAGATTAGACAGCAAATTATATTCCGAGAATACCTTAACAAACGCCTCTGCTTTATCCATGGATGGTACACCATTGCTGTTAGTTCAATGGGAAATGATGGCAGATTGAATCTATTTCTTTCTTTGACTTTAGAGAAACAATTAAAAAATACAGTATTGTAGGTGGAGCAGTGTTCCTTCACTGAGAAAGGACAGTGAGTGATATAAATCATTGACACTGCCAATGCGGTAACAGAGCACACATCCGTTATTGCTGATGACTTAAGTGATTCCTGCCAGGTACTTTGACCTCTGCATGTATTTTTAGGAGACAATATAGCTTGCACCAAAGATTGTGTGAGCTGTTTTTTGAAAGTCTGCTGTGAACGGTAGAATTTTTAGGTTTGAGGAAAGACGTACCTGACAATGCAAAACTAAATTTGACATGTCCGTCCGAAATGCCTGGTACAATATAAATGTTAGAACCATATTAACATGAAGCCCAAGTAAGTAAATCCCTTAAGTATCGTTAGGCCAGATCATTGTGCACGTTATAATATAAGTACAGCTTTGTCGAAATCTAGTTGTCAGGATGTTTAATTTAGCCCTTTTTTTTCTGAAGTTGATAAGGAAGAATCGGGTAGAATTATCATTGCAGCTCTTTTGTACATCGAATTTATTCAGTTTCCTGTGATGATTCTTTGTTGCATAGTTACAGACTACAAACGCAAAGCTGATGTGAGGGAGACAGTTAGCCTGGAAAAAGTAAACATTTTCAAGCGTCTGTATATGTGTACGACTTCAGTTGTTCCAGCATGAAGATACTGCGAACCAGCTTGTTGACAGTTTCAGTGTGGGGACTGCCATTTCAGTCTCTCAGTCAGTATCATTCCTATGACTCGAATTGTGGGCACTGTGATGGGGGATGGTGGTGTTAAAGTTTAAAACCGACGACGATTATCCGCTAAGTTTCCCTCAAGAGAAAAGATGATGAATTGACAAGCATGCTCTTCAAATTTGATGACAATATGAAGCTCTAAGTATGCTCCAAGACATAGGCTCTAAGGACTCTTGAGTTGTTGCCCTTGGTTTGCGTTCATTCCTAACTCTTTTTAAATGCCAACAAATATGCCCCTGTTCTCTAGATTTGTATGCTTTTAGACCACTATGATGATGTCGATAAAAGCTATGCAGGATATAACAAATACTCCTTGTAAACTAAAGTATGTTACATATTCAATAGAAGCCGGATAGAGAACACACATGCGTACAGAACGAAATTTGAACGGAAAAAGTTCTGTTCTGTGAAAACAGTATGAGTTCAACAGATAAAGGCTTTTTGGTGAGTATAACATAAATACAAAAAAAGTGTGTACAGTCTTTAAACTTCGTTGTTTGTGTGTTTGTTTTATAAATTGACAATCAGCATGAAGACCTGTCATTGCCAGTATTATTTCTAGCATGCACACAACAGCCACGTTCTTTTCTGTCATCACTGCCAGCCGTGACTATGACCAGCTGCTGTATGTGTGTGCCGCCAGTTGTGCACACAAACTGCGCACCCCCATGCACGTGTTTGTGGCAGTCTTCCTACCCAGACTCTTTGTCATTGTTTACTTTACATGTGTGCACGCTTAGGACAGTTTTGACAGGTATATAAGCTCTGCCCCCAATCGCCATCTTGCTTTACCCAAAGGTGGGGGGCGGAGGGGGGGGGGGGGGGGTGGGGGCTGGCGTTGTTCCGTAGTGTGAATGCTCACTTCAGGGTGAAGTACCCCTCTCCTAGTCCGGCTGTAGAGGGAACCGGAAGGGTTGTAAATCCCCTAGGAACAGTATCTTACAAACCCATAGGGACGAATGGCTCTTTACCAGGCTGGCCAGGACAATCCTCGATATAGACAAGAGTTAGGAAGAATGGCAATGACAAAAAGGGGGAGGAAAGTGTAGTAGAGGGAGGGACTGAGAGTGAAGCCTGTATTTAGTTTTGTCAATTCTCTGTGTCTGCGCCCAGCTGTATTGTTCTATTTACTTTTCTTGACTGATGCTTTTCACCATCATTCCACTCCGCTCACTTACCAATTCACACCCGTATTCTCTCTGTCCTCTGTCTCTCTCTGTCTCTCTGTCTCAGTCTCTGTCTGTCTGTCTGTCTGTCTGTCTGTCTCTCTCTCTCTCTGTCTCTGTCTCTCTGTCGTCTCTCTCATCTCTCTCTCTCTCTCTCTCTCTCATTATACTTTGACTGTGTATTGTAGTTTCAAAGGTTTTAAATAAGTTTTAGTTGCTGAGTCCCTTCCTGTCAAGGGCCGACTGCACTGGCATATTACCTTGGAAAGAAGATCATTCATAGTCTGTATTATCATAGCTCTAATATTCATTTCATCATCATCATCATCCATCATCATCATCCTCATCATAGTCGTCATATCATATCATCGTAGCATCGTATCATTCATATCATCACATGCATAATTCTCATCATCATCAGCCATCAATTCGCTCTCTCGCATCATCTATCTATCTCGCGTCCCTCTCTCTCTCGACCACCTCTAAATATTAACCTTTCTTACTTTTTTTTTTTTTTTTTTTTTTTTCATGACCTTTCCAGCTATATCTCCTTTTCCTTCCTTTCCCGACACCTCCTACATCACTCCTCGCT
>JADBJO010000021.1:1389954-1402454 GCA_016801955.1 Conus betulinus
TGAAAGGATTGTGTTGAGTTTTTGATCTAGTATTGTTCTGAGGTCTTGAGCTTGTGTTGTTTTGTGTGTTGAGTTTTTTTTATCTTGTATTTTTTTTTCATCTTAATGCATTGTTTTGTTTAGTGTTGTTTTCTTTGAAATTGTTTTGTTATTTCCTTAATCTAAATGCTGTGTTATGATGTATTCTTGTTCTAATGTTGCTTTGTGTTGTGTTTTTGATCTTGTATTGCTCTGTGTCGTGTTTTCGACTTTGGTACTGTTTTGTGTGGTGTTTTTCTTCTTCTTTTTTTTTTTCATCTTTTTTTCATTGTTTCGTGTGTGTGTTCTTGATCTTGTTTTGTGTTGTTTTTCTTTTAATCTTGTATTGTTTTGTGCTGCGTTTTTGATTTTGTATTGTTTTGTGTCGTGTTTACTTCTTGTATATTTTTCGTGTTGCGCTTTTGATCCGTACTGTTTGTGTTTTATTCTGTCATGTCTTATGTTGTATTTTCTAGTATCTTATATTGTTTTGAGTTGTATTTTTGATCCTGTATTAAGTGTTCTTTTTTGTTTTGGGGCTTTTTTTTTTTTGTAATGTGTCTATTGTGTTGTGCAACCGATCTTTTTTTCTTTTTTAAGCTGATATCGTTTTGTGTTGTATTTTCTATATGATATTTTTTTACATGTATGTTTTTGACCTTGTATATGGCTTTCTTGTTTTTTTTGGTTGTGTGCGTGTGTGTGTGTGTGTGCATGCGCGCGCGCGCGCGCGCGCGCGCGTGTGTGTGTGTGTGTGTGTGTGTGTGAAAGCGCGCGCGTGTGTGTGCGTGTGTGCCAGTACAACCTATGGTTAATCTGACAATAAATGGTTTCAGTCCGTCAGTCAGTGTGTGTGAGTGTGTGTGTGTGTGTGTGTGTGTGTGTGTGTGTGTGTGTGTGTGTGCGTGCGTGCGTGCGTGCGTGCGTGCGTGCGTGCGTGCGTGCGTGCGTGCGTGTGTGCGTGTGTGCGTGCGTGTGTGTGTGTGTGTGTGTGTGTGTGTGTGCGCGCGGCGCGCGTGCGCGTGCGTTCCTGTATATTTGCATGCGTGAGTGCGCGCGCGCGCGCACATGTGTGTATTGTGTGTGTGTGTGTGTGTGTGTGTGTGTGTGTGTGTGTGTGTGAGAGAGAGAGAGAGAGAGAGAGAGAGGAGAGAGAGAGACAGACAGACAGACAGACAGACAGACAGACAGAGAGAGAGAGAGAGAGAGAGAGAGAGAGAGAGAGAGAGAGAGTGTAACTAATTTCTTTCTGTATATGAGGGGGTTGTTGAAAGTTAAAGATCAATTCCTACTGGACTGCGTGATAGATGTGGGCATAACGAACAAAGAAAAGCATAATTATTTAACATTTTTGGTCGTGTCAGTAAAGTCGATCTATCATGTGAAATATTAGTACCAGCCTTGTGCATTATATTCTTTACTCTTGGACAGTCTAGTAACAGGTGACGTACACTAAGAGTTCCCCACTCATAGGCCTACATGTGACATTTTTACTGTATTTGGTTCGAACTGAATTCAAACGCATCCTATGAATTAATGCTACTACCTCTCTAGATATTGTATTTTCGAATTTGTCTAACTAAGACTTGGGGTGGATGTCAGGATTTGGTTGTATACAATTACAGTGATGTTGGCTAACTGTGTCTTCCAATGACCTCTGGAACCTGTCAAAGGATGCTCTGTTAGTTAAAGTATAACATTCTGATAAGTCTAGCGGAATGTTCAGTGCAGTCGTTCCTTCAATATTGTCGAGCAGCTGCTCTCCGAGCAGCTTGATCAGCTTTCTCATTTGTTGAAATTCCACAATGTGAGGGCACCAACAGAAAGTCACATTTATTCTTTTCATCGATAGATGTGTCACGTAATTAATTTCTGTGATAGCCTTAGCGGATCTTTGTATTTTAAGACTGTACGGCAGAAAGGGCTGACTCTGAATGAGAATATAGTAAAAGTGGACAATTTTCTACGGAAGAATTTAAAACATACTTTAGAAACATTAGAATTGCAACTAATTCTGCAGTTAATATTGACAAGTGTTTGCCAAAGATAATATAATTCCTCCACTTTTAATTTTGGTATTATAAAAGCTGCTCCTATTCTATGGTCATTTAACACTGAGCCATCTGTAAAAAATTGAAGATGGTCCTTACACTGATTTTCCAAATGAGAATTTACATTTTTAAAAAAAAGATATGATGGATCATTTTTGTTCAGTTCAGTATAGTTTGTGTCATAATTTGCTTTGGTTTGTTACCATTTGGGAATGGGTGGAAAGGGCGGATCGACAGCTATTTTACTTTGGTTAATGTTGTTTTTCTTTAGAAGACTAGATGTGTATGACTGAATAGATTTAGCTAATTGCATGTCTTTTGCTCTTTTAGCAAAACCAGTCTCTGAATTTAGAGATACTTCATTTGTACACAAACTTTTTTTGGTGAAAGGTTCTTTAAAACAGATTTGGTGGAGGACACTTCTCTCTCTCTCTCTCTCTCTCTCTCTCTCTGTATGCGCACGCACGCGCACGCGTGTGTGTGTGTGTGTGTGTGTGTGTGTGTGCGTGTGTGTGCGTGTGTGCGTGTGTGTGTGTGTGTGTGTGTGTGTGTGTGTGTGTGTGTGTGTGCGCGTCTGTGTGTGTGTGTGTATGTGCGTCTGTGTGTGTGTGTGTGTGTGTGTGTGTGTGTGTGTGTGTGTGTGTGTGTGAGTGAGTGTTGTGTTTTAGATCTTATATTAATTTGAGTCGTTTTGATCTTGTATTGCATTGCTTTGTGCCGTATTGTTGATCTTAACATCGTTTTGTTTTGAATTGTTGGTCTTGTATTGATTATATATATATATATATATATATATATATATCACAAATAAAAATAGAGACTTGTCAACACACCATTCCTTAACACACCCTCCCTGAACGCACCCCCCAAAAAAAAAAAAATTGTAAAAAGATACAGGCCACGTGAAACACATGCAGAACTCACGCTTACACACACACATATATATATAACACCGGTAGCGTGCCCAAAATAAACACCCTGAAGAGAGCAGAGAGCTTATCTTTTTACAATTTTGGTTTTTTGGGGGGTGCGTTCAGGGAGGGTGTTAAGGAATGGTGTGTTGACAAGAATTTCCATTTGTGCCTGCAATTGTTTATGATCTCAACTTTGAATTCAGAGTTGCTAGATGAGGTTGCATAATATCAGCCACTTTTCTGTAGAACATAGGTTGCATTTTTTAGAGATATTATTGTATGGTGCTGCTCTTTTTTATAATTTTCCATGATATATTGTAGTCTATTTTTTTTCTTTAAGTTTCCAAATGTGTTTACTTAGTTCTGTTGGTTTTTATATTTTTCATTTTGAGGACTGTTTATGGTTTGCATATCTAGTTTTAAAATGGTTTGCAGTAATCCCTATGTATGTTTCTTTGTCACTATCAGTTGTTACTGTGGCTTGGTATACAATATTATTGTAAAGGCATTATTATTCAGGGGGCATTGATCTTTTTTAGTGCAGTTACAAGATGTCCTTTTGTTACCCTTTTTGGCTGTGTTGCCTTTAGTTTTGTTAGATGAGTCAATTATGTTTTTGAGGTTGGGCATACATGAATATGATAGCTTGATGGTGTTTTTATTGAATATTTTAGATAGTACATGTTCTTTTGGAAATGATGTTATAAGAATTTTAAAGAATTCTTTTCCTACATTAGTCTTTATTCTCCATCATATGGGGGATATACCATATGATCTTCCTTTTTCTGTTTTTTTTTTATTACTGTTCATGTTATTATCTGGGTGTATTGTAGTTTGTAGTTGTAGCCACTTTTTTTCAGTGCCTCTTGGTATTCAACTGCTGCACTGTTGTTGAATACTTTCTCGTTGCATGACAGGTTAGACAGTCTTTTGTTTATGCCATTGGGTATGGTTTTTAGGATAGAAGGTGGATGGTTACTTTTGATGTCTACGTAGATGGGTATATCGTTAGGTTTTTTTTATGGTTTGTATACATGGTCATTAAGGTCTAATGTTATGTCTAGGTAGTTTACTACCTTCTTGTTGGCTTCTACTGTGATTTTTAAGTTATGGCTTTGGAAGATTTTACAAAGTTCTTTTTTCTTATTTTCAATGGTTTTTGGTTTATTGTTTAGCGCGGCAAGGCCCGTCGTCTCTGTACAAGCCAACCTGTTTACCAAGTGTTTTCTGTATATTGAATAACATGAATAGTCCAACTAGTTCACATGTTTCGGCACCATCATATGAACCCATTGTGACATCAAATGGAATTATTGCTGGTTTTTTTTGTTTTTCCAAGTATCATTACTGCTGTGGAGTAGAGTTTTTTTAGTGTGGGAAGATGATTTCCATCTCAGCCTCTGTTATGTTTGTGTATTTGTTAGCAAATTTTAAAGCTTTGGTAAGCAATTCCTCATCTATAGATGGATAAAAATCCACTATGTCAAAAGTGATGAACACTGTGTTTTTCTGTTTGTTAATTTCCTTGAACCATTGGATAACTTCATAGCTATTTTTCCAAGGTTGTATTCAGTGTTTGATTTTATGTCCTCTATAGACTTTTCCAGAATTTTTTTGCTTATTTTGCCTAATTCAGACTTGGATGGGTTTATTAATCTACATGTTGGGTTGTTGGGGAAATTAGGTTTGTGATCTTTAAGTGTTATAAAAGCTTCTTTATTGCTGTTGTTTCTATCCTATATCATTTAGATCCATACGGTGCACAAGTTCTTTTTCTTTTTTACAAAATGCTGTCATATGTGGTTTTATCAGTTTTTTTTTAGTTTTTCTGAATATTTTTGTTGAGGAGTTGAGAGTATTCATTAGGTTCCATTTTATAGAAATTGCTTGTCTTATCAGCCTTTACGAATACCTTTTTGTCATTTTGAATTTGTTTTATTTCATTTTGTAATTTTGTTTGGAAATTGTTGTATGATTTTCTGAATTCAATATTGGCTATTAGTCTTTTCATATTGTCTTCAAAAGGTTTCATTTCCTCTATTATAGGTGGCGATCTCCATGACTTAAAACCGTATGTTTTTTTATCTTCACATTTTGCATCAGGGTTCAGAAAGAAGAACGCCTTCCATCTCATGTTGCGCACAAATTTTTTTCAGTCTGCTCTATTAGTTTTTTTTGTAAGATTGTGGGTTAGAAAACGGTATATTTTTAGTGGACTGCCCAAAGTTGATTTTCTCCATTTTAAATTTAGGTTCTGTCAGGCTACAGTGCTCAACGTAAGGAGCGATTATCACAAAAAAAAAATAGAGAGCCAGCAAGAACTCCAAAAATGCTCAACCGGGAAGGGAGCGACATAAGTTTAAAAATATGATTAAAAAGGAGATTAAAAAAAACACCAACAAACTGTTTCAAGCTCTCTCTCTCTTCAGGGTGTTCATTTTGGGCACGCTACCGGTGTTATATATATTGTGTGTGTGTAAGCGTGAGTTCTGCATGTGTTTCACGTGGCCTGTATCTTTTTACAATTTTGATTTTTTTGGGGGGTGCGTTCAGGGAGGGTGTGTTAAGGAATGGTGTGTTGAAAGAAATTGTTTGTGCCTGTGTGACAAGAATTTTGATTTGTTGCTAAATTGTTTTGATCTCAACTTGGATATGGATCTAGATAGGATAGAAACAACAGCAATAAAAGAAGCTTTTTTATAACACTTAAAGATCACAAACCTAATTTCCCCAACAACCCAACATGTAGATTAATAAACCCATCCAAGTCTGAATTAGGCAAAAATAAGCAAAAAAAATTCTGGAAAAGTCTATAGAGGACATAAAATCAAACACTGAATACAACCTTTGGAAAAATAGCTATGAAGTTATCCAATGGTTCAAGGAAATTAACAAACAGAAAAAACACAGTGTTCATCACTTTTGACATAGTGGATTTTTTTATCCATCTATAGATGAGGAATTGCTTACCAAAGCTTTAAAATTTGCTAACAAATACACAAACATAACAGAGGCTGAGATGGAAATCATCTTCCACACTAAAAAAAACTCTACTCCACAGCAGTAATGATACTTGGACAAAAAAAAAAAACAGCAATAATTCCACATTTGATGTCACAATGGGTTCATATGATGGTGGTGCCGAAACATGTGAACTAGTTGGACTATTCATGTTATTCAATATACAGAAAACACTTGGTAAACAGGTTGGCTTGTACAGAGACGACGGCCTTGCCGCGCTAAACAATAAACCAAAAACCATTGAAAATAAGAAAAAAAAGAACTTTGTAAAATCTTCCAAAGCCATAACTTAAAAATCACAGTAGTAGAAGCCCAACAAGAAGGTAGTAAACTACCTAGACATAACATTAGACCTTAATGACCATGTATACAAACCATATAAAAAACCTAACGATATACCCATCTACGTAGACATCAAAAGTAACCAACCATCCACCTTCTATCCTAAAAACCATACCCAATGGCATAAAAAAAAACTGTCTATCTACCTGTCATGCAACGAGAAACGAGAAAGTATTCAACAGTGCAGCAGTTGAATACCAAGAGGCACTGAAAAAAAAAGTGGCTACAACTACAAACTACAATACAACCCAGATAATAACATGAACAGTAATAAGAAAAAAGAAAAAGGAAGATCATATGGTATAATCCCCCATATGATGGAAGAATAAAGACTAATGTAGGAAAAGAATCTTTAAAATTCTTATAACATCATTTCCAAAAGAACATGTACTATCTAAAATATTCAATAAAAAAACACCATCAAGCTATCATATTCATGTATGCCCAACCTCAAAAACATAATTGACTCATCTAACAAAACTAAAGGCAACACAGCCAAAAAGGGTAACAAAAGGACATCTTGTAACTGCACTAAAAAAGATCAATGCCCCTGAATAATAAATGCCTTTACAATAATATTGTATACCAAGCCACACAGAACAACTGATAGTGACAAAAAAACATACATAGGGATTACTGCAAACCATTTTAAAACTAGATATGCAAACCATAAACAGTCCTTCAAAAATGAAAAATATAAAAACCAAACAGAACTAAGTAAACACATTTGGAAACTTAAGATAAAAAAATAGACTACAATATATCTTGGAAAATTATAAAAAGAGCAGCACCATACAATAATATCTCTAAAAAATGCAACCTATGTTCTACAGAAAAGTGGCTGATATTATGCAAACCTCATCTAGCAACTCTGAATTCAAAAGTTGAGATCATAAACAATTGCAGGCACAAAAAGTTTGTTGGTGTTTTTTTAATCTCCTTTTTAATCATATTTTTAAACTTATGTCGCTCCCTTCCCGGTTGAGCATTTTTGGAGTTCTTGCTGGCTCTCTATTTTTATTTGTGATATCATTCACCCCCCCCCCCCCCCCTCCGCCCCACTTCTTTGAATTGTCTTTTTTTCTGTATGTTTATGTGTCTCCTCCTCTTCTTCCTCCCACACCCAACCACCTGACCCCCACCCCCCCTCTCTCTCTCCCTCTCTCTCTCCCCTCTCTCTCTCTCTTCTTTCTTCCCCCCCCCCCCATCTCTCTCCCTCTCTCCCCCCCTCCCTCTTTTTGTCTTCCATCCCCCGCCCTCTGCCCCACTGCTTCTCAGGTATTCTCCCCCTTCCCCCCCCCCCCCTCCCTCCGAA
Source organism: Conus betulinus (assembly GCA_016801955.1). Lineage (NCBI taxonomy): Eukaryota > Metazoa > Mollusca > Gastropoda > Neogastropoda > Conidae > Conus > Conus betulinus. Next base: position 1,397,616 of record JADBJO010000021.1, read on the forward strand.
TGATTTTTTTTTTAATTTGTGGGTGTGTGTGTGTGTGTGTGGGGGGGGGGGGGGGGGAGGGGGGGGGGGGGTAAGGGGTCAGCTTTTTATTTTCCTGTTTCTCTAAATGTGGCGACATTTTCATGACCACACTTTTCTATTTTTTTCGTTGCAGCCTCTTCAAGCACAGTGCGGCACATTGTTATGGGCCACTTCCGAGTACGCTTCGGGCCCAAGAAAAAGGATTCCGGTGACTTGATGCATCTGCCGGTTTTTTTTTTTTTTTTTTTTTTTTTTTTTTTTTTTTTTTGACGGTCTCCGGTATAAAAGACAATGACGTCATTAGCGAGCAAGAATCTGTGGTGTCAGACACACCTAGTACTAGATTTTCACCCAATATTATCAAATACGCTGAGTCGATTCTAGAGTTTTTGTTTTTGTTTTCTGTTTTCTTAATGAGCAGGAAGATTTAACTGCTTGGGCAGAAGAAGAAGAGGAAGAAGAAGAAGAAGAGGAGGAGAAGGAGGAGGGCGAGGAGAGATGGAGGAGGGCGAGGAGGAGGAGAAGGAGGAGGAGGAGGAGGAAGAGGAGGAGGACTAGGAGGAGAAGGAAGGCGAGGAGGAGAAGGCGGAGGACGAAGAGGAGGAGGAGGAGGAGGAGGAAGAGGAGGGAGGACTAGGAGGAGAAGGAAGGCGAGGAGGAGAAGGCGGAGGACGAAGAGGAGGAGGAGGAGGAGGAGGAGAAGAAGAAGAAGAAGAAGAAGAAGAGCAGCAGCAGCAACAACACACAACAACAGAGAAAGATCATCATCATCATTATTATCAAAATCATTACCAAGGAAAACAACAATAAAAAAACAAAATAAAAAAAACAAACAAAAGCCACACACACACACACACACACACAGAGGAGAAAACCATTAAAAAACTCAACAAGAACAGGGGCAAATCGACTTTTTCTTTATACGCGCTGTGGGGAAAACAAACAAACAAACAAAGAGTCCACCGCACCACACTCCAGAAAGGAAAGATGGAAAGCAGGGGTGAGCGCAGTGAATGGGGAGGGAGGGAGGGGGGAGGAGAGGTGTACAGAGTTTGTTTACCCGACAAGAGTCACGACAGTATCGCTGAAGGCTCCCATGATAAAAAAAAAATCTATATTCGTACCCGACTTTTCCCCCGGGAGGTTTGGCGAGTGGAGTCGAGACGGGTAGAGAGGAGGCGGAGGGCCTGGCACTGGCAGTGTGTCTGCAGCACACTCTCAGAACGAAGAAGGAGCCACGTGCATTTTCAGCGCCCCTTTTGCAGCAGAACGGCTGGCATCGGACAGGGCAGCAGCAGAAGCAGTCTGAAGGTCCGAAGGTCACTGACCTTGCAAGCCGTTCCAGCCTTGGTTTTTTTTAGCGCGTGTCAAGTTTCCAGCCGCGTCCCAGATGACTTTGACGTCACACACGGATGACGTTTATTGTCGCTTGATCGCCGACCTGTCATGCCCTCATTTCCGATTTTCCGACGTCAAAAAAAACTCATGTTGTCAGTCACGTAGTTTTCGTGAAGATGTGTCTCTCGCTGAAGCGAAATAAGACTTGTTTTTGTTACCAGCCGCCGTGGCGAAGTGGTAGCGTCGCGGACTACTCCCGACTGGGAGGTCGTGGGTTCGAATCCCATTAGTCATATAGGTTTTTCTGCCTTTTTGAAATCTTATATAATCCATGTAAGCGTTTTTTTAAGGCCTACCATAATTTTGAGCCAGCGCTTAACATCAAACTGATAACTGATCAGAAGAACAATGTCCCACACCAATTACTTCCCTTGTTTTGGGGCATTTCCACTGATGAAATCACGAACTTTAAATACATGACCTTTCCCTTAGCTGACGTCACATTTCAAGACTTTGCACTCACCCGTGACCTCTTTTTGCGCCAGTTGGAAGCTCCCAAACAGTCCCATTCCTTTGATGTTAATCTGTCTGCTTGGAACCACCTGGCGTGTACCTTGATGGCCCTACGAAGGAAAATGAGAAGAATCAGCTTCCAGACACAATAAAAATTCTCAAAACAATGCTTCAAAACAGCGTGACTGAGGGCAGAAAATGAAGCAAAATTTAGAAAGAGAGGGGGTTAGTTACCGCCAAAGACAAACAAAGTATAGGACAAAACACAATACATTTTGACCTCGTGGGTCTTCTTCAGGCAAAAATAGTTTTTTGTTTTGGGCTGAAGAAGACCCAAGAGGTCGAAATGCATTGTGTTTTGTCCTGTACTTTGTCTCAAAACAATGTAATTGCGCCAGTCTATAAATACCCGACTCATAAAGCAAAGGCTTGGCGCATCAACTTTCTTACAGAATCCAGTTGGCATTTATCTTTAATTGGTTTTTATCTAATTGGTTTTTTTTTTTTTTTTTTTTTTCCAAACACGTAGTAGCATTCAAAGTTCTACACACTCCCCCCCCCCCCCCCCCCCCCCCCCCCCCCCCCCATCCTCCACTGTTCTTTTCATAAGCACCCATCCGCATACCACACACACCATTTAACACATCGTCTGATATCACTCTTAGTGAAAAGACGTTAAACTGAGGAACACACACACACACACACACACACACACACACACACGTTAAAATGATAGCTTCAGTATGAATTAAGCCGGCATACGACTTGTCTGAAACGGTCAACTGGAACTTGAAAAAAAGAAACAAAGACGAATCAGACTCGGATGTATTTTAATTGGAAGGAATCTGTCTTTTACACGCACGACTCAAGACCAGAACACGTTGACGTTAAATCTGATGTCGTCATCGTTCATCATGAACAAAAGCGCGATGCATTATGTAGTCACGCCACTTCAGATTTAAGAATATCATCATTATGCATGTTCAACAATAAAACATTTTCGGAAGAAAAGAATACAAATGACCTTTGTCAGATTTGACTCTTTTTTGTGAACATGCGTTAAAAAAAAAAAAAACCGATGTAAATCATGTGTTTTTAAAAAAAAACACAGTATTTCAAATGTTTTACAGGCAATGCTGTCAAGACATTTAAAAAAAAAAATTCAGTTCCTGTGATGTAAATTTGTAAATGAATACATGAGACTTATCTCCCATAGTGATGTCAGGGCTTTTTTTTTTTTTTTTTTTTTTTTTTTTTTTTTTTTTTTTTTTTTAATTGAGGTCAAGAATAGAAATAAACGAGGCAAAAGTGGAGAAGGTTAGAAAAGAAAATGAAAAATAGTTATAAAAGTAAAGAAGTAACACAAAAAAAAAAAACAAAACAAACAAACAAAAACAAACAAACAAACGTAAGACGGGCTAAGGCACGAAAGAAAACAAGACTCAAATATTTGATTAATAAAGGCCACAACTCCTCAGAAAGGGGATATACATTTTAAGTCGCACCTGAAGATCAGTCTTTCCATGTTGCATAAACACTTCTTTTAAACGCCTTATGTAAATAAACAGCTAACTTTTTAACAGTGCTTTCATTTGGTGATGACATTAACAACGTTAATTTGAACAAAGATAGTTAAAATACTTTTGAGGGATGAATTGTTCTCTAAGCTCTCTTCACATTGGGCATGCCAGGACAAAATGAACTTCGCCCTCTTTTGCATTTTGACACAATGGACAGGTTTCTTTCGCATAGCTGTCTATAGCGATAGTAATGACTAGCAATATCAGACACACGAATCGAAATCTAGTCATAATGTGTTTGAAATGTTGTCCATTTTCATTGACATATAAACTGGTAAACATCGTAAATGACTATGCGTTCTGAATAATCAAATCTCTCGCAATCAATCAATCTTTCTCGGAAAACACCTTCATAAAAACATTCGTATCACAGCACTTTGGTTGACCCATACAAAAACAAATCCGTATTCACATACGTTCATCCTTACATTTGGGGGGGGGGGGGGGGGGGGGGGGGGGGGGTGGGGGCGGGGGGGCGGGGAGGGGGGGGGGTGGGCGGGGGCGGGGGCGGGAACGGAATAGCTCAGTTGGTAGAACGCTGGACTCGTTATCCTGGGGTTGCGGGTTCGAATTTCCGTACAGGGGGATTTTTTCCCTCAGAGTTAACATAGGGTTCTGACTCCATTCCCCCATACAGTCCTTCGAATGAGACTATAAACCGAGGTTCCGTGTGTGAAACGCACGCACAACATCTTGCACACACGTAAAATTCTATCACCAACTTTCGGAAGAGAAGGCCAGTTTGGCCGTTGGTATGGATGACTCGTTACACATAGCATACACCTTCCCCGAAGATGGAGTATGGCTGCCTTAATGGCGGGATAAAAAAAAAAAAAACGGTTATACACACAAAATTCCACTGCCTGTCTATACAGGCAATGTCCGCAGGAGTATGAGCCTGCGTACGCAGAAAGAAAGAAAAAAAAAAAAGATCCTTACCTTTGTTACCCAATTTTTCTGACCTCTATCGTTCCAGTTCTGACAGCATTCTATGGGCTTTGCATGTTTACCTGCAGTCCTGCATCTGTGATATTTTCAACCCAATATCCAATACACTTTTCAGCTGAATTCACGTGAATTGGATATCTAGCTGTTTCACCATATACCCCAATCACTTGGTGTTTGCAACGATACCCCCCAAGAAATTTCTTTAGCTGCAAACAGATGGATTTTTTTCACAATGTACAACAACAGCATCCAGACCCCATATTTCAGCGTTTCAAAACTCTTCCGCATAACAATGGGCCAATTCATGATCGAAACTCTGAAAATACTGTGCTAAAAAATCAGGGAAAAACTACTCCTCGATCTGTGTACTGCTCTAAAACTGTGCGTTTTAAACGGTGTGTGTAAGGGCGACCTTCAGGGTCGCTACACATACATATGT
>JADBJO010000021.1:1417454-1434954 GCA_016801955.1 Conus betulinus
ACAACACAGTGACATTGAACAGTCTCAACCAATACAACACAGTGAAATTGACCAGACAGTCTCAATCAATACAACACTGACATTGAACAGACAAGTCTCAATCAATACAACACAGTGACATTAAACAGTCTCAATCAATACAACACAGTGGCATTGAACAGTCTCAATCAATACAAGAGAGTGACACTGAACACACAGTCTCAATCAATACAACACAGTGACATGGAAACAGACAGTCTCAATCAATACAATACAGTGACATGGAACAGACAGTCTCAATCAACAACACAGTGACATTGAACAGACAGTCTCAATCAGTACAAACACAGTGACATGGAACAGACAGTCTCAATCAATACAACACAGTGACATGGAACAGACAGTCTCAATCAGTACAACACAGTGATATTGAACAGACAGTCTCAATCAGTACAAACACAGTGACATTGAACAGACAGTCTCAATCAATACAACACAGTGACATTGAACAGACAGTCTCAATCAATACAACACAGTGACACTGAACAGACAGTCTCAATCAATACAACACAGTGACATGGAACAGACAGTCTCAATCGATACAACACAGTGATATTGAAACAGACAGTCTCAATCAATACAAGACAGTGACATTGAACAGACAGTCTCAATCAATACAACACAGTGACACTGAACAGACAGTCTCAATCAATACAACACAGTGACATGGAACAGACAGTCTCAATCGATACAACACAGTGATATTGAACAGACAGTCTCAATCAACAAGACAGTGACAGACAGTGACAAAAAAAAAATTAAACAAAAAAATCAAAAACACAGAGAGGAACACGAGGCAAGACACGGGCCAGCAGAACTCTCGTTTCTGACTACCGAGTACAGCCACTCACGAACCAACTTCACAACAACGCGAAATAAAAAATAAAATAAAAAAGAAGAAAAAAGGAAATAAAGAAAGAAAAAAAAAAGAAAGAAAAAGAAAGAAAGAAAGAAAGAAAGACCTAACCCATCTCAAGGGCAAGGACAAGGACGGCATGCAAATGATCGACCAAGAGGGGAAGATGGAAGGAACACTGGTCAATGACCGCAGAGGAGGGAGGGGGGGGGGGGGGGGGGGGGGGGGAAGGGGGAGGGGGGGGGGGCGAACAAGGAGGGGGTGGGGACTAGGGTGGGGCGAGGGAGGGGTTGGGTTCACAGGGGGAGGTGGGGTGTGGGGTGAAGGGTTAGAAAGATATACAGAGAGACAGAGAGATGAATGGCCTTCCAAACGTGCTCAAATACAGTTGTTTTGTCGTGGGGGGGGGGGGGGGGGGGGGGGGGGGGGGTATGGGGGAGGGGGGAGGGGGAGGGAGGGGGTAATTGGGGGGGGGGGGGGGGCGGGGGGGGGGAGAATTTCTGGTTGGTCAAACCCCACCTCTCCCTCCCCGGTTCATAGGTGTCTGAGGGAAGGACAGTCGCATGCTATATTGAGGAAAAGGATTGCTGATTAATGAATGACAGTCCCCTGTCTCCTTAACCCCTGCGCTATCTTGATGTACGCACCTGCTCCCCCTTCCTCCTTGTGTACTGAATACACATGGGTCATTTCTTCTTCTTCTTATTATTATTATTATTTCCTTTCCTTTTTTTTTTTTTTTTTTTTGGGGGGGGGGGGGGGGGGGGGTTTACCGAATACACACTTGTTACGTAAGTGCAACCACGCCGCTCATTCCGACACCCCGTCCACAGCCACAGCCCAGGTCGGCCCCGCCGCAGCCCCGGCACCGGCAATCCACAGGGAGCAGTCAATGTCAAGTCGTGAAGAGGCAACCCACCGGAGGAGACACTGCAATGCTGCCGAGTCACTTCGGTGGTGTTCAGTGGCGCCTGTTCTGATCTAACATACGCAGGACACCACATACTAAGCCCCTACTACTGACGACAATAATTGCTTAGTCGCGGAGCCGGCGTGAGTGAGCTCTCCCCTCCGGAGGGCGCCACCACGTCCGTCCAACGACAGCCCCCATGGACTCGCCGATACCGGTGACCCCGACGGAACCAAACCAAACCAAGGCCACAGACGTGGAGAGAGGACATCGAAAATGAGGTCACCATGAGAGCAGGGCATGAAGGGCCACAGAATTTGAGACATTTTTTATGCTGATCGAATGAGAATGATGATTAAGATGATGATGCTACGGATTTCCATTTCGGTCTGAGACTACATGACAGGGCTGTACTCTAGGCTTCCTTCATAATATATCCCGGCGACAACCAGGACCGAGAGATACAGGGCACCTGCAGTGTTGGTAAGAAAATTTGAGCAACCCTCTCAGAAACGCATCCATTAAGTGGATGAAACTCGATTGTGTGGTCCCAGTCTTCCCAACTGAGTCCGCAGCAAACTCAACTCTGGGTAGGAGCCGGTCGGGGCAGAAAAAACCACATGACTGCACTGAATATGCACTGGTAAATATTGTACTGAACATGCACTGGTAAACATTGCACTAAACATGCACTGGCAAATATTGTACTAAATATGCACTGGTAAATATTGTACTGAATATGCACTGGTAATATTGTACTGAATATGCACTGGTAAATATTGTATTCAATATGCACTGGTAAATATTGTACTGAATATGCACTGGTAAATATTGTACTAAATATGCACTGGTAAATGTGCACTGAACATGCACTGGTAAATATTGTATTGAATTTGCACTGGTAATATTGTTCTGAATTTGCACTGGTAAATGTTGTATTGAATATGCACTGGTAAATATTGTACTGAATTTGCACTGGTAAATATTGTATTGAACATGCACTGGTAAATATTGTACTAAATTTGCACTGGTAAATATTGTATTGAATATGCACTGGCAAATGTTGTACTGAATATGCACCGGTAAATATTGTATTGAATATGCACAGGTAAATATATTGCACTGATTATGCACTGGTAAATGCTGTACTGAATATACACTGGTAAATGTTGTACAGAATATGCACTGGTAAATATTGTACTGAACATGCACTGGTAAATATGTACTAAATATGCACTGGTAAATATTGTACTGAATATGCACTGGTAAATATTGTACTGAATACGCACTGGTAAATATTGTACTGAATCTGAAGATGCACTGGTAACTATTGTATAAATATGCACTAGTAAATATTGCGCTGAATATGCACTGGTGAATATTGTACTGAATACGCACTGGTAAATATTGCACTGATTATGCACTGGTAAATATTGTACTAAATATGCACTGGTGAATATTGCACTGAATATGCACTGGAAATATTGTACTGAGTACACACTGGTAAATATTGTACTGAATATGCACTGGTAAATATTGTACTGAATATGCACTGGTAAATATTGTACTGAATATGCACTAGTAAATATTGTACTGAATCTGAAGATGCACTGGTAAATATTGTACTGAATCTGAAGATGCACTGGTAAATATTGTACTGAATTTGGACTGGTAAATGTTGTACAGAATATGCTCTGGTAAATATTGTACTGAATATGCACTCGTAAATGTTGTATTGAATATGCACTCGTAAATGTTGTACTGAACATACACTGGTAAATATTGAACTGAATACGCATTGGTGTATATCGTACCGAATATACGCCGGTAAAAAAATACTGGGGGGAGAGAGAAGGGTTTTTTTTTCCTTCTTCGCCGGGCGAGCCCCAACCTGAAAAGTGTCAGATAAATCAAGTTGTTAATGGTGGACACTCAAAGGAAGAAGAACTCTCGTCTTTCCTAAGTATTTTCACACCAGAAATCAAACACCATTTATTCTAATCCCCCTCACCCCCACCCCAACCCCTCACCTCCCCTCAGCCTTAAATGAATTACTCTTCACAGAGCGTTGTGTTTTGCCAAAGGGGATAGGGCCAAAATTGAACTTCACTGGATCTATTGCAACCCACCACATCTGTTCAGTTTCTGTTTTCGTTGTTTTTTTCTTTCTCTCTCGGAAGATGAAAGATCGACCTGTGTTGGCATGGATTAGTTTTAGACTCCTGCATCAAATGAAGACACCACTGACACTGTCACTGACACAATTTCATTGCCATTAGCAAAAGGTCCGATGATGACACCAGTGACACTGACACTGACACAATGTCATTGCCATTAGCAAAAGGCTCAATGAAGACACCAGTGACACTGACACTGACACAATGTCACTGCCATTAGCAAAAGGCCCGATGAAGACACCAGTGACACTGACACTGACACTGTGTCACAGCCATCAGCAAAAGGCCCAGTGGAGACACCAGTGACACTGACACTGACACAATGTCATTGCCATTAGCAAAAGGCCCAATGAAGACACCAGTGACACTGACACTGACACTGTGTCACAGCCATCAGCAAAAGGCCCGATGAAGACACACCACTGACACTGACACTGTGTCACAGCCCATCAGCAAAAGACCCGATGAAGACACCACTGACACTGACACTGACACAGTGTCACAGCCATCAGCAAAAGACCCGATGAAGACACCACTGACACTGACACTGACACTGTGTCACAGCCATCAGCAAAAGACCCAGTGAAGACACCAGTGACACTGACACCGACACTGTGTCACAGCCATCAGCAAAAGACCCAGTGAAGACACCAGTGACACTGACACCGACACAGTGTCACAGCCATCAGCAAAAGACCCAGTGAAGACACCAGTGACACTGACACTGACACTGTGTCACAGCCATCAGCAAAAGGTCCGATGAAGACACCAGTGACACTGACACTGACACTGTGTCACAGCCCATCAGCAAAAGACCCAGTGAAGACACCAGTGACACTGACACTGACACTGTGTCACAGCCATCAGCAAAAGACCCAGTGAAGACACCAGTGACACTGACACTGACACTGTGTCACAGCCATCAGCAAAAAGAGACCCAGTGAAGACACCAGTGACACTGACACTGACACAGTGTCACAGCCATCAGCAAAAGGCCCGATGAAGCCACCAGTGACACTGACACCGACACTGTGTCACAGCCATCAGCAAAAGACCCAGTGAAGACACCAGTGACACTGACACTGACACTGTGTCACAGCCATCAGCAAAAGACCCAGTGAAGCCACCAGTGACACTGACACTGACACTGTGTCACAGCCATCAGCAAAAGACCCAGTGAAGACACCAGTGACACTGACACTGACACTGTGTCACAGCCATCAGCAAAAGACCCAGTGAAGACACCAGTGACACTGACACTGACACTGTGTCACAGCCATCAGCCCAGTGAAGACACCAGTGACACTGACACTGACACTGTGTCAAGCCATCAGCAAAAGACCCAGTGAAGACACCAGTGACACTGACACTGACACTGTGTCACAGCCATCAGCAAAAGGTCCGATAAAGACACCAGTGACACTGACACTGACACTGTGTCACAGCCATCAGCAAAAGGCCCAGTGAAGACACCACTGACACTGACACTGACACTGTGTCACAGCCATCAGCAAAAGGCCCAGTGAAGACACCAGTGACACTGACACTGACACTGTGTCACAGCCATCAGCAAAAGGCCCAGTGAAGACACCAGTGACACTGACACTGACACTGTGTCACAGCCATCAGCAAAAGACCCAGTGAAGACACCAGTGACACTGACACTGACACTGTGTCACAGCCATCAGCAAAAGGGCCCAGTGAAGACACCAGTGACACTGACACTGACACTGTGTCACAGCCATCAGCAAAAGGCCCGATGATGACACCAGTGAGGTTGTGACGCTAAGCACGATGCAACTTTTCCTGTGTCGGTGTGTCACGAGCTATTTTGCTGTTTTCAGCACTAGCTTCGCAGTTTCTGGAATGATGAAATTCAACGACAATGTGCCACATAAGCGTAACGAGCAATAGTTGAAATTATGACTTTCTCGATACAGAATTATCTACAGGTCTTTTTTCGTCTCCTTCTCGCCACCCCCCCCCCCCCTTCCCCCGTACTGTTTCAATATTTTGATAATTGGTTCTGAAAATGTTATAAATTTCTTACGAAAAAAAAACGTACAAGGTCGACCGATTCTTTGTAACGTAACGTGAAAATGTTCGAATAATAGATGCTATGACCCGCAAGTTGTGGAGGTGGAAATTCCCTGAGGCTTCAAACGCAGAACCCTGTTTGTTCTGAACATATCTTCATTCTGCGAACATGGCGAATGATGCTGACACCCATAACACATGCTGACAAGCTTTACATGACTGACTTATTTTTGTGCATCCAACAAAAGTACGTGTTTCATTCAAACAAGCGCCGGAATAGCTCAGTTGGTAGAGCGCCGGACTCGTAATCTTGGTGATCCTGGGGTTGCTGGTTCGAACCTCCGCCGGGGCGTTTTCGGTACAGGGGGATATTTCCCTCGGAGTTAACATTCGTTCTGACTCCATTTCCACACAGTCCTTCGAATGAGACTATAAACCGGGGTTCCGTGTGTGAACGCACGCATAATATCTTGCACACACGTAAAATCCCATCACCAACTTCCGGAAGAGAAGGCCAGTTTGGCTGTTGGTGTGGATGACACGTTACACATAGCATGCACCCTGCGTGAGAGATGGAAAGAATGAAGGAAGTAAGGAAACTGAGTGAAACGATATTGAACGATATTGACTGGATGACACGGGAAACGACTGAATGAAGCCCCAGCTGGCAGTTCCTCAATCGGCACTACCCAGGTAGGCAGCCCGTTGTGTAAACGAGTGTTGATCGTAAAGCGCTTAGAGCTTGGTCTCTAGCCGAATAGACGCTATATAAGTATCATTACTATTGCTCATTAGAGTGGCGACGGTCTTGTGATTAAAGCTCTGAATACATCACTACGGTCAGATGTGCCACTGACAATGTCGGAGATAAAAACAGAAGCGCGGCTCGAACAGTAGCGACTTGAAATCCTTGTGAAAGTTCGGAGATAGTCATGTGAAACTCATTTCTGGATTACTAGGATCATTTCTGGGTTAAGTAGTACAGCATTTCACTGATCTACACATTTTTCATGCGGCAGTTTTTTTGTCTGTGGTAAATTGAATGTGTTTCTACAGCATCACACACACACACACACACACACACACACACACACACACACACACACACACACACACACACGCACACACACACACACACACACACGCACGCACGCACACACACACACACAGACACACAATCTATGACAACTAGTTGATTTCCCGCTATGTGGATGCTCATTATCCATGACAGTTATGGTATCCGGGATCTATTGCCCTTACCCACAGACAACACTTTCTCACTTTCTCCGTCCTTTTTGTTTTCATCTGAATTATGAAACTATGGTGGGTTTTTTTTTTCTTAAAATATAAATCAAACCACATTTGTTCTTCCTTTGTGTCTCAATGTTTCTGTCTCCCGTTTGAAAGAGTGTTGACTCATCTGTGAAAATTTGAGTCTGTATAATGTTTGTGTTGTCTGAGGGTGTGTGCGAGCGTGCGCGCGTGTGCGTGTGCGTGTGTGTGTGAGCGTGTGTGTGTGTGTGTGTGTGTGTGTGTGTGTACGCGCGCGTGCGCGTGTATGTGCGTGCGTTTGCATTTGATTCTTCATGCAGTGTTCCTTCCATATCTGTCACAACCACCCTTTGTGCCTCGGTTGTGTGGCCAGTCTTCATGACACGTGAGTCATATAGGCATCGCCTTTCTTCTTCTTCTTCTTCTCTCTTTCTTTTTCCTTCTCTCTTTCTTTATTTTATTTATTTCTTTTCAATGCCTCATTCCGAAGAAATACAAAGCAAGGTGCAACTTGCATACTGCCCCTGTAACCAGATGATATCATTTCACATTCAGTTCGGAAACAGACTGCCGTCAAAAAAGCGAGCTTGCTGGGCGACAAAATGTTCTATAATTCAGCAGCAAATGCAATCATGAGCATGGACACGGATTTATTGTGTAAATGATGAAACTGTGTAATCATACACACGGACAAGGATTTATTGTAGAAATGGTGAAACTGGGCGGCACCGGGAGCAGGAGGACATGCGCTGAATTTATAGGCAGACGTGATGTTTTCACACGTTGCACCTCCTTCCCCTCCTCCCCCCCTCCCCCCCCCCATTTATTTATTTCTGTCCGCAATGGCTGCAAACCACTTTTTCTTTTGTTTCGTTTTCTGAACACTAGCGCCTTGTTCTATTGCCCCCGTTCCTCCCTACTTCCTGTTTTTTTTTTTTTTTTTTTTTTTTAAATAAAACATGGTGCACAAGATGACACCACCATTCACTCCGAAGATCTTCAGCTTGGTATTGCTGTGTTGCACACACACACACACACACACACACACACACACACACGTGTGATAATAATGGCACAGACAATGTTAGGTAGGCACCCAAGGTCTGTCCAGCGCGCTGGATTAGCGCGTTGGTCAGACACATCTGCTAGATCTTAGTCGTGAGACCCTCTTCTTCAGTTCTCTCACCTCTCATTCGTTAACTCTATTATCCATCAGCTTTGTCCCCTCCAAAGTTAGCGGATGTGGTGTAGCGTGTATGGACTACACCCACACGCAGTGACACCTTCTTGACGAAACTTGAAACTGAAACTGTGTTTCCGTATGCATTTCTGACGGCGGGAGGGGTGGGGGTGGGGGTGGGGGTGGGAGGAAGAGTGTGATCAGAAAGTTCCCCTTGTCCCAGTGAGGAGAATGGCACTTGTGTTGCTGATGTCGAAGGAACTAAGGGACAGCTCAGACAGCTGTCAGCATCGTTACTTGATTTGCTGATGTCGAAGGAACTAAGGGTCAGCTGAGACAGCTGTCAGCATCGTCACTTGTGTTGCTGATGTCGAAGGAACTAAGGGACAGCTGGGACAGCTGTCAGCATCGTCACTTGTGTTGCTGATATCGAAGGAACTAAGGGACAGCTCAGACAGCTGTCAGCATCGTCACTTGTGTTGCATTTGTGACGGCTGGGGGAGGGGGGGGGGGGGTAATCATAACTGAATAGAAACATTCTGAAACAAAAGCATTCAGTCACCAGTCATCATAAATGAACAGTCTGAACAATGACGCATTATGATTGGAAACAAAAGGATGCCGACAGGGAGAACCTGAAATGCATCATCAGTTTAATCGTTATGGCGGAGATGTACATACAACGATAAGGGGCGACAAACTGATGACAGGACTTACATGAATCAAGCAAACGCGAGGTTTGTCTACATGCTGAATAACACTCGTTTGGTAAATACTGGTCATAGAACACAAACTGAAGAACCCATTCACATAATTTACGATTTGAAAAGCTTGAGGTACATCCATTAACACAGAGATAAACGCTAGCGATGTATTATGGGGTGAAAATACTGCCCACGTTCAAAAACATGTAGTTACATACTTTGAATCAGGCATTCTATCCAAGTTACCTCGCAAACTTTCAGTGCGGGAAGCACTTGAATATGGTTAAGATAGCGATTTAAAAATTGTGTCCAACACTGAGCGCTTCATACGTATGACCCGAAAAGTATGGAACAGACATGAATCAACAAAACCAAATCACAGACAGTGGCTGGAAGTTAAGGGATGGAAAGATCTACACAGGGTTTACATTCACAGGCACACGTGTACTGTTAATTTCTTAATTCATACTTTAAGACTATATCGTGATATTATCTTGTCTAAAAATGAAAAGATAGTCCAGCTCGATTTAGCGATAGTAAAATAAACGAATAAATGAAGAGTGGAGTTAATGAATAGATAAATAAAACACAGACGAAAAAGTAGAAGAAAAAAAAAATGTTCATCGATCATTAAGGTCTCTCAGTTGTTTGATACACTTATTTCTGATTTTCATTCAGTGAAAACACGTTCACCTCATTTCCCGGTGACCCAGCCTTGGTCTGTTTTGAGACCTTTTTGATACATGACGTCAGTGTGACCTTGCTCCTGTTTACAGTCAGAAGACGAGACTGAGGGTTGCAATTAAATGACGTGTTGATGAGATGTAGAATGACTCAAAGTGAGAATGAAAGAACCAAGCAAGCAAACTCATTACAACATACACTAGTGCACTGAAAAAACCCAGACATCATTGTACCATAGTATACATTAAATGAGAAAAGAAGCATTGTCCAATGATAGAAAAATCAAAAACACTTGGAACTGGGCATGAATGAAAGTGTGGAACGCGTGCGTAAGCAGGCGTTTGTGTGTAAGCATGATAGATGGTAGGCGTTTAGGTGTGTAACTAAAAAGAGGAAAAAGAAAAGAGACCGCAAAAAAAAAAAAAAAAAAAAAAAAAAAAAAAAAAAAAAAAAAATCAAAAAAGAGAAAAAAAAAAAAATCAGAACAAAAAGCAAAACAAAAACAAAGCAAAAAAAAAAAAAAAAACAACAACAAAAAAGGCGGGGGAAAGTGGTGGGGAAAAAAAATTAAACGACGTGTTGATGAGATGTAGAATGATTCGACCATGCCTTTAAACAACCGCATGTGCTACGGCAGTTACTAATCATTCTTTTGTCTTCATTCAACTCAACGTTCTAGAAATACCGCAAGGTAAAAAAAATAATGTATGGATTTTATATGGCGCAATTCTTGGGGGATCAACTCATTGCTCTCAACACACACTCAAACACTCGCACTGACATGTGTTCACACACACACACACACACACACACCTACCGACACAGGCGCACTTATCAAGTTCGTCGGTTCAAGCGCAAACAATACAGGGATAAAAAGCAATGTTAATACCTAACCTGAAAGCTTTTTTTTTGGGGGGGGGGGGGGTGGGGGGGGGGGGGGGGGGGGGGGGGGGTGGGTAAAAAGCCCATTTGACTGGGGGGGGGGGGTGGTAAAAAGCCCATTTGACTAAATCAGCAAAAGCAGCGTAAGCATAAAGAAAAGGTAACGCCTTCGCCGTGTGCTGTTGACACGAAACATCACTCAAAATCCACCATGGCATAAACTTAATGCAGGGGGTTAATGGCGCCACGCAGCGAGGCGTTCACTTCATGCACAACATCATGAGTAACCTGTGTTGCGGTGTCCATCTTTCAGCCCCGACCTCACCTCCACGAGATTCATGCTTTGGGAACATTCACTGGAGTACTGATCCTGCTTCGCGTAACATACTAGACCCGAACTCTTACCGTTTCTCCGGGTTTGTTTGTTTGTTTGTTTGTTTTGTTTTGATTATGTGATTTTGTACTTTGACACACACACACACACACACACACACACACACACACACACACACACACACACACACACACACACATATATATATATATATATATATATATATATATAGAGAGAGAGAGAGAGAGAGAGAGAGAGAGAGAGATGTAAGATTCAAGTTCTCACGGTAAGTAATCACTATAGCACGTTTGATGACAATGGAATCCAAGTACTTCCTCGTGCACAAGATTTGTGTGTAATGCCATGTTCTGACCTTGACCTTTGACCTTGAATGACCAACGGAATCAAAATCTCGCAGTGGCTCTCCGCTATGCCAAATTTAACACAGAAAAAAAAAAGTCGAAGCAAAAAAAACTCTGGCGTCCCTAACACTTTTTTTTTTTTTTTTTTTGAAATGGTGGCGTGATGTGACTTTACCTTTGACTTTTCACCTTGACATTCAGCAATCGAATGAAGAAATCGGTGGGACAGGTCTTAGTAATATCTACAATCCGGATGTCTACTACTCCTTCACCGTAAGCACTGTGTTATGTTTGTTAATATGTAAATATGCTTTATATACATTAATTATGCTATACAGAGGTTATTTCCTTTTTTCATTCATTTGTATTTTTCTGTTTAATTCGTTTCGTTTTGGGTTTTGACCTTTTTTGCTTTATACCTAATTTCTGGTTGCTGCTGTGTTGTCAGGGTTTGGGTTTTTTTGTATCCTTTCTCTCTGTTAAATAACAACGCAAACATTTTTTTTTAAATCCTGCCTATTTTGGGTTTTGTAGCTCTCACGGTTCCACAGAAAATGCCAGCAAGGTTTTTTCCCCCCCCCCCCCCCCACACAGACACACAGACACACATACAGACAGACGAACACACACGCGGACATGAAAACGTGATGTTTATATAAACTGACTTCGTTTAAACTACGTGAGTTTAGTATCAGGGCGCATTTTTTGTTTCACAAGGTACTCATCAATTTGTTTATTTGCAATGTTACAAATGATGAAATGCCGATCCACACGCCGGATCGTTAGTACAGCTCACGCCGCTTGTTTCTTTGTTTTTGGTTGTGTGTGTGTGTGTGTGTGTGTGTGTGTGTGTGTGTGTGTGTGTGTGTGTGTGTGTGTGTGTGTGTGTGTGTGTGTGCGTGCGTGTGTGAGTGTGTGTGTGTGTGCGTGTGTGTGTGTGTGTGTGTGTGTGTGTGTGTGTGTGTGCGTGCGTGCGTGCGTGCGTGCGTGCGTGTGTGTGTGTGTGTGTGTGTGTGTGCGTGCGTGCGTGCGTGTGTGCGTGTGTGTGTGTGTGTGTGTGTGTGTGTGTGTGTGTGTGTGTGTGTGTGTGTGTGTGTGTGTGTGTGTGTGTGTGTGCGTGCGTGCGTGTGTGTGTGTGTGTGTGTGTGTGTGTGTGTGTGTGTGTGTGTGTGTGTGTGAGTATGTGTGTGTTCGCAGTGGTAAATCAACCATTATTTGACATAAAAAACCGGAAACGCAAGATTCTACTGCCTCCAAGAGTTATGTTTCATAGCTCATTAAGATATCCTCACCCCCCTCCACCGAAAGCCACAGACGTGGGTATCTTTATGTGACAAATTGTGACAGTGACGGATGTAGAATCCCATCCCCCATTTTAAACAGACATGAAACGGGGAAGTAAGGGGTGTGGAGGGCAGTGGTGGTGGTGGTGGGGGGGGGGGGGGGGGGGGGGGGGACGGGCGGGAAAGTATGGTGACTGCTTACTGTTGGTCCCCCGTGTTACCTCCATGCTAACGGTACAGATACCAAACAAAACTCCATTTAAAAAAAAAAAAAAAAAGAAAGTGTAATTCCCACCCCTCCTCATCTCGCCCCCTCCTCCCTCACCCCCACCCCCCACCCCCGGTATTTCCCCACCCCCCCCCCCCCTCCCCCCCCCCCCCCCCCCCCCCCCCCCCAGCTCCCAACTCCACAAAGCGACGCGTCTCATCCAGATGGTGCCGTGACGACATGCGATAGAGGACCCCTCGCGTGGTCAAGAGGTTGACATAAACGCCAGATCTTTATTTTCAGTTGCTTCTCACAGGGACGGAGGGGAGGAAGGGGGGGGGGGGGGGGGGCCTTTGAGTGTATATTAATATTATCATTCCATGGGAATATCAAAATCACGGTAAAGAAGTTTAATCATTTTTTTCCTGATTCGGACGAACCAGTTTTTAGTTTTTGAAGTTTTGCATATCCAGGCTAACTCGCATCGGGCTGCGTTTCAGGCCTTTCAATACTTAGAAGAAAAAAAAATGTCGTCATGAAGAACAGTGAACCCGAACACGACAGATAAATCAATCATTGACTTCACTAGTTCCACAAAGATCATCGCTAAGACCGCCTTTAGAGGCTGATGGGCTGCGAGGAGGTGGGGGAGGTGGGGGGTGGCGGGGAGGGGGAAGATAACCCCCTTCCCCAGCAAACAAAGATGCGAATAGAAAAAAAAAAAGCAAAACTCCCCCCCCCCCCCCCCCCCCCCCCACATTGCCATCTTTGCCACCTCGGTGCCATTGCACCCATGCCCCTCATTCTGACTCCTCGGCAATCCACAGGGAGCAGTCCATGTCAAGTCGTCAAGAGGCAACCCATCACAGGAGACACTGCACTGCTGCTGAGTCACTTCGATGTGTTCAGTGATGCCTCTTCTGATCCAACAAAATACGAAAGACACAACCTACCAAACTCTCCCCACCTCCCACCCCCACCCCTTACTGACGTCAATAATTGCGTATCAGCAGAAACGGCACGAGTGAGCTCCCCCCCCCCCCCCCCCCCCCCCCCCGAGGTTACACCCCTTCAATCCAACGACAGTCCCCAACAGAATCAAAGCAGGGCCACGCCGAAAGGCAACCTAAACCGAGGTCACCATGACAGCAGGGCATGAAGGGCCAGGGAATCTGATTCTGTTGTTAATGCTGAGGATGGGAATGATGAAGATGATGCTGCGGATTTTTAATCCGTTCTGAGACTGCATGGCAGGGCTGTACTCTACTCTTACTTTCATAATATATCCCAGCGTCAACCAGACCCGAGAGACACGGCCACCTGCAGAGTTGGTCGGAAAATTAGAGCACCACTCCCAGAGGCCCATCCATTCAGTGGATGATACAGCTTCATTGATGATGCTCCCAGCCACACCACAGCTGTGCCTCAGACCACTGCCTTGAAACTTCAGCCTCCAAAGGAAAGCGACAGACCCACCGCCTGCCTTCTCTTCCACCAACACACTCTTTTCCTTTGCAGGAACCTCAAGTCCAACATGCCCATGGTAGAGCATCACAAACCTGCTTCTGAGGCCAAGCACACGATCACGTTCAAAAGCGACAAGAACCTCAAAGACCTACTTGTGCGCTTCAGGCTGAACAAAATCACCACACCAAAGTCACCCGGCACCTTACCTTACTCAAAACCCAACTGCAAAATCTGTCCTCTCACCAAGCCAGACGCCATCCTATATGACCCCCAAAGGCCAGTTCAAAATTAATCGTACATTCTCCTGTCAGAACCACAACATCTTGTACTCTATCCTTTGTGAAAGGTGCAACCCAAGAATTATGCAGGTGAAACATCCCATACATTTCTGAACAGCTGGCCGACATCCGCCATCACCGACCCAAACCAGTCGCTCGGCACTTCAACCACCCCCTACATGCTATCAGTCACGTCCAAGCTGGCCCTTTGACAATGACAGAGTGACAACTTTGACCGTGCCATGCAGGAATCCCAACTCTCTGCCAGACTTGGGACCTTCTACCCACTTGGCATCAACGTCTAAAAATAGCACGTGTCTACCCCCCCCCCCCTCCCCCCTCCACACACACACACCCCCCACTGTACTCACCACACACGCTCTCTACCATACCACTCATTACCTACCTCATGTATATGTTACAACTGTTTTCTCCTCTTCCCTCCCTGTACCATCCCCATTATCTGCTCAGATTTATTATTTCATTCACTTGCCTATCCACCCTTTTCTCACTCTGGTTTTCTTTTAGTTACACATGCCTCTGCTTTTTACATATATTTTCTTCTCCCCCCCCCCCCACTTCGTCCCCCTCCCCCTTTTTGTTTGGTTGTTCCTTGTTTGTTTACTAGTTTGTTTTTGATTGTGGGTTTTTTTTCTTCTGTCATTAGTACTATTAGCTTTACATTCAGTGATGTTTTTTCACCTATTGCAACCAATATTACTTCTACTACTTTTACTACTACTGTTGCAGCTGCTGTCGTTGTATTATAATTTCATCATTTTCAAAAGTAGTGGTGTAGTGGTAGTAGTAGTAGTAGTAGTAGTAGTAGTAGTAGTAGTAGCAGTAGTAGAAGTAGTGGTGGAGATATCTCCACCGTAACTATATAACGAGGGTTGACTGCAAGAACCCAGTATCTCATATACATATACATAAGGGAGATACTGGGTTCTGGCAGTCAGCCCTCGATATTATTGTAACTATCTTCTTCTTCTTCTTCTTCTCTTCTTCTTCTTCTTCTTCATGTCTCTTGGAAGCAGCACATGACTAACGAAGAGCTATATGGACACCTCCCTAAAGTTAGTGACAAGATAAGAACATGTACGCTTTGCCTAGCCGGTCACTGTATGCGACATCCAGAGGAAGTTGCTTCACACTTGTACTGTGGCAGCCAATGGGGGGAAAGTGAACAGGGGAAGGAAGACAACGGACTTCACTGATCTTCTCAAAAGGGACACTGGCCTCGAAAACATCGATGAGATCAAGGCAGCCATGTTGGACAGGTGCAAGTGGAAGGAGTACGTCACAGAGGCTCGAACAGGAGATCGGCCAAACTCACTAACTAACTTCTTCTGTTATTATCGTTATTAGTAGTACTACAAGTAGTAGTAGTAGTAGTAGTAGTAGTAGTAGTAGTAGTAGTAGTGTTATTATTTGATCGTACAACCAATATATCATTACTATGATTATGATGATCAAGATGATAATGATGATGATGATTATCATCGTCACCATCATCTTCATTTCCATTATTCTGTTGAGATCGGTATTACAATCGTAATCTGCATTGTCTCCCCTTCAACCTCAATTCCATTTCGTAGTTTTTAGCCGTTCATCCACGACAAGATGTTGCACCCTGACTGAAGACGTAAGTGGCTGTCTGTTAAATTCTTCGTTTTCATCGTCTTGAAAGTTATTTGCCTTGCTCGGAGCAGGCCCCGGTAGGTCGAAAACGCGTTGCTTGTTTTGTAGTGTGTTCCTCGTTTGGCGACGCAGTCCTGTTTTTGCCTCCTGTTTCAGTTTCTCTGTCAATTGCCCCACTTTCAAACCACTCCTATTCTTTCTTTCCTTATCTTTCTGCGTACGCAGGCTGATACTCCTGCGAGACACTGCCTGTACAGACAGGCAGTGGAGTTTTGTGTGTGTATGACCGTTTTTTTTTTTTTTCATCATCCCGCCATTAAGGCAGCCATACTCTCCATCTTCAGGGGAAGGTGCATGCTATGTGTAAACGTGTCATCCATACCAAACTGGCCTTCTCTTCCGGAAGTTGGTGATGCGATTTCACGTGTGTGCAAGATGTTGTGCGTGCGTTCACACACGGAACCTCGGGGTTTATAGTCTCATTCGAAGGACTGTATGGGGAATGGAGTCAGAACCAATGTTAACTCCGAGGGCAAAATCCCGCTGTACCGAAATTCAAACTTGCAACCCCAGGATCACGAGTCTGGCGCTCTACCAACTAAACTATTCCGGCCCCCCTGTTCCTATTCAATTCTTTTTTCTTTTCTTTTTTTCTTTTGTGATTGGTAAGAACAAATCTCGTCATTCACTGTTTGAGAACGGATTCTCTCCCTTGCTAGTTAGACAGCATTTCCGCCCAGTAATCATGGATTCCCTGTCATACGCGCTATCCACAAGCGACGATGTGACGTGCTTTCTGTGAAACCACGATTGTTCCCGGAATGAAATAAGATTCATTCACGCTAAGAAACAAACAAAAAGAAAAAAAAATAATAATAACCCCCCAAACGGCGGCTATGTGGAATAATGGCGTCCATTATGGCTGGTGTCCAGACCAAAAGAAACACAAGCGCCAGTTACGTCATGACACTTTGATCGTGATTTGAGACGAGTGACGTCGCCAGGCCGACGTCTTTATTGGGCGGCGTGGTTAATTGCTCACGCCGTGCGAAAGAGAGGCCATGGTTACGTCATGACACTTTCAACGTGGTCCGGAGCGGTGTGTGTCATTTGCTTGTCGCTGTGACGGATGATCTTGTGTCATGCTTTCGGCACACACGCACACACACACACACACACACACACA
>JADBJO010000021.1:1447454-1462454 GCA_016801955.1 Conus betulinus
GTCCGCACGCGCGCGCGGGCATGTGTGTGTGTGTGTGTGTGTGTGTGTGTGTGTGTGTGTGTGTGTGTGTGTGTGTGTGTGGTGTGTGTGTGTGCGCGTGCGCGCGCCTGTGTGTATGCATATGTGTGTTTGTATTAGGTAACGATCCTACGTGCCACCTCCCCCCCCCCCTCCCCCATCTATTGCAGCCGCCCTTTGTCCTCCCCCCCCCCCCCTTCCACCTGTCTTGCATCCGTCACCCGTCAGTCCCCTCAGCATCGTCTCCCTTGTCGATAAGGTCTCGTGACCCGGAGGTCACCACGCAGGGTAGCGTGGCTTACGTGGCATCAGTCAGGGGGATCCCCGTGACCTTCTGCTGTCCCCGGGGTGCAGGGGGGCACAGAGGGTTGTCCCCCATACTGGAAACAGCCTGGGTGCGGAACCTCCATGAATTCTTCCTCTACCGTACCCTGTGGCCTGGTCCTGGGTGAGAGAGAGAGAGAGAGAGAGAGAGAGAGAGAGAGAGAGAGAGAGAGAGAGAGAGAGAGAGAGAGTCACGGCGCGAGACACGTGCCAGTGCCAGAGACGATTCTGTTGTCTGATACATGCTATGCGGAACGTGCTATGGCTGTCGTCAGCTCTGTGTGAGTGTGTTCTGCTACAGGCACTATGTCTTGTATTCTGTGCTGGAACTATTATTGTGTTGTGTTTTTCTGCTCTTCTATATCCTCTCCCCCCCCCCCCCCCCCCCCCCCTCTAACTGTCAAGGACGAGGTTTTGTCTTTATCCGTGTTTGTTTGTTTGTCTGTCATTAAGATCACAGACAGATTCAGACACAGACAGACACAGACAGACACACACACACACACGCACGCACGCACACATACAGAGAGAGAGAGAGAGAGAGAGAGAGAGAGAGAGAGAGAGAGAGAGAGAGAGAGAGGACCAGTCAAATGATCTGGATCAGATGGTCGGTCTCAGATCCATACCGCAAGAATATTACACATTTCTCCACCGAAAACAAACGCTGTTAAATCATTTTTCAAAATGAATGATAATCAATGAAGTAACACAATTTTCATGGAATCATAAACATTTTAAGTGATACAAACGTCGATGTTTCATATTTTCCATATCTTTTTTACAACAAGGTACTAGCTAAGTAACTGTATCAGTCCATCCGAATCCAACGGCACCCCCCAAAGCAGCCAGTGAAAGGTAGTAGAAAACAAAAACAAAACGAAAGTGTAGAGAGGAAAAAAAAAAGTTGCTGAAAAACTACAAACATTACGCAAAGAGTTTAAAATGTAGGGGACAATCTTTATATATATAATCTTATTTACTCAGTGAAGCTTGGGTGGGAACTAGTACTCAGAGGTAACAAAGATTCCTTTCTGTTAACCCAGATACAGCCATGTCATTCTCTCTCTTGTTCTCGGACATTGCAAATCACGTGAAAAAGGCAGGACAGGAGAAACAGGAAATGGACAGACAAGACCAGCGGAGAAATGAAAAAAAAAAAAAAGAAAAAAAATCCCCTGCAATGACACTCTGAGCAAGACATGTCTATGACAAGATCAGCACGCTTCTAGTTCAACACTCAGCCCCCCCCCCCCCCTCCTCCTATTCCCCTGCCCCCCCCCCCCCCCCCCCCCCCCCCCATGCCTCCTTTCCTCCCATCTCTCTCACCAGGTTCTCCCCCCTCCACCAGCACACCCATCCACTCCTTCCGCTCCCCGTCCAGCTCTCCCTCTTCGCCTCCCATCCCCCCTCACCTACCCCAACGCCCCCCCCCCCCCCCCCCCCCCCCCCCCCCCCCCCCCCCCCCACGGTGTAACGAAGCGTGATGGGGACTGTGAAGGGTCGGCCATGATTAATGTGGACCTGGGTCACTTTAATTGAGGAGAGTTCCGCCTTCTTCCTGTTCCGCCTTGTGGACTGACTTTGCCGACTGTCCTCACAAGGTAAAAAGAAAGGGGCAAGACTCTGTCTCCTTGTCCTCTGGTGTTACATCTGGCTTTTAGGGTGTAAAAAACATAGGCACTTTGCACCTGTGTTCGACCATCTTTGTATCAGTGTGTGTGTGTGTGTGTGTGTGTGTGTGTGTGTGTGTGTGTGTGTGTGTGTGTGTGAGTGTGTGTGTGTGTGTGTGTGTGTACGTGCGTGAGTGCATGTGTGTGTGTGTGTGTGTGTGTGTGTGTGTGTGTGTGTGTGTGTGTGTGTGCTTGCATGCGTGAATGCACGCACACACCCACACATGCACACAGACACGAATTACAGACAACTGGGTGGATGCTACTTTAAATTCAAATATAAGTCATGAGATGAGTACAAAGCTGGCCTTGCCGAAACCAGGGGTGAGGAAATCGATGGAGTTATCACATTCTCCAGACATGGGTGGTAGTCTGAATAGGAAAGCCATCAAAAGTGGCTTCGCAATTTGCTAAAACAAAAATTCATGAGCAAATCTGTATTACATTCCAGAGCAAACAACCCTCTTAAAATGGGCAGTCAAGTGAAAGAAACAAAGAATAAAAATACGTTTAGAAAATATGCATTGTTGAATTCTGCAAACTGATGGGAACAAAGTCTGAGCTTATCAAATGAAGAAGGTGGTCGTGTACAATGAAAAATTAGCCTTGAAGAAACAATAAAGCAACGTGCGTCTTCAAGGAAAAAAAACATGAAGAACAATAAAAATCCAGATTCAGTTGCTTTAAAAACGGCTTTTCTTTTTCATGAGCATTTTGAAAATGAAGAGTCAAATTTGGTTTCTGATCATGAACGGGGGTTTGACATTGTGAATTATTCTTAACCCCTCAAAGAGACGTAGCATGTTGCTTGCTAAAAGAGGATGAGTCCAAAGTACATAAATATGTCGGCTCTGGACAGGCAATTAAAATGGATTCTTATTCAAGAAAGAGTCATGTTCACATATGTTGCTAATAAGGGTTCAAGATTTATAGTTTAATACCCTCTTCTTTATTAATGCCCCCTCCCTCCCCCCCCTCCCCATCCCACCCTCATCCACGACACTTTCTTTCGTGCTGTAAATCTTCACAAAGTGATTGTCTTACTGACAGGGGAAAAATATATACTCCGCCTCTCAAAGGGTTTGTTTACAGATAAGCACATGTTTCCACAGCATGTTAGAGTTACAAGCTGTCCCCAATTGTACAGATATATGCACAATAACAATTCTCACCTGTCATGATAGATTTGTATTATCCAACTATACCCACACCTCTGTATGTAAACCTGGGCATGCCCACACACACACACGCGCGCGCGCGTGCACACACACACACACACACACACACACACACACACACACACACACACACACACACACACACACGGGGTTGGGGGGGTGGGAGATGGGAGGGGGGGCACATGGAAAGATATGGGACACACGAACACATACGCACACATATATGTATATGTGAACGTACACACACACACACACACACACACACACACACACACACACACACACACACAGAACACACACACACACACACACACACACACACACACACACACACACACACACACACACACACACACACACACACACACACACACACACACACACACACACACACACACACACACACACACACACACACACACACACACACACACACACACACACACACACACACACACACACACACACACACACACACACACACACACACACACACACACACACACACACACACACACACACACACACACACACACACAACGCACACACACACACACACACACACACACACACACACACACACACACACACACACACACACACACAGACACACACACACACACACACACACACACATGCACACACACACACACACACACACACACACACACACACACACACACACACACACACACACACACACACACAACACACGCACATACACACACACAGACACACAGACACACACACACACACACACACACACACTCACACACACACACACACACACACACACACACACACGCACACACGCACGCACGCACGCACGCACACACACAAACACACACACAAGACACTCTCACAACTCTCTATACACAAACATTGACATACTTAAACGCACACATCCCCGTGCTCCTGCATATAAACAGACACACGCATAACTTTGGCACTCACTCACAACTTCACCCCATTAGCTAACTCACCAACATTTTACTCACTCCCATACTCACAAACTCACCATCTAACCTACTTTCTCAGCTCACTTTCTCAATCATTCACTCATCTACAAGCACGCATTTCTCAAAGACAGCTTGCCTTGGAAGACAATGCACACTAGGGTGATCATTACAGACTGTCATTTATAAAAACTCTGTCTGATGGCTCGTCTCAAAGGTACCGTGCAACGGAGACAGTGCGTTCGAGGGTAATCAGTACAGACGGTGATTCATAAAAAGCTCTGCCTGATCTAGTCTTGTGCCGAGAGTGGCCCCCCCTTTCTTTGTTTCACGTTTTGTTCTATTTTTGTTTTTCACTTGCTCATTTTCTTCTCTTCTTTTTTCTTTTTTTTTTTTTTGTTTCCTCTCTTTTTGTTCTATTGTCTTCGCATGCTATATCATTTGCAAAGATCATAAATATTCCATGCATTTTTTTTTTCTTGTCTTACATACATTAAGACAGCAGCAGAGTTGTTTCCCCTTGATGTTTCTATTAAAAAAAGTAAATGGGTGATTCGTGCTCGTCCTTTGACCCGTTGCTCCTCTGGGCTGTCCCCTCCTCTCTCTGCTCTCCCCCCTCATCCCCCCACTTCCCCCACCTCCCCCCCCCCCCCCCCCCCCCCGCTACCCCACCTCGCCCACAGTCTAATGGCTCCCACTCTTGTACTCCCCCATCCTTCTCAATCCATCCTCGTCTGCTTCAATCTTCTTTCACCACCACCCATCCCCCTTCCACATGTATCCTCACCCAATTTGTGTGTGTGTGTGGGTGTCTGTTATTTTTTTCCCTGTTTCTGTCATTCCTTGTGATGATCACTAGATGGAGGCATGGCTTCACAGTGCATCATCAACTGATCATGTCCACTCAGACAGTGTCATTTTTATGCACCACCAACAATCTGTCAGCTGGCGTTTAGGTGTGAATGATTACACACACACACACACACACACACACACACACACACACACACACACACACACACACACACACACAGAATGCACGCACACACGCACACACACACACACACACACACACACACACACACACACACACACACACACACACACACACACACACACACACACACACACACACCACCTATCCATGTGACCTCAACAGAACTTGTTGAGAAAAAAAAAAATGACACGTGGCCAGAGAACAAACCAATCAAATTTTGGTGCGACCCATGCCATGGTCAAAGGTCCACTTCAGGATATCCCATACCAAAAAAAAAAAAAAAATTCAATACAGATATTTCACCAAACGCAACCACTGTACAAATACTTTCTACGATTGATAAACCATTGTCGACGTTTGTATCAAGTGAAGTTTAAGATTCTATGAAAGTTGTGTTACTTCGACGATGGTTTATCAATCGCAGAAAGTAATTTTACAGTGGTTGTGCGTGTGTGTGTATGCGTGTGTGCGTGCGTGTATGCGTATATGCGTGCGTGCGTGCGTGCGTGCGTGCGAGCGTGCGTGCGTGCGTGCGTGCGTGCGTGTGTGTGTGTGTGTGTGTGTGTGTGTGTGTGTGTGTAATCATTCACAGCCTAAACTTCAGCTGACCGAAATCTTAGTGGTGCATAAAAAATGACACTATCCATATCCTTTTACACAACGAATGCATGAGAAGTAACTGCTTCTGTCTGATCCCGTTACATCCCCTGGTGGACAAACGATTGTGTTTTTATACACACGTTGACTTATTTGGTGAAATCTCGTCGCAAAGTGAGATGACTGAAGACAGAAATCTAAACAAATCTTAAATAAATGTTAGCAAACCAAAAACAACAACAACAACAACAACAACAACGACAACGAAACAGGACAAACGAATCACAAGACAAAACACGACGAGTTTCGACCCCTTCGGTCTTCTTCAGGTAAGATACAAAACAATTATTATACGAAAATGAACGAGCAATCACTTAATCTTCAATCACTTCAGCGCAAGATAGGCGTTACATTATTTGGTGAAGTGTTCAAGAAAGTTTTACTACTACTGACTCTGTTTTTTTTTTTTTTCATTCTCTGCAGCTACAGCAAACACGTCATTCGCATTCCTTACATTTTGGTGCAGAACTGGTAAAGCCAGATGTGGGCGTTCCGCAACGTGACTGACTGCGAGAATGGGAATGGTTCTAAATCTTGTGAGCAGTGAGACGCCAGGGCTACACAATGCATTTCGCCTTCTCTGTCTCTGTCTCTGTCTGTCTGTCTGTCTGTCTGTCTGTCTGTCTCTCTCTCTCTCTCTCTCTCTCTCTCTCTCTCTCTCTCTCTCTCTCTCTCTCTCTCTCTCTCCGTCTGTATGCCTGCCTTCTGGCAACCACTTCTGGCACCTTCGAACGACGGAAGATGGCATGGTTTGGCCACGTCATTCGTCACAACACCCTCTCCAAAACCATCCTTCAAGGTACCGTTGAAGGAGTGCGCAGACGTGAACGGCAGAGAAAGAGCTGGTACGACAATATAAAGGACTGGACCAAAATGACCATGCCAGACCTCCCCACAACAGCCACCAACTGAAGAGCCTGGAGAGAAACGGCGGCTGCCTCATCACGTCCCCCCCAACGACCCCAGCGGTCAGGGAATGTCTGACTGACTGATGCACGCCTATCTGCCTGTCTGTCTGTCTAAATGTATGTATGGAAGTATATATCCAGTGAGGATTCGCTGGGAACCAGTTTGTCTGTACAGACAAAGATTCCTTTCTGGCCCCCCCACAAAAAATACACAGCCATGTCTTTTTCTCTCTTGTTCTCAGACATTGCAAATCACGTGACAAAGGCAGGACAGGAGAAAGAGGAAATGGACAGACAAGACCAGTGGAGCAATGAAAAAAAAAAAAATCCCCTGCAATGAAACTCTGAGCAGACATGTCTATGACAAGGTCAGCACGCTTCTAGTTCAACACAGCCCCTTTCCCCTCCCCCCCATCCCCCCCCCCCCCCCACGCCTCCTTTCCTTCCATCTCTCATCAGGTTCTCCCCTCTCCACCAGCACACCCATCCACTCCTTCCGCTCCCCATCCAGTTCTCCCTCCTCGCCTCCCATCCCCCTTAACTACCCCCACGTCCTCCCCCCCCCCCCCCCCCCCCCGCTCGTGTAGCGGAGCGTGATGGGGACTGTGAAGGGTCGGCCATGATTAATGTGGACCTGGGTCACTCTTAATTGAGGAGAGTTCCGCCTTCTTCCTGTTCCGCCTTGTGGACTGACTTTGCCGACTGGTCGTCACAAGGGATAAAGAAAGGGGCAAGACTCTGTCTCCCTGTCCTCTGGTGTTACATCTGGCTTTTAGGGTGTAAAAACATAGGCACTTTGCTTGCCATCTCTCTCTCTCTCTCTCTCTCTCTCTCTCTCTCTCTCTCTCTCTCTCTCTCTCTCTCTCTCTCTCAATGTCGGCTCCGAAGTACAAACAGCTTACTGAACCTGATCTTATTTGTCCAGTATGTAAACATACACAGGAGGAGGATGCCCGTCTTGTATTTTGTTGTCCTGGGCTGAATGATCTTAGAAATCAACTGATTGCCAGAGAAGTACTGGTTGCAGCCTTGCGTTGCTTCTGTCATTTAACTGTGAACATATCATCAAACACAAATACGAGCACAAATTAGAAAAACAAGCAAACAAAAAAAAAAAAAACGGTCGAAAATCTTACAGTCAGTCATTTCCCTTACGCATGCATGCACGCACGCACGCACACACACACACACACACACACACACACACACACACACACACACACACACACACACACACACAAGCACGCACGCACGCACGCACACACACGCACGCACGCACGCATGCACGCACGCACGCACACATAAAATGGAGAGAACTGAACAAATACTGCTTCAAAATTACGAAGTTTGATTAAATACAAGTGAACAGATTAGAGCAAAGCTGACCTTGTCCAGATTAGGAGTAAGGAAATCTATGGAGTTATCATGCTCCTAGAGCAAGGTGATTTTCAGAAGAAAAGCCATCAGAGCTGTCTTTGCAGTTTTGGAAGAAGAAAAAGGAATTCAACCATCAAGTCTACGGGAAAGTTAATATCATACAACTTGTTTGAAATAGGCAGCCAAGAGAAATAAACAAAGAGGTAAAAACCCATGTTTTGAAAACCAGTTCCATTGAATACCGTGAAATTGTTAACAGCTTGAACAAAATCTGATTTCATCAAACGAAGAACCCGACTATGCAGAATGGAAAATGATTCTAAAAAAAAAACAAAAACATCGTGTGCTTTAAGGAATACGAAGAACAGCAAAAGCCCCGGATCAGAAGGCTTTAAAGTAGAATTTTTTTAAAAGAGCATTTTGTAATCGGTAGGCGAGTGTGTTTGTTTCATCATGACTGGTTTAAAACATGGTGAATTACCTCTAACCTCTACAAAGGACATAAGATATTGCTTGCTAAAAAAACAAATGAACCCAAACTTCATAAATAAGTTGATTCTGGACAGCCAACACAAATGGTTCTGCTTTCAAGGCATAGTTTGATGCCCCCCACCCCCTGTTGCTAATAAGGGTTTAAGATTTATAGTTTAATATCCTCTTCTTCGTTAATCACCCTTCTTCTCCCTCTCCATTTCATCATCAGCCGCTCCACTTGTTCGTACTCCGTAAATCTTTCCAAAGTCATTGTCTGAAAGATGGAAGAATTTATACACCCCTTCCAAGTGTGCCATGAATACAGTAGAGAGCTGGCGAACTCAGAGATTCTCCTAAAGAGGGCGGTAACAGGCAAGCACATGTTTGCATAGCGTGTCTGAGTTAGAAGCTGAATTGTACTGTGACAGAAATATGCACAGTGAGAATTCTCTCCTCTCATGATAGATTTGTATGGTCGAAATGTAAACACAATTCCCTGTGTGAAACTGGGGAATTATATCTACACCTACTTATACATTCATCTGTCTATCTGTCTGTTTATCTATCTGTCTGTCTGTCTGTCTCTGTTTATCTATCTGTCTGTCTGTTTCTCTCTCTCTCGCTCACACACACACACACACACACACACACACACACACACACACACACACACACACACACACATCCATCACATCCCCCCCCCCCCTCCCCTCACACACACACACTCATTCACCCCCACCACCCCCCTTCATACACACACACACACACACACACACACACACACACACACACACACACACACACACACACTCACACACACACACACACACAGAGATCTGCACGCACACACAGACCTACATAACGCACACACACTTGCATGCTCTCAAACATGACTAGGCACTCACTCACACCTTCAGTTCATGATTAGATTTCCAGCTTCTCACACTCTCGCCTATTCATTCAGTCACTCTATAATGTACTTTCACTCATCAGCTTACCTGCTCACTCATTCAGCCATTAACTGTTGCTTGCTTCTCGCCATGTAAACAGTAGTACTCCTGAAGGTAATCGGTATAGACGGTGATTTATAAACGCTCTCCTCGTGTTGAAAATCGCCTCCCGTTCTTATTCTTTCTTTCTGTCGTGTTTTGTTCTTTTCCCCTCATGCTCTCTTCTCTTTTCTATCTTTCTTTAAAAAATGTTGTTTCTTCTTGTTTTTCTTCTGTTGCATTCTTCTTCTACATCATTTTCAAAGAACATGAATTTTTCGTGCTTTTTTTTCTTTCTTCTCGTCTTCCATACATTGAGCCAGCAATCGAGTTGTTTCCCTTGATGTTTCAAAAAAAAAAAAAAAAAAAAAAGGTAAAGCGTGATTCGTGTTCACCCTTTGACCACTTGGTTCACTGTCCTGTCCCCTCCTCTCTACCCTGCCCTCCGCCTCCCCCCCCCCCCCCTCTACCCTACCCCTACCACTCCCACTCTCCCCCAAATTCTTTCACTTCCATCCTCCTGCACCCTCCCCCTTCCCTGTTCAATCTTCTTCCACACAACCCCACACCCCCCTTTCCACGGATACTCCCATCCAGTTTTTTTTTTTTTTCTTTTTTAGTTACCCCCCAACCCCCCCCCCCCCCCCCCCCCCCCCCCCCCCCCCCCCCCCCCCCCCCCCCCCCTTTTTTTTTTTTTTCTATCATTCCTTGTTTTTATTTTCAGATAGAAATATTTCATAGAAGTGTATCTTTCGACAAACCAACTCAGGTGGTGGTGTGTTCATGCCCTACAAGCGATTCTCTCTGCAGAAGGTTTAGGCCTAAAAAAACACGTTTGGGTCGGTAATGAAGCCGGTGGAGTCTGCTGAAACAAACAAACAAACAATCAAACAAAAAATAACAAACACCCCCCACTATTAGATTGTTCGTCTTTGTATTTGTCTGACTTTATTCAAGTTTAAAAGGCTGTGCCAGTCTTGAATAAAAGTTACTCTGTGTTAAGTTTCCTTATGGGAGTAAAAAACTACCCCACTTGTTTACTGTAAACAAACAAAAATAAACAGCATCAAAACACAATGAAAAACAACCAGTGTGGCGTGTTCGTCGTCTATGGTGAAGCATTTATGTGGATTCTCTAATGAACAACAGTTTAGTATCTGACGGGTTTTGTTTAAACAGTAGAAAAAAGTTTGTGTTTGAAAACTTTGAAAGGTTTTTATAATTTTAGACTTAAAAAAAAAAAGTATCTTTACTTCCTCTCTCTCTCTCTCTCTCTCTCTCTCTCTCTCTCTCTCTGTGCGTGTGTGTGTGTGTGTGTGTGTGTGTGTGTGTGTGTGTGTGTGTGTGTGAGAGAGAGAGAGAGAGAGGAAGGAGGGAAGGGAGGGAGGCGGGAAGCGAGAGAGAGTCGATTGTTAAGCAGTTTGGGCCGTCATTCTGGTTGAAATCCGACTATTTCCTGGTAAAAGATAACTCCCAATAAGACCTAACTCAATAAGAAAAGGTTTGGAATCTATAGGTTTATTCGTTTTCTTGAGACACACTACTACTCAATACCTAGTCGCCCTTTCCGTCAGAAATGATTCCGATTCTACATGCTTCGATTGATCAGTTTACAGATTCATCACCTGCGACAACTCTGCACTTCATTGGGTTGAAATTGAAAATGAAATGAGGCAGGGAACAGTAAACAATAAACAATAAACAAGTAGGGTAAATCTTGCTCCCATAAGAAACCTAACACGGAGTAACTTTTATTCAAGACTGGCACAGCCACAGGGGTTGTTGGCCTGTGCTTGTTTTTCCCCCCCCACTATTAGATTGTTCGTATTTGTATTTGTCTGACTTATTCAAGTTTAGAAGACTGTGTCAGTCTTGAATAAAAGTTACTCTGTGTTAGGTTTTGTTATGGGAGCAAGACCAGTCTTGAATAAAAGTTACTCTGTGTTAGATTTTCTTATGGGAGCAAGACTCACCCTACTTGTTTATTGTTTATTCTTCATTGTGTTGTTTGGGGGTTTCCATGGTTTCGTTAAATGTCGTTTAAACAGCAAATTAAGTCAGTAGGTCTCTTTTTTTTTTAAACTCATGCCTCGACTCAGTAAAAATGGCCTCTGTAGGAGGGATAATTGAGTGTGTGATACCGTAACACAGCGTTAACGATTGGTCAGAACTCGAACATTGTCATTTTCACCCCCTCTAGGTTTCATTCTAGGAAACTTAACCTCCACTCATGAAATGAGTCACATCTTATTATTTGCCAGTGACTAGTCTGCTCACGTTTTTTTGTTTTTGTTTTTAATTTAAATTTAAGATTGATTTTGTGTGAATCGGTGATACGAAAGTGACTGAAATTAATACAAAGTGGATAGATATGAGTATGTTTGCATATCAAGGCGTTCAAATCTGGTTTCCACTCGTAGGGAGTGTCGAAGCAGGTTGCAAAATTGACGTTTTGACGTAGCAGACGTTTAGGCGCCTTACTTGACATGAATACACCTAGTTTACACGGTACAGGAGAAGACACACACACAACACACACACACACACACACACACACACACAGAGGAGAAGACACCCTGCATTTGTTCGCTTCCAGATCTATAGGGGCAGTTCCCAAGATGACGTCCCGAATCATCATCATAACCAGTTGGATTTTTTTTTTTTTTTGTCCACACAGGAAAGTTTTGATCTATCTGCTTGTCTGTCACTATAAACCTGCCCAGAAAAGGGCTGAGAACATAACCCGTCGTCGTATGTCAGTCTCTCTGTTGCATACATTATTGAATATACATGTGTACAGCTGCTGTACGCATGGCATTGTCAAGGCGTCTGCTTCCTCTGGCTCCCAGCAGACAACAGAGCCCGTCGGTTAAGGACAAATTGCAGGGCGGATCACCATCATCCAAGGTGAGAGGTGGAGGGGGGGTGTAAGGGGATAGGGGAGGGAGTCCGTTTGTTTCTTTTTGATAGGTCTTGATGGGAATGAGCTGTTCGTTTTGCGAATTAAGAACAAGCGCGAAAGCGTTGTTGGGCTGGAGAGAGAGAGAGAGAGAGAGAGAGAGAGAGAGAGAGAGAGAGTGTGTGTGTGTGTGTGTGTGTGTGTGTGTGCAGGAAGGGGGCATGGTGAGAGTGGTGGGGGTGGCGGTGTTTGCGATGTTTGTTTTGCGCACATGTTTTGTCAGGTTTGTAATGTCATGTTTCTGTGGTGGCGTTGTTTTGTTGTGTTTAAAACCGGAATGCACTCGTTCAGTTGCTTTCAAACATGTCAGCCGAGATTGCCTTTGTTTCTCTATTGTTGTTTTTGTTTATCTAGTGTTAAAGAAAAAAGTGTTTGGTGTCCTTAAGCTGACATGTAAAGAAAAGTGTTTGTGTCCTTGAATTGACATGTAAAGAAAAGTGTTTGATGTCCTTAGGTTGACATGTAAAGAAAAGTGATGTCCTTAAGGTGACATGTAAAGAAAAGTGTTGGGTGTCCTTATGTTGACATGTAAAGAAAAGTGTTGGGTGTCCTTAAGTTGACATGCAAAGAAAAATGTTGGGTGTCCTTATGTTGACATGTAAAGAAAAGTGTTTGGTGTCCTTAAGTTGACATGTAAGGAAAAGTGTTTGGTGTGTCCTTATGTTGACATGTAAAGAAAAGTGTTGTCCTTAAGTTTACATGTAAGAAAAAAAGTGTTGGGTGTCCTGAAGTTGTCATGTAAAGAAAAGTGGTGTCCTTAAGTTGACATGTAAAGAAAAGTGTTTGGTGTCCTTAAGTTGACATGTAAAGAAAAGTGTTTGGTGTGCTTATGTTGACATGTAAAGAAAAGTGTTGGGTGTCCTTAAGTTGACATGTAAAGAAAAGTGATGTCCTTAAGTTGACATGTAAAGAAAAGTGTTGGGTGTCCTTAAGTTGACGTGTAAAGAAAAGTGTTGGGTGTCCTTATGTTGACATGTAAAGAAAAGTGATGTCCTTCAGTTGACATGTAAAGAAAAGTGTTTGGTGTCCTTATGTTGACATGTAAAGAAGTGTTGAGTGTCCTTATGTTGACATGTAAAGAAACGTGTGCGGTGTCCGTAAGTTGACATGTAAAGAAAAGTGTTTGGTGTGCTCATGTTGACATGTAAAGAAAAGTGTTGGGTATCATTAAGTTGACATTAAAGAAAAGTGTTGGGTGTCCTTAAGTTGACATGTAAAGAAAAGTGTAGGGTGTCCTTAAGATGACATTAAAGAAAGAGGCGTCCTTAAGTTGATATGTAAAAAAAGTGTTTGGTTTCCTTAAGTTGACATGTAAAGAAAAGTATTTGGTTTCCTTAGTTGACATGTAAAGAAAAGTGTTGGGTATTCTTAAGATGACGTGTAAAGAAAAGTGTTTGGTGTCTTTAAGTTGACATGTAAAGAAAAGTGTTTGGTTTCCTTTAGTTGACATGTGAAGGAAAGTGGTGTCCTTAAGTTGACATGTAAAGAAAAGTCTTGGGTGTCCTTAAGTTGACATGTAAAGAAAAAGTGTTGGGTGTCCTTAAGTTGACATGTTAAGACAAGTGTTTGGTGTCCTTAAGTTGACATGTAAAGAAAAATGGAGTCTTTAAGTTGACATGTAAAGAAAAGTGTTTGGTGTCCTTAAGTTGACATGTAAAGAAAAGTGTTTGGTGTCCTTAAGTTGAGATGTAAAGAAAAGTGTTGGGTGTCCTTAAGTTGACATGTAAAGAAAAGTGTTTTGTGTCCTTAAGTTGCCATGTAAAGAAAGAGAGGTGTCCTTATGTTGACATGTGTAAAGAAAAGTGTTGGGTGTCGTTAAGTTGACATGTAAAGAAGTGTTTGGTGTCCTTAAGTTGACATGTAAAGAAAACTGTTGGGTGTCCTTAAGTTGACATGTAAGGAAAGTGTTGAGTGTCCTTAAGTTGACATGTGAATAAGCGCAGTTTCCTTTTTTCATTGTCGTTCTTTTTGGTTTGTCTTTGTTTGTTCGCGCGTTTTGTTTTTGTGTAAATGAATCTTGTGTTGTATTCAGATGTCCCGAGTGCGTGTTGCATAGACTTGAGTAATTCTAAAACAGTGATTTTCAAGTTTACCTCTTGCGAGCGTATTTGCCAAACCTTTTATAGCGCGTTTGTTCAGAGTCACCTGTATTCATTCATAACATCAGAAATGAAAATCATACGTGGTGGGGGAGGGTGGTGGTGGTGGTGGTAAAGAAATGGAAGGGAAATCATCTATTTAAGCAGTGACGTATGAGAAAACGATCTCTGGGCTAGTGCAACCATCTTGTCATAATCTGGCACCGATGTACATAATTATAACGTGACCACGGAAATGTGGGCTAGTCGTCTGTTCTGCAGCGCTGTTTGTTAAAGGTCTTGTTGGTCTTTCTTTCTTTCTTTCTTTTTTTCTCGAGTCGAAATCTCTGTGAATTATCTTTTTACTTGCTTCCTAAGAATTAAACTTAAACTTTATATATATATACATATATAT
>JADBJO010000021.1:1467454-1474954 GCA_016801955.1 Conus betulinus
AAACGAGACTGCTGAGAATCTCTAAGCAAGACTTGAATTGAAGCTGCCCCAAGACTGTTAAGAGTTCAGCCGTGATGTCACGCATCGTTGGAGGGCTAACCATACATCAGGTCGCAGAATTTCTCACTGCTGTCCTCGAATCACGACCGGCCGAAGCCTTTGTTCTAGGCCGGGACTAAATGATCGTGTGCCGGACGGCTCCTCACGACAAACACACCCATTTGTCAGGTCACAAAGGGCACGTCCTCGCTCGTGTCACGTGAAAAATGTGCGAGGAATTTGGGGAGCTGTGAACAATTTCAAAATCGTAAACTAAACAGGAATTTACAGTAATTCCGCTGGTTGATATGGGACAAATGAATTACAAGACAAAACACGTTTCGATCGCTGAGGTCTTCTTCAGGGAGAGAGAAACAACATTCAGGATAATGACAACGAAGAACGAGAAATGAATTACTTATCTTCTTAAATTCGGCGCGGGATGGGGGCGTTGAATGAAAACGATTAAGTGAAGAGAGAGAGAGAGAGAGAGAGAGAGAGAGAGAGAGAGAGAGAGAGGCGCACGGATAAGCTTCTCATTCTAACATTATGATTCAAAACAACCGTTTCGCCCCCGGATAAGCGTGATTCGGGAATCGTGATTCGGACTGCCGTGATTCGTGATCTGGACAGTGTGCTGCACTGATATTTGTTGCGTGTGTGTTTGTTCATTCGTCCGAGACACGATTTCTTTCTGTGTGTGTGTGTGTGTGTGTGTGTGTGTGTGTGTGTGTGTGTGTGTGTGTGTGTGTGTGTGTACGCGCGCGCGCGCGCGTTTGTGTGTGTGTGTGTGGTATCACGACTCGCCGATGTCTGGCATAGGGTACAAAATCTGCAACATGAGTATCTGATGTTGTGTTTGTGTATATACATACCCACTCAGTGGAGGGTCCATCAATGCCAGTGCGAACTCATTAGAATGACCCGGGCCAGGGGAGACAATCCATTAGGGTGACCTGGGCGAGGGGAGACAATCCATTAGGGCGACTTGGGCGAGGGGAGACAATCCATTAGGCTGACTTGGGCGAGGGGAGACAATCCATTAGGGTGACCCGGGCGAGGGGAGACAATGCATTGGGGGGTGACCTGGGCGAGGGGAGACAATCCATTGGGGGTGACCTGGGCGAGGGGAGACAATCCATTGGGGTGACCTGGGCGAGGGAGACAATCCATTGGGGGTGACCTGGGCGAGGGGAGACAATCCATTGGGGTGACCTGGTCAAGGGAGGACAATCCATTGGGGTGACCTGGGCGAGGGGAGACGATCCATTTTCACTCTTCATCATTGAAGGCTCTCCTGGGATGGGATCTACGACCCCCCCCCCCCCCCCCCCCCCCCTCTCCTCTCCTCCCATGTTTTAACCACTGGACTATCGCGCCGCGCTCGGTCACTCCCTTTTTTATGTACAATTTGATTGTTTTTTTGTTTGTTTGTTTGTTTTCACCTCTGTTGCAACGATGTTTCTTCCCCCCTTGAAAGTCAGCGCAGTCATGTGTCTGGAGTTTGTTTCTGTGGAAAGTCCACACATAGATGTCGCGCATCTGTCCCAGAAATATAAAGAGAGAGAGAGAGAGGGGGGAGAGAGAGGGGGGGGGGGAGAGAGAAAGACAGAAGAGAGAGAGAGAGAGAGAGAGAGAGAGAGAGAGAGAGAGAGAGAGAGAGAGAGGATACTTTCATACGTTTTTTGATAATGCTCGCTACTTGTTTCTTCTTCGGAAGCAAATCAGAGCAGAACAGCATTCGAAAGAAAGGAAGAAAGAAAGAAAGAAAGAAAGAAAGAAAGAAAGAAGAAAGAAAGAAAAACTAGACATCTCCAAAGGACCCTTGATTTCTTTAAACCCGACAAACATGTGCTACAGCTTCCATAAAAGAACAGAGAGAGAGAGAGAGAGAGATAGAGAGAGAGAGGAGAGAGAGAGATAGAGAGGAGAGATGCTAGATGAGATTAGAGAGAGAGACAGAGACAGAGAGCAGAGACAGAGAGAGAAATAGAGACAGGCAAAGAGGAGAAGAAGGGGACAGGACGGAGCAGGAGAGACAGAATGGAAAAGTGGGGGGGGGGGGGGGGGGGGGGGGGGGGGGGGGGGGGGGGTGAGAGGTTGAGAGGGGGGGGGGGGGGAGGGGTCACTGTGCGTGTACCCAGGCCTCTGCGATGTGTGGACGTCACACAGACAGACAGACAGGACCGTCTGGCTGTGACATACTCCCACAGTCAGGGCCAAAGTCTTCACTGTGCGTGTACCCAGGCCTCTGCGATGTGTGGACGTCACACAGACAGACAGACAGACAGGACCGTCTGGCTGTGACACACTCCCACAGTCAGGGCCAAAGTCTTCACTGTGTGTGTACCCAGGCCTCTGCGATGTGTGGACGTCACACAGACAGACAGACAGACAGGACCGTCTGGCTGTGACACACTCCCACAGTCAGGGCCAAAGTCTTCACTGTGCGTGTACCCAGGCCTCTGCAGCAGTGAAGAAGAGAGGGGGAGAATGGAGAGAGAAAGTAAGGTGAACAGAGGGTTTGTATAGATGATTGTGTGTGTGTGTGTGTGTGTGTGTGTGTGTGTGTGTGTGTGTGTGTGTGTGTGTGTGTGTGTGTGTGCAGCGTAGCTCAAAACGAACGAGAGAGAGAGAGAGAGAGACAGACAGACAGACAGACAGACAGACAGATAGAGACAGACAGACAGACAGAGAGAGAGAGAGAGAGAGAAAGAGAGAGAGACAGAGAGAGAGAGAGAAAGAGAGAGACAGAGAGAGAGACACAGAGAGAGAGAGAGAGAGAGAGAGAGAGAGAGAGAGAGAGAGAGAGAGAGAGAGAGAGAGAGAGAGAGAGAGAGAGGAGAGCACTGCTTTCGTAGGTTTTTCGATAACGTTTTTCTTCTTCTTTCTTCTGAAACAAATTGAAACAGAATAGCATTCGAAAGAAACAAAAAGGACAATCAAAAACCAAGAACAAAACTAAAAACAAAAAAACCCAAACCAAACAAAACAAGAAAACACCCAACACCAACAGATATCCCGACAGGACACCTCACTGCCTTTATCAACCAGGCATGAGCTACAGCTGCCATAAAAGAACCCAAGGCAAAATCCTGAAGACAAAATCCCTGTAGACAGGTTCCATCTAGTTCTGATTCCATCATAACAGGCAAGCCCACCACTCACGACCTTTTTCAGGGTGGTAAGCAGTAAAACGTGTGTGGGCGCCCTATGCTCACAACAGAGCCGTATCCTCACAGAAGTCCCAAATGGAGCTCTTTGCATTTACTTTCGGCTTTTTGTCGATTAAGCACAAACATGTGAATTGTAACTCATGCACTGAGTACGGATTCCACCCAGCAAAAAAAAAAAAAAAAAAAAAAAAAAAGAAAGAAAAAAATAAGATTATTATAATCAACTATAGTAATGCACTCTCCCTTTCCCAATGAATGAATGCATACCATAGTATTGTCTGCTTTTCGCTCGTTCAGTGAGAACTGGTTATTGCCTCAGTCTGCACTATCACCGGTTAAGTCCATTATCACTGAATGGGACTGCATCTTTGTTATTGTTGTTGTTGCTGTTGTTGTTGTTGTTATTGTTGTTGTTTTTCTGTGCTGCTGTTCACGAGTTGCTAGTGTAGAAGAACGGAAAGGAGATTGTTGGGATACGCACACTCAAACTTGTCTTTTAGACAGAGACATGAGAAGATGCTTCATGCCGGTAAGTACGGTAAACAGCATCATTCCGTGCGTGGGAATTTTGCTGAAAGCGAGTGCTAGCTGGAACTGGCCCTGTGATGGCCTACACCAGCCAGGGAGTGTGCATAACTGTTAGTTTACGGCCAGCTGTGATCGTAAGGCACCCACCACAGAAACCCCATCCTGCGAACGAACAAAAAAAAAAAAGAAGCACCGGTTTTTTTTTGAGAGCCAATTCTGGAACAGGACGAGACTCGGATGAGGAGGACTGTGCCACAGAACTGAATGAAACATCGTCTCTCATTGCACCACATCCATACTGCGGCCAGTGGGAGCAGATAAGTGATTGTTCATTCCTCGCTTTACTGCGCCCAGTGGGAGCAGATAAGTGATTGTTCATTCCTCGCTTTCATTCTTTGGATTGGTGTTTGTCTTGCTTAAATGTAACCCAAAGAGGTCGAAACGCGTGGTGGTTTGTCTTGTCATTTATGAAGCTGACAACACACACACACACACACACAACACACACACACACACACACACACACACACACACGCACAAAGAACATCATTGAAAGATGTATCTCAAAACACTGCCTGTTTCTTTACACTCAAACCTTTCGCTTGTTACTAATCCCAGTTTTAAGCAATTTTTGTTGTTTGTTTTTTTTTTTTTTTTTTTAATTAATTAATTTATTTATTTATTATTTTTTTTTTTTTTGGGGGGGGGGTTATTTGTCTTTGTTTTAGCGAAACTGGGAAGCACCTTAAGCATTTTTGTTTGTTTGTTGGGGTTTTTCTTTCTTTCTTTCTTTCTTTTTTTTTTGGGGGGGGGGGGGGGGGGGGGGAGGGGTGTTTTTTATTTGTTTTTGTTTTAACGAACTGGGAAGCACCTGGAACGAATGGAATAGGTTTTTTCATCTTTCCTTCTTTCGTTTTTTTTGTTTTTTTGTTTTTTTTGTTTTTTTGTTTTTGTTTTTGCTGATTTCATTCTAAAGTCACACTCATTTTAAGAAGTGTAATTAACTACTAAAACAAACAACAACAAAAAACTGGTCTTTGCAGCAGACTAAGCAGTAGTTGTAGCAAATGTAGCAGTATCAGCATCAGCAACAACAACGATATGATCATGTTTGGCGTTAAGGGAAGGGAGCTCACTCTCACGGACTCCATTAGTCTTGGTAAGGTTATGTACCCTGACGGCACAGGTCTGTCCATGGGGAAGGGGTGATGAGACGGAGACAGAGAGGCGATGGGGGGGGGGGGGGGGGGGGGGGGGGGGGGGGGGTGAAAGGAGAGGGAACGAAAGGAAGATTACTCATACTCAGATAGATGTTGTACGCCGTTTTGACTCAGAATATGAGTGTAACGGAGAGGGGAGAGCGTTTCACACCAAACGAACATCGGTTGACCCGGGGAGTGTCAAATGGCCAACATGTGTTAAAAAAAAGCGTTATCATATAATCCGATGATAAAGAACGGAAAGAAATATTCAGCTGTATACAGCATTATTTCTACATCATTATTTCTTATACGCTTATCAGGCATTATTTATCTGTCCTAATCCATTCAGATATGCAACGCATTTTTTTTTTTTTTACGATCATGATTCATTTCTAGCTATATATTTCATGACGCGCTATTCTGGTGGTGCTCCTGTTCTTCTGTGCTTTAGTGGCAGTCGCTTTGTTCATCTCCAAAGTCTTTGTTACTAACAGTCCTTATACAGCGCCGATCCTCGGCTTTTCTTCTTCGTACACTCAGACAGGAACCCCAGAGGCACTGACAAAGGCTGCTGTACGGCGGAGGCCCTCCAGAGATCCAAAGAGCTTCTCTGTCGTCGATGTGTCGGCAGGCCAGGTCTCTGCTCTTAGCTTTCTATGTCTGGGACGTTCCCGCTGGAAGTGTTCCACAGTCACTGGGGCTGTACCGCATGGGCACCCTGGAGACTCGCCAATGCGGAATTTTGTGAGTATGTGGTGTCTGAGTCTGGAGTGCCCTGTCCTCAGTCTCACAATGCTCTGGTCTGGGCAGCAGGTAATACGTATCCTCCTTGTTGAAGTGTGGGTGCTGCTCAAGCCATCTTCTTTTCTGTTTCACCTGGTAATGCTTTTGGCTTCTTCAAAGGAGACTTCCTGCTCCAGCTTGGGCTGCTGCCCTCCTTCCTTTGCCAATTGGTCGGCTTCCTCATCGCCATATATATTGCAGTGTGAGGTATCCACTGGATGACAGTATTCCCAGTGGACTGTTGAAGAATGGCCGGGGCAGAGACGGGGGAGCTGAGTTCCTTGTGTCGAGGATTTTCAGCAGCCGACAGAACTGATCCTCGGTTTGAGACTAAGCTCTGAGCGCGTTGCAGTCCGCACTTCCTTTCTCACCACGTCCAAACTGACCTTTTCTTCCGACAGATGGTGGTGGGATTTTATGTGTGTGAAAGATGTTATGCATGCCTTCACGCACGGAACCTCGGTTTATTGTTTCGTTCGGAGGTCTTTTTTTTTTTTTTTTTTTTTTTTTTTCAAAGTGAAGTCACAAACCAGTGTTCTCTTCAAGAGAAATCCCACCACCACCCCCTTCACCATCCCACCCAACTGTACCGAAAACGCCCCAGCGGGAGATTCGAACCCGCAACCCAGGATCACGAGTCAGGCGTTTTATCAACTGAGGTCTTCCTCGTGTTCTGATCTCACGGGTTTCTCCAGGAGGGACTATCAAGGGCAGCATGTGTCCGTTTTGCAACTCTTGAGGTTGGTCTTCAGAGTGTCCTTGACCTTCATATGGGGTTTCCCTCGGTCATGTGACCTTTGCCGTTTTCATTCTGGGAATTCTCTCTTCCTCCCTCCCCCTCCCTGAAGATGTCTTATCCGGCCCATCGCAGCTGAATTTCCATGAGGAGAGTCAACGCTGGGATGTCCACGCTTCTCCAGGGACCTGAAGATTGGCTCGATGGTCTAGGCTTTGATTCTCGCTTAGGGTGCGAGAGGTCCCTGGTTCAAATCCACGAACGAGCCAGATTTTTTACAGAGGGTTGGGCGAAGCTTAGGTCATACATCTGCTAAGTCGTAGCCAGGAGACCATCTCAAATTCTCTCATCTTATCATTAATTCATTTATCCATCAGCTTTAAATCATGCGCAGTGTGGTCTCAAAACTTAGCGGATGTGGTGTAGCGTATATGGACCAGTCCACACGCTGTGACACCACCTCGATGAATCTGAAAGTGAAGATGGACATGATGTGTGGCCGCTTGATGGTGCAGAGGGGTCTTGTGCCCGCAACGCCGGTGACTCGCTCCAGTGGTTGGATGTGTGGAGTGTAGGTGGTTCAGATCTCTTCACAGCAGTACGACAGAGTGAAGAGATTGAGCCACAGGTCTGTCTGTACACAGCCTTTTTGCTGGAGAATCTGTTAATGTGACCTTCCCACCTCGTATGTGTGTGTGTGTGTGTGTGTGTCTGCGTGTGTGTGTGTGTGTGTGTGTGTGTGTGTGTGTGTGTCTGTGTGTGAGAGTGATCTGGGAGAGAGAGAGAGATTGGGAGAGAGAGAGAGAGAGAGAGAGAGAGAGGAGAGAGAGGGAGAGAGAGAGAGAGAGAGAGAGTGAGAGAGAGGGGGGAGAGAGAGAGTTTATGACGCTACCTTTAGTTACACAGACAGAGAAACAGACATACATACATACATACAGACAGAGACAGACACACACACACACACACACACACACACACACACACACACACACACACACACACACACGCACACACACATACACACACATGACGTAAC
>JADBJO010000021.1:1479954-1484954 GCA_016801955.1 Conus betulinus
CCGTCTGTGTGGCGAAGTTGATGAATGGCTCGGTCCATTTCATGTCGCTGGACATGTAGGAAAAGATATTGGGATGAAAGGACAAAGGAGAATTTATTGTTTCTGTCACTCAGCAGTGCCCTTTCTCGGCTGTCAACGGGTTGGGGG
The DNA here is from genome assembly GCA_016801955.1 of Conus betulinus. NCBI lineage: Eukaryota > Metazoa > Mollusca > Gastropoda > Neogastropoda > Conidae > Conus > Conus betulinus. The sequence continues at coordinate 1,480,102 of JADBJO010000021.1, forward strand.
GGGGGGGTCACTTTCCGAAGAAAATAACAGATCAGATCATAAACAAGTCGTAAACAACAGAGACAATATATACATGCCAGTAAATGACATGGTCATCTTTTCAGGTAGAAAAATGATAGACTACAGTAAAGAAAAAAAAGAAAAGAAAAAACAAGCAAACAGACAATTAAACAAGAAGGAGAGAGAGAGAGAGAGAGAGAGAGAGAGAGAGAGAGAGTAAAAAAAAAGAGGAAGCTGCAATTAAAGAATTTACAGAAGGGGGGGGGGGGGGGGGGGGGGGGGGGGGGCGTTAGTTAGAAAGTGAGTAAGAGCCAGATGAATGGATAAAAAAAAAAAAGAAACAAAAGGAGACAGGAGAAAAAAAAAAAGCAAAGAAAAGGAAAAAAAAAAGATGGAAGAGAAGAAGGGTGGAAAGAAATAAGAGAGGAAGAGGAGGAGGACAGAGGAGAACAAAGAGCAGAAGGACACGACTAAGGGACAGTAAGGAGAAGACAGCAGAAAGAGGGGGGAAAGGAGGACGGAAGAAAAGAAAGAAAAAGTATTTTAAAAAAAGACGAAGAATTTTAAACATTAAGAAAGCAGAAGAAAGACCAGGGAGCAGACAGAAGAGAAGAAAAAAAAAGGAGTATACGAGAAGATCTAAGGAGGAAAATCAAGATGAAAAACAAAGAAAGAGGAAGAAAGAGGAGGAGAAGAAAGAAAGAAAGGGCAGAGTAAAGAGAAGAATTATGGAATCAAGGAGAAGGAGAAAAAAAAGGAGGAGGAGGAAGAGAGAGAGACAGAGGAGACCCCAAAGAAGGAGACTTAGAGGAGAAAAGAAGGAGAAGGTAGAAGGACGAAGGAGGTGGAGGGAATCAAACCAGAAGAAGAAAAAAGGTGAAGAGAAGAGCAAGAGTGATGTAGAGAAGAAGACGAAGAATAGGATATAATTGTTCAGTCAAAAAAAAAAAAAAAAGTGCCGAAACCTTGGGCACAGTCATTTGGAGGAGATGCACGCTCTTGCCATTGAACGTCAGCAACCTGTTGGTGCTTTACGGAAACAAAGCGTTTTGATTGGCAGAAATTTGGAAAAGGAGGGGGTCAACGCAGTAAAAAGAATTACCCTAATGTCAGTATCTGTCAGAATGCTTTTTTTCTCTCCCCCCCATCATCCCCCCCCCCCCCCCCCCCCCCCCCCCCCCCCCACCCCCCCCCAAGGTTTTCCCTCGACAGACGTACACCCCTTTCTCTCTGTGAAGAATATGAGACTGAAACCAAAGGCTAATGTTTTCAAGGTATAAATCTTACCGGATTTTCACGTGAGACAGTTTCCGTGTAAAGGACAACCCCGACCCCTCTTTCCCCCCCCCTCCCTCCTCCCCCCTCCGCGCCCCTCCTCCCCCCCCCCCCCCCCCCCCCCCCCCCCCCCCCCCCCCCCAGCCCCTCCCCCCCTCCTCTTCGTCGCCTTGGATCTGTTCTCCTGACAGCTGCAAAGAGAGAGAAAGTGGAATGCGTGCAATGATTAGGGCAAGTGTTAGGTCTGTCCCCGTGACACACTGCACACAGCAATCACAGTTCTGTCCTTAGATTTGGTACAGCGGAAGTCAGATGATGTCAGTGACTTTATCGTGTAGGGATTTCATTGGTCTTCGGACATAATTCCCTCGCTCGTCTGCTTTAAAAAACAAAAAACAAAAGCAAAAAAAAACAAACAAAACAAACAAACAAACAAAAACACACCTCTTCGTTGCCCCTCCCTCTACTGTTAAGTTATGATTACCGTGAAAAGCATACATTACGTTATTTCAGTTAGACTCTAGTGATAAGACAAAGTGGGTATCTCTGACATTCGCTGTGAATGATACATGTTTGGTTGTGTGTGTGTGTGTGTGGTTAAACCAAGTGCTGAGCGAGTGGAACAGTTTCTCGCTGACTTTAATTAAAGAAAGACTAGTACTTTGCAGATGGCAAGAATGGGATTTTCATGCCAAGAACAGTGACAGATTTAGTACATATAAGGCCTTTTTCACAATAGCAATCAATACAAATGCATTCAATGTTGAGTCTTGACAGACATACCAAGATCATTGCAACAAAATTCGGTTTAGATGTTTCAGATATTGCTGATATTGCTGTACATAGATATCGATAAAAAAAAAACATTCCTGTTGATTTAATGTGTGTGTGTATATATGTGTGTGTATGTGTGTGTGTGTGTGTGTGTGTGTGTGTGTGTGTGTGTGTGTGTGTGTGTGTGTGTGTGTGCGCGTGCGCGAGTGTGTGTGTGTGTGTGTGTGTGTGTGTGTGTGTGTGTGTGTGCGAGTGTGTGTGTGTGTGTGTGTGTGTGTGTGTGTGTGTGTGTGTGTGTGTGTGTGGTAAACTAGTTGTAGTAGAACTACTGGGTGTAATCGAAATACAAGCATCAGAACACCAATGGTAGTCACTGTACGGCGTGAGTTATTGCACTACCATGTCTACAGTACATTATAGTAGTAGTAGTAGTAGTAGTAGTAGTAGTAGTAGTAGTAGTCATCGTTTATGCTCGAAAAATGCCCTGCATGGTTTACTTGGCTGCACGAGTGAAACAAAACTTAACGTTATCATCCTTATTATTGATACCAGTATAATAATTATCATCATTACTACTTCTACTCGCATTGTCTCGTCCCCGGCGGCCTCGTTTTCATTCAACGTCCATCTTGCGCCGAATTCGACAAAGATGCGTGATTGCTCTTTCTTCATTTTCGTTTGTCCTAAGTGTTGTTAAGCTTGCCTGAAGAAGACCTGACAGGTCGAAACGCGTCGTGTTTTGTCTTGTGTTTCGGTTGTCCATGTTGTTCGGTTGAATCATATAAATATTTTTTTGTACTCCCAGTTCTTATAGAACAGGGAGCACTTTACAATGGGAACGAAGAAATGCTGTCTGTGTGTCTGTCCCTGCTCAAATGTGTTCCACTCGCTCGAGACAAAAACTTCTGGGCCGATTCTTCTGAAAATTTGTAGGTATGTTCATTATGGGACACGGATGATGCCCAATGGTTTATTTCACCAGAATAGCCGTTACTAACGGCTATAACGGCCCAAAACGGTTTTTCTTCTTCTTTATGGAATAACTCAGTGACGAAATACATTAGGACGCTTGTTTGACTGTGACGATTTTTTTTTTTTATTTGACAAATATCTATGAAAGTACTGTATTTGACGGATTTTAAAATAGCTTTAGATCTAATAACTGACTGGTAGATCATGGGTATTTTCACAGTAAACATGCTCTTGACACGCGTATTCATGATAAACTGGGAGGACATTTATATGCTTTGCGTCTTGTTAAAACTAAACATTGGGTCATCGTCAGACAATCTGGAATGTCGGGGTTTGCTTTAACAATTCAAGAGCGTTTGGGAGCTATTTAATCAACTGAAGTGGACTGGACTGGTTGACTATTTTACTGCCACAGAAACAGCTGGAAGGAATATTCCCCATGAAGGTGGCTGGATAGGTGACTCCTTTCTCAGAGGGAGAGAAGCGAGAGAGACACTTAAAAAAAAATATTTTATTAAAACGCGTCGAAGCGACGAGTGAAAAAGGGAATGACTGATATTTGACTGAATGATACGTGGAAAACAAATGATTACAACCAGCAGGTAGCTTTCCGTTCGGCTCTACCAAGGTAGGCAACCTGTTGTATAAACGAGAGCGTGGATTGTGAAAAGAAAAGAAGAAGAAGAAGAAGATGAAGATGAAGAAGAAGAAGAAGAAGAAGAAGAAGAAGAAGAAGAAGAAGAAGAAAAAAAGGCTCGGAGATGGGTCTCTAGCCGAAGATGAGCGCTGTATAAAGTATTCTCATCAGTAATAACGTTCGCTGTGCACACCAGATATCATTCAATTCAGCATAAAGTTGCATCCTATTTGACTGGTGTGCATGTCTGGCAGCTCTTTGCATACTCTGTCAGATCTCTTATTATTCATTACTCTTTTTTATATTTATTTATTTATCTATTCGTTTATTTATTTATTTATCTATAGTTTATGTGTTTCATTTCCAGGGAAAAAAAAATGGTAGGTGAAGTACAAAAACCAAATTTTAACCAATTCCAGAAATTGAACGCATCTTGTAACGGTATTCATACCAATGCATGGGCCACAGTGGCACAGTGGCCGAGTCGCAGGCTGTGGTTATGGGAGGTAAAGGGTTCGAGTCCCATCCAGGGGCATTTGGCCATGGCATTTTCGGCCCCGACCTGTTCCTACCCAGAGGTGACTGTGCCCTTGGTTCCAGCGGAGAAAGTGGAACCACGACGTGGAGCGTCATCCGCTTAACGGATGACACGTCTGAGGATGTTGCTCAGCTGTCCTACCACCACTCCACGTGTGTATACTGAAATGTTGGCTGGCACCAGGAGATGGAAGGAAAGAAACGAAGGAAGGCTACAGAGCCGTCATTGTAGCCACTGAGCGTAGGCTACAGAGCCGTCATTGTAGCTACTGAGCGTAGGCTACAGAGCCGTCATTGTAGCCACTAAGCGAAGGCTACAGAGCCGTCATTGTAGTCACTGAGCGTAGGCTACAGAGCCGTCATTGTAGCCACTGAGCGTAGGCTACAGAGCCGTCATTGTAGCCAGTGAACGTAGGCTACAGAGCCGTCATTGTAGCCACTGAGCTTAGGCTACAGAGCCGTCATGTAGCCAGTGAACGTAGGCTACAGAGCCGTCATGTAGCCACTGAGCTTAGGCTACAGAGCCGTCATTGTAGCCAGTGATCGTAGGCTACAGAGCCGTCATTGTAGCCAGTGAGTGTAGGCTGCAGAGCCGTCATTGTAGCCAGTGATCGTAGGCAACAGAGCCGTCATTGTAGCCAGTGAGTGTAGGCTACAG
>JADBJO010000021.1:1489954-1494954 GCA_016801955.1 Conus betulinus
TAAGATGTGTGTGTGTGTGTGTGTGTGTGTGTGTGTGTGTGTGTGTGTGTGTGTGTGTGTGTGTGTGTGTGTGAATAATGATTAAGAAGGACAATGAAAATGGATGCAATGGATTTCCATTTTCTCTTGGACCACATGGCAGGGTTGTTCTCTGCGCATCCTTTTCACAGTATATTCCAGCAGGCCCGGGAGTTACAGACGCCTGCTGTGCTGGTCGGGAAATTGGAGCAGCACTCTCTGAGGGGCCATCCCAGTCTTTTCAATCTGAACCCATCGCACATTTCATTCTAACCTGGACCGAAACTTCCCACAATTCAATGTCTGTGATAAGATTCGAACCCACGATCCCCTGACCGGACCTGGCGACACTAACCACTACATAAATACGTCTGGTCTGCATGGACACGTGGAAGGGAGGCTAAATGCCGGAGAGGACACATAACAGAGAAATTAAGAGCCTTAAAAAAAAAGCAACAACAAAAAAAATTGCGCTGACCGAAGAAAATATCTTAAAGTGCCTTGAAGAGAAATTTCAGACACGGAAACAGGCGTTAACATGACAAGGAGGTGTACACTGTTTATTGAGGGGCGATGCACTTGCTAGAGTTAAATCTGATTTGCAAATGCCGGTCTTTAAATTATGATGTTAAGGAGACGTCCGCACATGCGCTGCTCTTTAACTTTCGGGCGGACATAAATCAGTGAAGTGCTGTGTTAACGAAATTAGGCCAGAAACAAAGCCAAAGGGTATGCGTGGTGGAAGGGGGAGGGGGAGGGAGGGAGGGAGGGGAGTTCGAGGGTGTCGAGGGTGGAGGAGAGGGGGTGGTGGGGGGGGGGGGGGGGGGGGGGGGGGGGGGGGGGCAGGCGGGGGGGGCGGGGACGTGAACAGGAGACAAAAGCCACCGGAAGGCAAATACTGACACCTCTCTCTCTCTCTCTCTCTCTCTCTCTCTCTTACACACACACACACACACACACGCACACAGAGCAGAGACAGACAGACAGACAGACAGACAGACACACACACACACACACACACACACACACACACACACACACACACACACACACACACAGGGAGAGAACGGCGATTACAAAAAAAAAAAAAAAAAAAAAAAGGGGGGGGGGGGGGGGGGGGGGGACGGGGTCAAGAGCAGGAGCAGGAATGGGGAGGTGCAAGTCTCGATGGGATTAAAAAACGCTGACGTGGATTTAGACAAAAGCTGTGATTACATGCCCCTTACAAGCAGACGGAAGGGAATGGAGAAAGGTGGAGAGAGCGAGGGGGGGGGTGGGGGGGTGGGGAGGGGGGATCAGAGGGCAAGTGATGAAAAAAAAAATCCTAATGAATCTCTGACAAAAGGAGAGAGAGAGAGAGAGAGAGAGAGAGAGAGAGAGAGAGCGAGAGCGAGCGAGAGAGAGAGAGAGAAAGAGAGACAGACAGACGGAGAGAGACAGACAGACAGAGAGAGAGGGAGAGGGTGGGCTGGGGAGGGGGGGGGGGGGGGGGGGGGGGGGGGGGGGGGGGGGGGGAAGACGTACTTCAGGAGGGCACAGGTCACGTGCTACGGTGCACCCATCACGCTTTGACGTCAATCATGACAGCGCGTCACGCGCTGATGACGTGACGAAGCTGACGTGCACCCAGGTATTTATGACCGGAGATATGCCCGCAGTCAGGACGCCATAAAGGGTTTCTTTGTCGGACGGAAAGGGGAAGGAGAGGGAAGGGGAGGGGAGGGGAGGGGGATGAACAACATTTATAACTTTGTCAAGGAAATGAAGGGAATATGAACAGACGCAACAAAAAAATCAACAGCTTATATTGTCTTTATTTGCTCTTGTTTCGTTTCGTTTGGTTTTGTTTCTTTCTTTTTTTTTTTTTTTTTCTTTTTTATTTAACTTTATGGAATTGGCTGGAAGAGAAACCCGTAAGGCGGGACTTGCTATGTCTCACAGTTCACTTCGTTTTGCATAATGTCGAGGTAGGATGCATGTCTTTTAGACAGGAAAGGTAGCGAAATACAAAGCGAAAAGCTAAAACCTCTTCTTCGTTTAACTTGACCATATCTGCGTGTATGCATGCTCAGAGGGAAAGAGGGAAGATGGATGGAGGGGGAGGGGGGGGGGGAGGGGGGATGGCGGAAGGGGTATGGAGCAGACAGATGATCCATTGTATGATGTATACCTTGGGAGGGGAAGGGGGGGGGGGGGGGCAGGATGGCAAAATGAGGAACCGGGGAAACCATCTATAACACTATCCGTCATCATTGTTCGTCGAACGCTGCAGATTGGCCAGTTGATGGTGCTGGCTGGCATAGTCGGCAATATGGCCGAAACGGCTGCACACCAAAATTGATGCGCCAAGACCTTGCTTAAGGACTCGAGTATTCATAGACTGGCGCAACTAGATTGTTTTGAGAAGTTTCATTGTGCCTGAAAGTTGATTCTCCTCTTTTTTTTTCATATGGCCTCCAAGATACAAGCCAGATGGTTCCAAGCAGATAGATAAGAATCAAAGGAATGGGATTATTTTGGGTTCTTGGCGTGGCCAAAAGATAGGGTCATGGGGGAGTACAAAGGCCTGAAATGTGACGCCAACTAAGGGGAAGGTCATGTATTTGAAAAAACGTTTGTGATTTCGTCGGTGCAAATCCCCCCCCCCCCCCCCCCCCCCCCATCATCCCCAAACACACACACACAATTGGAGGGAAGTTGTTCTTTTGATCAATTATCAGTTAAACATTAAATGCTGGCACAAAATTTATGGTAGGCCTCAAAACGCTAACATGGATGATATAGTGTTTTAGCGCAAAATTCTAATTGTGGCGTGTGGCCACACATCTTTGGTAACGTGCTCTTCTCAAAGCCACGATGACCCTCGTGTGCCCTCTGAAGCACCTGACTAATATACCCGAAGGTGCTAGTGGGACCCTGAAGCACCTGATTTATATACCTGAAGGTACTAGCGGGACCCAGAGAGGTGCTAGCCGAACCAACCTGCCAAATGTAATCCTGCACCAAAACTGCAAGCGCTGAGAGAGAGAGAGAGAGAGAGAGAGAGAGAGGAGAGAGAGAGAGAGAGAGAGAGAGAGAGAGAGAGAGAGAGATGTGCGCGTGTGTTGATAAAGACGATGGGAGATATAAATGTGTAGGACAATTTTTTTTCTTTTTCGTTTCTGTTTTCTTTCTTTCTTTCTTTCACCTTTTTTTTGTATGTTGTTTTCGCTCTGCTGTTTTTTTTTTTTCTCCTCTTTCCATTTTCCCTCAAGTTTTTTTTTTTTTTTTTAAGCTGGGAATGGGGAGACAGATTGGAATTGGTATAAATATCTTGCCCCCCCCCCCCCCCCCCCGCCCCCGCCCAATTTCCCGTCATATGAAGCGTCTTCTTTCTTTCTTTTTTTTTTTCGTCCCTTCGTTCCTTCTTCTTTCTTTCTTTCGTTTCGTTCCTTCTTTCTTTCTTTCTTCACCCCTACTACCTGTTTTGGGGAAGAACGGCTAAAAGGGAGAGTAAGTAAGCTTGAGAAGAGTTGGGGAGTGAGGAGGGGGGGGAGGGACGGGGAGAGAGGCGTAGCAGGCAGGGGCCACAAAAACCGCTAAGTTCTTTTTACCACGTCAGTTCCAGCTGGATTCCCGAACACAGCGTTCCGAAGGCGTACGGACTTTACCGTAGTCTCAAGGGAGGCTACCGACTGACTTCTTGAGGCGATCACGCGTGGACGTCGAGCGGGGATTCTCCTTCCTGAAGTTTGCACAAGTTTCACAATAACTAATTCTTCTGCGTCATCGATGAAGTATTCTGTGACGACAGAGAGTATTCCTTCCGTCTGAGGGATATTTGCTGCAATATTTGACTCAAGAGGTCTGAATGTGAAACTCGCTTCTCACTTTGTCGGTCCACAATAAAATTGGAGAAAACACTTACCCTTAGATAGAACGTCTCACCTTTGATTTTGTTAGCTGTGGCTATTCTTCACCTTCTTTTCCATCCTTAACGCGTTCATTCAATTTAACAAGTGTGATCTATCCATAGATAAGAACAGAATAAACGTGCGACTATCGTACTCATCTGTACGAGCTCACCACTCTGCCTTCAAAGTATCCGCGCACAATGCAGACGAAGTTTTTGATCGGGATCGGCCGACTTCGTGTCCACTCGAACGGGCTCGGCAATTGTCGGAATAGCTCGTTTCCGTGGTCCAGCTGGAAGAGACCTGTCCAGCGCATTGGAGTGGGGCGTGAGGGAGTTTGGGGAGAAAGGGGAGTGAGGGTGGGGGTGGGGGAGGAGGGGGTTACAGGGGGAGGGTGTGGAAGGACGGGGCAGGAGTATTTGGGGGAAGGGCATGTCAAGTGGGTCTTAACCAGCCTCTCCGTCCCAGTGTATACGTATCTTCGTTCTGCGTGTATTTGCATTCTTATTTATGATTTATTTATTTATTTATTTATTGTTTGTTTATTCATTCATTTATTTATATGTTTGTTAGTTTATTGAAATATCGGTTTGGGCCTTTCATCTATTGATCTATCATTTATTTGTTGAAATATCCATTTATTTTGGCCTTATGGTATGCCAGGTGCGCTGTGACGTTATAAGTGGGGTGGACCGGTGCAGAGTGAGGTCCTCTTGATGGGTTCCAAACTTATCGCCATTCTTATTTCCCTTTCCTGCGCCTCGGCCTCTTCTGAAAAAAAAAAAACAGGAAAGAGAAAGAGATGGTAGGGTGCGGAAGGAAGAGAGAGAGGATAGGGTGCGTAGACGTTGGAGGGGAAGGGGAGGGGTGGAGGGAACAGGGAGAGACAAAGAAGGCGGTGAGGGTGGGGGGGTGGGTTGGGTTGAGGGGAGAGGGGAAGAAGAAGAAAAACCATCCAAACAGGCCGGCCTCATTTCAGCCAACGTCTCCTGAGAAGAACTGTGAAAGAATTACCGTCAGTGGATCAGACCGTGAGAAATACCAGGACTGGTCCTCATAGCCCCATCCCTCCCCCCCCCCCCCCCCCCC
>JADBJO010000021.1:1517454-1608001 GCA_016801955.1 Conus betulinus
TACCCACTCTGTTGTCTACCCACTCTGTTTGTTCTACCACTCTGTTCTCTGCCTCTGATTCCTCTTGATGAGCTAGTTCTACCCACTCTGTCTGTCTACCTCTGGTCATCTTGATGAGCTAGTTCTACCCACTCTGTCTGTCTACCTCTGGTCATCTTGATGAGCTAGTTCTACTCACTCTGTGTGTCTGCCTCTGTTCCTCTTGATGAGCTAGTTCTACCCACTCTGTCATCTCTGATGAGCTAGTTCTACCCACTCTGTGTGTCAACCTCTGTTCTCTTGATGAGCTAGTTCTACCCACTCTGTCTGTCTACCTCTGGTCATCTTGATGGCTAGTCCTATCCGTCATGTGATGTCCCTCTCCCCTCCTTGTCCACCTAGCTCTGTCCGCCTTGCTCACCTACGTTTGTCCACCTTGTCCGCCTCGTTCTATCCAACTTGTGGCGTGGTTCTATTTACTTCGCACGCCATATTCTGTCTTCGTCGTTCACACGTTTCATTCACGTTGGCCTCTCGATCCACCCCTCATGCTTTCTATCTCCTTTGTTCGCCGTGTTCTATCCACCCTGCGCTGCTCTGTCCACGCCGTGTTCTATCACCCTGGCACGCTGCTCTGTCTCCTTTGTTCGCCGTGTTCTATCACCCCTGGTCACGCTGCTCTGTCTTCTTTGTTCGCCGTGTTCTCCATCCACGCCTCTGTCTTCTTTGTTCGCAGTCTATCCACCCTGCTCACGCTGCTCTGTCTTCTTTGTTCGCCGTGTTCTATCCACCCTGCTCACGCTGCTGTCTTCTTTGTTCGCAGTGTCTCTATCCACCTGTTCACGCGGTACTGTCCCCTTTGTTCGCCGTATTCTATCCTCCTCGTCACGGTGTTCGATTCACAAGAGAGCCATAGAGTTCTGTCTGCCTTTGGTGACGTAGCTGTATCTAGTTTGTTCCTCTAATTATTCTACCCATTTTGCTCGCCTCTTCCTTTCCACCCTCATTCACAACTTCTGTCCGCCGTGTGTGCCTAATTCAACACACCTTGCGAAACACCAAGTGCCAGATGTTTACCCTGGCTATGGCGTTAAATAAATGCGTATTCTATCTACCTTGTACAGCATCATGTGACTGATAATTATCCTGCCTATGACGCCATTTCAATGCGTACTCTATCCGTCTTGTAAAGCGTTATGTGCTAGAATATTGTCCTGCCTATGACGCCATTTCAATCTGTACTCTGTCCGTGTTGTAAAGCGTTATGTGTTAGAATATTATCCTGGCTTTGACGCCATGTCAGTGTGTACTCTATCCCTGTTGTAACGCATCATATGACTGATAATTATACCGGCTTCGCCGCCACATAAATGTGTTTTCTATCCACGGCTATAGCGCCATGTAAGTGTGTGCTCTATCCATCTTGTACAGCACTATGTACTAGATAGTTATCCTAGCTTGGGCGCTATATCAAATGTGTGTTTTAGGACAAAACCCCCCTCCCCCCCCCTTCACCCGCCCCTCCCCCACCCTCGCCTCCCTTCTAATTTCAAAGGCAGGCACAGTTTTCTTTTTCACTCTGAACCGCGAAACACCCAGAAAAAATGAACAACCCGTTTAGAATCATAACGCAGACTCCGGAGAAAAACCCTTTCTTTATCACAAATGAAAGAATCAGAATGTATCGTCGTTATCACAATTATTGTTATCATTATTGATATTATCATTATTATTGTTGTTATTATTATCATTATCATTATTATTATTATTATCATCACTATTACTATTATTATCGCATTCATCATCATCATTATTAGTATTATCATTATCACTATTATCATTAGTATAATTGTTATCGTCATCATCATCACCATAATTGTTAGTATTATTATTATTATCTTAATGTTACTTTTATCATTATATTGTTGTGTTGTTGTTGTTGTTGTGTTGTTCTGTTGTAGTTTTTATCATCATTATCATCACCAATGTCATCATCATACATCATCGTTACTATCTTTATTATTATGATTATTATTATTATCAATGTTTTTTCTAATTATAATTATCACTATTATCATCAGTGTTGTTGTTGTTGTTGTTATGATCATCATCATCATCATCATTATAATTATCATTATTATTTTTATTATTATTATTATCATCATCATCATCATCATCATCATCATTATCATCATCATCATTATTCATATTGTATCGCCATTATCGCCATTATTATCATCATCATCATATCATCATCATCATCATCATCATCATCATTTAGTATGATCATTGTCATCATCATCATCATCATCATCATCATCATCATCATGATGATGATGATGATGATGATGATGATGATTGTCATCATTATGATTATCATTTTTATTATATATTGTCGTTTTCGTCGTCGTCGTCGTCTCTTGTTGTTATTGTGTTGTTGCTGCTCTTCTTCTTCTTCTTCTTCTCCCCCCCCCCCCCTCCTCCTCCTTCTCCCTCCCCCCTCTCCTCCTCCTCCCCTCCTCCTCTTCCTTTTCCTCCTCCTCCTCCCCCCCCCCTCCTCTTCTTCTTCTTCTTCTTCTTCTTCTTGTCATTGTCGTTATTGGTCGTTGCTTTGACGTTCTCCCGTTCCCGTTCTTACGTTTCAGATATAAGGATAGTGGAGCTGTTGCAAAGTCCTGCCGTGGGACTGATCAATGGTGAGTTGACAAGAGGTCAGGGTAAGTGATCAATGGTGAGTTGGCAAGAGGTCAGGGTAACTGGTCAATGGTGAGTTGGCAAAGAGGTCAGGGTAAGTGATCAATGGTGAGTTCGGCAAGAGGTCAGGGTAACTGATCAATGGTGAGTTGGCCAGAGGTCAGGGTAACTGATCAATGGTGAGTTGGCAAGAGGTCAGGGTAACTGATCAATGGTGAGTTGGCAAGAGGCCAGGGTAACTGATCAATGGTGAGTTGGCAAGAGGTCAGGGTAACAGTATGCAAGAGAACGGCGCGGGAGGGATAACGGCTGGGGAAAGGAAAGAGGTACATGCACTGAGGTCGATGGAGCTTTGAGATTGGGGGCAGGGAGTATGTATGGAAGGGGGGGGGGGGGGGGGGGGGGGGGGGGGGGGGGGAGAAGAGGTGAAAGGAAAGGTGGAGGCACAGTAGAACACTTCAAAGGTAGAAACATTGTCAAAAGTTACCAGATCAATAGGTGATGCTGTTAAGTATTTGAATACAAGTCATAAGATAGGAGATGTACCAGCAATAGATTTTTAGGAAGCATTGTGTGTGTGTGTGTGTGTGTGTGTGTGTGTGTGTGTGTGTGTGTGTGTGTGTAAAAATTTCATATTCAGACACGTTCTTATCAATGCTTTGTAGGTTTGTTTGGTTTTGGCCTAACTCTCTGAAGTGAGTCTCCGTATCGAAAAAAAAAAAAATGTGGTACTGAGTTCCTAACTCGCGAAGGATGGATTTCAGCCCTTCGGCATTGTATGTAGCGTTAGACAAAGGCGCCCTCTTTCGCTACTAGCATTTGTTTCAGCTGTAGATCTACTAGCAATCAAGAAGAGAAACAGACCTCGTGCTGAAACTTTGATCCCAGAGTCTGACACTGTTCGTTTTAAAATCAAGCAAATGGCTGATGATTCTACGTTGTTTCTGAAAGACAGAGTGGACATATGAAGACCATTAGGTATCTTATAAAAAAAAAAAAAGGCACAGTAACAAAACGATATTTGAAAAGGCATGAGAACAGTAATGCACACCATACAACAAATAATAATTATTAGTGATGGTGTTGCTGACGATGGTAATGATGCTACTGCTGCTGCTGCTGCTGCTGCTGCTGCTGCTGATGATGATGATGTATTGTGCAGATCGGAGACTAAGCCATTTTATTTCCTCGTGGGCGGTACCCCTTGGCTGGAGTTTACCCCGATGTCGCAAAAGGTAATCGTCCTGTCCTAAGTATTGCTCAAGTGCGATAGCCTCCCCCAGAAAGATCTATTGCATTGTTCTCATGGATCTTTGTGGTTGCTTTTATCTCAGTATGCTCTGTATTGTTACAAATCAGTAGTCAAATGTTGCCCCCCCCCCCCCCCCCCCCCCCCCCCCGCTTCCCACCCACCCCACACCATCCCTCTACCCTTTGTAATTGTTATAATTTGACGGTCTGTGAGTGCTGCTTCTCTCTCCACCCCCCCCCCCCCCCAGTTTCCCCCAGTTTCCTTTGCTTTTGAATTTGACAGTATCCTTTGCAGCATTTTGAATTTGACAGTCTGTCTGTGAGTTTTGCAGCATTTTGAATTTGACAGTCTGAAGCATTTTGGACAGTCTGTGAGTTTTGCAGCATTTTGAATTTGACAGTCTGTGAGTTTTGCAGCATTTTGAATTTAACAGTCTGTGAGTCTGTGAGACAGTGTTTTCCTTCCGCCAACATTCTTTGCATTGTTATACTTTGACAGTCTCTCCATCCCCTATCTCTCTGCCCCAACATTCTTTGCATTGTTATACTTTGACAGTCTCCCCCCCCCCCCCCCCCCCCCCCCCCCCCCTTTTCCCCTCCCCTCCGGTATCTACAGTTTTTTGTTAATACTTTTACTGTCTGTGGGAGTTCGTTTTTCATGCAACATTGTTTGTGTGTTTCAGAACATATCACGTACGGTCTGCACATGCAAATTAGGAACGGTATGTTCACTCTGTCGGCAGTCTGTTTTTCACTGTCTGTCTGTCTGTCAGTCTGTCTGTCTGTCTGTCTGTCTCTCGGTCTCTAAGTCTGTATAGTTACCAACGTTACACGTGCACATGAGTTTGCATATCGCGGGCATGTGTCTGATAAAGGGACGTTTTGGTTTTTTTGTTGTTTTTTTGTTTTTTTTTTGTCTTTTAGTTAGTATTGTTAAGTCGTGTAAACAAAGTGAACATATGTTATTCGCTTGCTTAGGATGTCTCTATGTCTTTGCGCCCAGTTGTGTCCATGTGTGAGTGTGCGCGCGTCCCTGAGAGAATATTAATATGAATACGGATACTTTTTATTGAGGGTAAAATGGATACGCTAATAGCTTTTTTACACCATGCCCTCGAAAACAGAAAGCAAAAGCATATCGAATAGCAATATATAATATATATATATATAGCAATATATATTATATATATAATATATATATATAGGAAACAACAAACAAGCTAATGCCGGAGAATGTGAATAGATAAAAACAATTAATGCTTTGCAAAGAGAGAGAGAGAGAGAGAGAGAGAGAGAGAGAGGGGGGGGGGGGGGGGGGGGGGGGGGCGACTTTACACACACTCTGTAGACCACGGTAGATTGATTAAGTGCAGAGAGAGAGAGAGAGAGAGAGAGAGAGAGAGAGAGAGAGAGAGAGAGAGAGAGAGAGAGAGAGAGAGAGAGAGAGTTTATAAGTGCTAAAATGGGCATTTTCTCGTATAACACAACAGCCAACGTAATCAAACTCGGCAGAACAATCAATGTTGGTGAGAAATCTCCAGCCATTGCCAGTAAAAAGATGTCACCGAACGACAAAGAACCTAAACTTGCGGTTGGCCTATTAGACAGGTGGATATTATGTGAACCCTTTCGTCCGCTGGATCGGACTCATCAGGGAGGCACGGCTGATTGTATCTGTGCTCCCTTGGCATCAAATGGAGAGATACACCATTATAATTCTACAGTATTCTCACCACCAAGGGATTTAAAACCAGAATCCAACAGCACCCTCAGAGCAGCCGGCGAATGGTAAAAAAGTAAAACGAAAAGAAAGAAAGTGTGGTAAGGTAATAAGTTGCTGAAAAAAGTGAAAATCATTATGTAAACAGCATAAAATGCAGAGTATAATCTTTGAGGCTATGCTTGAGGTCCATTTAAGGTCAAAAGGTGTCCAACAGTCGAGTGGTCAGCTCCGCCGTTTAATAAACCATGCAGTGTCAGCAGCTGAGAATTGCGCAGAACAGCCTTTTACTTGGATCTGCGAAGAGACGCAGTCTCCCACTGATTGACCAAACGATACACTCATTCTAACTGGGCTTTTCGATGAAACTGAGATCGTTTTACAGCACGGTTTGCGCGACTGATAGGAAAAAAAAACGTTGATGTCTTTGTTGTGACACTGTGATTTAACTCACTAAATGCAGTTATACGTTGATGTCTTTGTCGTGATACTGTGATTAAGACTGGCTGAATGCTGTGATACGTTGATGTCTTTGTCGTGATACTGTGATTAAGACTGACTGAATGCTGTGATACGTTGATGTCTTTGTCGTGATACTGTGATTAAGACTGACTGAATGCTGTGATACGTTGATGTCTTTGTCGTGATACTGTGATTAGGTTGAGCGAAAGCGGTAATACGATGATGTCTTTGTCGTGATACTGTGATTAGACTGACTAAATGCAGTGATGCCTACGTCTCATTTCATGGATTTAAAAAAAAAAAAATCTTTTTTGCTTTATAAATAACGTATTTGGTGTTGATTACAGCTGAAGTATATAACTCCTTCGTGCGCAATATAGAACCGGGTCTATGCGATTCATATGCCAGTCCCAGGCCTGATGGCCCCCTAGGCAGTGACCTGTCAGAGATGGACCGTACTGCGGCTCAGAGTGACACCTTCAGTGCGGGCTGATCACGGACCGAGGCTGAAAGAGCTGACTCTCTTTGTCCCCGGAGACGATTCCGGTGGGGGTTCGTCTCTTGGCTTTCCTCTCTCAGAGGCGCGCGCTCCCTTCAGACGAGAGTGGGTTCTGTCAGTAATTACTGAAGGCTCAAGACTTCCATTTGCACGTGGAGGTTTTCTGCACTACAGCTTTCAAAAACTTTTTTTTTTATTAAAATGATTTTTAGAAACAAGAACTATATCCAAACGAAAGCAAAGTTTTCTTCTTCTTCTTCTTCTTCTTCTTCTTCTTCTTCTTTCTTCTCAGATTATCTGCATTGCAGCTTTCAGCATTTTTTAAAATGATTTTTGGAAACAAGTATTGTATCCAAACGAAAGCAGAACTTTCTTCTTCTTCTTCTTCTTCTTCTTCTTCTTCTTCTTCTTCTTCACTACTGTAAATAGCTCTGCGATTCAAAATCATTTATGACATGTTTTATTGTGCATTTCAGGCAATACCCACCCAGAAGTCCACGAGCTAATGAGTAAGTAATGCTGGGATAATGGAGAGAGAGAGAGAGAGAGAGAGAGAGAGAGAGAGAGAGAGAGAGAGAGAGAGAGAGAGAGAGAGAGAGAGAGAGAGAGAATATAAAGACGAATACAAATATTTCAATGACAGTAAAAGAATATGCTTACAGCTTTTCTTTTACACCATACCCTCGTTAATTCAAGAAAACTGAATAAAATATAGAACAGATTATGAATTAAATCTAAGATAATTAAAAGGACCAAGGTCAAATACAAATACAAACACGTGTGCAACCAGGAGAACACACACACACACACACACACACACACGCGCGCGCGCGCGCGCGCACGCAGACACACGCACCCACGCGCACACACACACACACACACACACACACACACACACACACACACGCACGCACGCACACACACACCGTGCGTGCTGGAGTGTGACCGCAAAATCTTTGAATACAAAAAAGAGAACAATCGCCCAGTTAAGCGCTGATTGAAACAGAGATTTTGAGTGTTCAGCATTGTTCCATAAGATAAACGTATATTGTAAACTTCTTCTGAACGAAAAGACTCCGATTTTGTACAGTGTATGAGGTCCATTCTTTACCGAGTAAACGAAAGATGACACATGCTGCAAAGCTTGGTCAAGGGCCGAAGGATAAAAATGGCGCTCTGGCTGCGCACTTTGCTTACTGGCAATTGTCCGAGACGATAAGATGGTGTGAAGTTGTTCGTGACTTCGTATATACTAAAAACAAAATTTAGAAAGAGAGGGGGTTAGTTACCAGCAAGGACTTAGACAAAGAAAGTACAGGGCAAAACGCTTTGTCTATGTCTTTGGCGGTAGCTAACCCCCTCCCCTCCCCTCCCTTTCTACATTTTGCTTCATTTTCCGCCCTCAGTCGCTTCGTTTTGAAACTAACATTAAAACCAGTTTTACTGAAGCAGCGTTTTAGACGAAGGGAAGGATGTCCAATCGTAATCCTCCTGGAAAGGAGATGAAGATTTGGGAGAAAACGAGTTTTAGAAAATGTTCATACAGGCTCTTGATTGGGTTTAAATAGCTGCGACTGGCTAGTTGTCAGTCCGTTGATGTCATTTGTTGGCCTACATCTGGTTTCGCGTATGCATAGTGGAAGAAACTTGTGTGTTTGCTGGATAAGAAGACATTTTATTTCTGTCTAGTTGAAATACGTTTTGGGATAACTCTTTCCAGAGTTCGGATATAATATTTGTTTGGAGCAAGATAGATTGTTATCAACAGTGAAGCCAAGCTGATATAATATATCTTTGGAGCAAGATAGATTGTTATCAACAGCGAGGCCAAGTTGATATAATATATCTTTGGAGCAAGATAGATTATCAACAGGGAGGCCAAGTTGATATATATTTGTTTGGAGCAAGACATATTGTTATCAACAGCGAGGCCAAGTAGTTTCTAAAAACGATCGACCTCTACCAAGAATTTGCTTATCACTTTTAATCTCAGCAAAACAGCTTTCTTTCTTTTGTTTTCTTTTTCTTTCTTTTTTTTCTTTCATTTAAAAAAAAGTGTTTTAGTGTTATTCTCTAGCTGTAATTAACAGGAACTGTTTGGTTGTGAACTGCTATTTGATTTCGAAGGAGACTTTAAACCGCTTAGTCTTTTGGGGTGGAGTGGGAGGGAAGGAGGGGGGGGGGTGTAAAACAGCCATATGATTTCGAATGAGACGTTCATTATACTGAGGTAGCATGTGCATCTTGCACTCACTGCAAGTTACGGTGCCCACAGTAGCCCACTCTGGCAAGACTTTGTGAGCCAGTCCACGTCAATAGAAGTATGGCCAAAGGCACAGGTAGGCAGAAGTACATTGTAGTAGGTGGCGCCGTCAGACAGTGAAGAGCTGACCTTAGGGAAGTGCGAAGAACAGCTGTTGTGAAGCAGAAAATAGCATTGCAGATTGTGAGTAGTAAAAATAGCATTGCATATTGTGAGTAGCAGAAAACAGCATTGCATATTGTGAGTAGTAGAAAATAGCATTGCATATTGTGAGTAGCAGAAAAATAGCATTGCATATTGTGAATAGCAGAAAATAGCATTGCATATTGTGAGTAGCAGAAAATAGCATTGCATATTGTGAGTAGCAGAAAATAGCATTGCATATTGTGAGTAGCAGAAAATAGCATTGCAGATTGTGGGTAGCAGAAAATAGCATTGCATATTGTGAGTAGTAGAAAATTGCATTACATATTGTGAGTAGTAGAAAATAGCATTGCATATTGTGGGTAGTAGAAAATAGCATTGCATATTGTGAGTAGTAGAAAATAGCATTGCAGATTGTGGGTAGTAGAAAATAGCATTGCAGATTGTGGGTAGTAGAAAATAGCATTGCAGATTGTAGGTAGTAGAAAATAGCATTGCAGATTGTGGGTAGTAGGAAAAGGATGAAAATTGTGAGTAGCAGAAAATAGCATGAAAATTGTGAGCAGAGAAACTAGCATGCAGATTGTGAGTTGTGGAAAATAGCATGAAAATCGTGAGCAGAAAAAAGCATGAAATTGTGAGCGAAATGGCATGAAAATTGTGAGCAGAAAATAGCATGCAGATTGTGAGTTGTAGAAAATAGCATTGCAGATTGTGAGTAGCTGAATATAGCATTGCAGATTGTGAGTAGCAGAAAATAGCATTGCAGATTGTGAGTAGAAAACAGCATGAAAATTGTGAGCAGAAAATAGCATGCAGATTGTGAGTTGTAGAAAACAGCATGAAAATTGTGAGCAGAAAATAGCATGAAAATTGTGACCAGAAAAAAAAGCATTAAAATTGTGACCAGAAAATAGCATGAAAATTGTGAGCAGAAAATAGCATGCAGAGCAGTGCAACAGGCAACTATATGAACGTTGTGTGGTTGCAGCCTTAAGCAGAACAGTGCAACAGGCAACTATATGAACGTTGTGTGGTTGCAGCCTTAAGCAGAGCAGTGCAAACAGGCAACTATATGAACGTTGTGTGGTTGCAGCCTTAAGCAGAACAGTGCAACAGGCAACTATATGAACGCTGTGTGGTTGCAGCAGCCTTAAGCAGAGCAGTGCAACAGGCAACTATATGTACGTTGTGTGGTTGCAGGCTTAATAGGGGATGTTCCCCCTGTGATGGGTCGTTGATGAAAACCCGTTGGGTGAAGGCCGCGCGCGAGAAAGTACATCAGATTGCGGTTGGTGATCTCTCTCTCTCTCTCTCTCTCTCTCTCTCTCTCTCTCTCTCTCTCTCTCTCTCACACACACACACACACACACACACACACACACACACACACACACACACACTTTACCCTATCTCTGTCTGTCTGTCTCCTCTCTGTGTGTGTATGTGTGTGTGTGTGTGTGTGTGTGTGTGTGTGTGTGTGTGTGTACGTGCGTGCGTGCGTGCGTGCATGCGTGCGTTTTCGCGTGCGCGTGCTGTTGTTCTTTCAATTCTTGGCATACAATATGCAACTTGATTGTAGTCTTCATTCCGTCACACTACTACAGTTTCCGTCTAAAAAAATGATTTGGATTTCTCATAATTCAGTGATTTCTATTATTGATCGTTAGTAGCTATCAAAATATCCAGTTTAATTGTGTTTGTTTCTTTTCTTAATGTAATTTTCATGTTTTCCTACACTCTCAAATGCAAGATTATTCCTGAAAAGTATAACTACTCCTCTCAAACAAGTATTCTGTTCAAACAAAACAACAGTAACAACAACAACAACAACAACAACACACACAACACACACACACACACACACACACACACACACACACACACACACAGAGAGAGAGAGAGAGAGAGAGAGAGAGAGAGAGAGACAGACAGACAGACAGACAGAGACAGACAGAGAGAGAGAGAGAGAGAGAGAGAGAGAGAGAGAGAGAGAGAGAGAGAGAGAGAAGACAACATTCTTTATTTACGAGGACAATAGATAAGCAGTGCTTTTTTTTTTTTTTACATCCAGTCTCGCCTTGAGTAGGGACTACAACATGCAGTGAAATGAACTAATGTAAGAAAGCAAAGAAGCAAACAAGCGGTCATGCAATCATAATGGAACATCAAATGAAAATAGCAGAGAAATGAAAAAAGCAATAGTAAACAAACAAAAAATAAAAATAAAAATGAAACTAACAATAATGAAGGGGAAGGAGAGAGTGGGGGTGGGGTGGGCTGAGGGGGAACATATGGAAATGGAGAGAGAGAGAGAGAGAGAGAGAGAGAGAGAGAGAGAGAGAGAGAGAGAGAGAGAGAGAGAGTCCACACTGATTACTGTTAATTATCTTCAGTGGAAATGGCCAGTTCTGCACGATCACAGTCGACTCTCTTCAGTGACATGGAATGCGTTTCTAACTTTCTGTTTCCTGTTGCGCTCTCTCTCTCTCTCTCTCTCTCTCTCTCTCTCTCTCTCTCTCTGTTTGTTTTGCTCGTTCGTTCGTTTGTTTTCCATCGAACTTCCCCAAACTTTGACAACACCGCAAGGAGACAACTGAGTTCGTTTTGTTCGCTGGAGAAAGCTAGCTGTTTTCATTTAGTCCTGTATTCATGGCATTTTTTTTTTTTTTTCAGGATCTTTTCGTCATGAGCAACACGATACTGACAAGGGAACGGGACCAATTGATCAATCTGGGTTGAGGTTTGAACACCGACAGACAAGACACCATCCTTCTACCACTGCTATCTACAGACCCGAGATGACCGACGGGTGTCTTCCGACTTTTCCCTGTACCCAAACTCAACATCTCTCAACCACCGTCAAGAACTGTAAAACTAGCTGCAACAACAACAGAGACAACTACAGAGACAAACAACAGCAACACCAACAAGCAGTGATTTTTAGACAGACTTTTGTTTTCAGCGTGTCTTCCGCATTTTTTTTTTGCTTTGTTCACATCAAACGTATTGTTTAGTTGCATTGTTTGTGGAGTGTACTCAAACGAAGAGAACAACAACAACAAAAAAGACTAAAGGAAAAGTTATTTTAAGGTTTCATTCTGTGAGAAAGTAAAGAACTCCTAGACATAACAGGGTCTGTGTGCGTGGTGTCCATGTTCGTAAAACATATGACTGATTTGCTGCTGGGTAAGGGATGATATTATTTCTGAGACACCGGATCAAACCGAACTGAGAAAGCGTATACGGAAAAGTTTGTCTACAAAGAGGAACACTTCATGGGCTTTTTTTGTGAAAAAAAAAATTAATCACTTAGCGAAGAAAACTATGTACCTTTGCTGTTTTCTTTTTGTCCAGTTACATCAATAAACGAAAAACAACCAACCCCACTCTTATTAACTCTCGTGCGGCCGCTGAGTTTGTTCCTAAGGAACAGTGGTCTTGTCACTTTGGAGCATTGCACACACTGTCGTATGTACATTACTGGCTTAGCGTTTTCGCTGTACTGCTGTACTTTCCCCCCCCCCCCCCCCCCCCCCCCCCCCCCCCCCCCCCCCCCCCCCCCCCCCCCCCACCCCCCCCCCCTGACTGGGGGCCGCCAGCACAAACCTTTTGTATGCTTTGTATCTGTGCCACAGCGCCCAGAGGCCAGCCTGGGGTGGAGGTTGTCCGTGTCCCTCTCACAATGAAACCGCTCCCCGTCGTTGGTTAGTGTTCACCCTCTATGGCTGCATGGAATCAAAGATGCAAATGATGTATTAAACACGTCTTAAACCAGTGGCGGTCTGACTCGTGGTGGTTTGTGTCGGTCTGGTGTGTACAGTGCCAACAGCTTAACTGACTGAAATCAAAGGACGAGGTTTCACCGAGCCGTCCAACTGAATCAAGATGGTCAAGATCTGTTTTATCAGCCAACGAATTCATCGAAGACATTGTTTCGGTTTTGCGTTGTTCCAACACACAGACAGACCGCAAAGGGAGACGGGCAAGAACTGATACGTAAGCGATGTTCATGAATGACGTGCCGGTGCAGAGGGAGAAAAACAAGAGCATACTGGTCAAAAGATTTTAAATTGAAGCGTGCAAGCGTTCAAGCGCGCGTGCGCACACACACCCACACTCACCATCACCACCCACACACTTGAGTACACACACACACACGTTTGATTAATCCTTTAACCCTAATTAACGTAAGAGCTCAGCAACATTTAACCAATACCACGTGAATCAGAAAGAAAAGCTCATTTTTCACACAGATCTGTTAGGGGTGTGAAAAATACACATCTGTCGAAAAAGAAAAGAAGAAACAAAACAAAAAAAAAAAACAAAAAAAAGCAACAATAAACAAGCAAACAAACCATAACATGGTAACTGAGAAAGTAAAGTAGTAAACAGTAGACCCAGAAGCGGCGATATAATTTCAAGTCAAATGAATGAATTGTGCAAATTTTTAGCCGATAACCTTGACCAGCTAACAAGCAACAGCAGAGTTCAAACCCTGATTTGGGGCGGGCATATGTCTTCAGTATGTCTGTCGTTCAAATTCCAAGATAATATGGAATTCGTATCTCCAAAAGTGACCAGGTCACATGTTTTTCATGGATACGAGTTCACGTAGAGTTCTATTCTGTCTACCTCACTCAACTTCAAGTGTGAGCAAACTACACTGAATACAGCTAAACAAGTAGGGTAACTCTTGTT
Organism: Conus betulinus; assembly: GCA_016801955.1. Taxonomy (NCBI): domain Eukaryota; kingdom Metazoa; phylum Mollusca; class Gastropoda; order Neogastropoda; family Conidae; genus Conus; species Conus betulinus. Next base: position 1,531,168 of record JADBJO010000021.1, read on the forward strand.
GCTCCCATGGTTATGGGTCATCATAGGAGCATGAGTATCCGACCTGACAGTTATTTACATAGCTAACAAGTAACTGGAAACACGACACGAACATTATTGGTCCTGCATAATGGTTCTGGGTCCACATCATTAAAAAAATCTCTTTTCCGACACACACACACACTGAGAGAGAGAGAGAGAGAGAGTGAACATTGGGGGCAATCACAACTATAATAGCGCAAGGTACCCGAAGGTGCCTGTGACACGCTCGGTAGGGGGTCACTGGGATCTATGGACTGTCTCTCTTGACAGCCAAGGGACAGAGAAGATTTAAGACAAGGGTCTCGTGAACACAACTTAACAGATGTCTGACCTGCGCATTACCTAAATGTTAATAGTCAAGAATGCGTGTTGTTGAAAGAGAGGAAGAAGACATAAACAACGACGTAAAAATTGCATACTTAGGATAGTCGTCATCCCAGTTGTGCAGTGCGGGGAGCAGTCACTCTTCGTTGATATGTCCTCATCAACCCCGGTCGAAAGGATTCTCTTGTTAATATGTGTACTTAATGATCAGTGCAAGATGGGGTGGAGATCAATATCGGGTGGATGGACTCACGTCAAGCAGCAAGCTCGTTCAAACACACTACTGTCATGTATACATATATATATATAAATGTGTGTGTGTGTGTGTGTGTGTGTGTGTGTGTGTGTGTGTGTGTGTAAATGTGTGTGTGTGTGTGTAAATATGGCATACATTACTCTTCAAGGGAAAAATGTGAAAACGATTCTTATAGAATGAAGACAGGTGAATGTGCTATAAAGGCTGACAGACCGTGGATTAAGGTTTGTATTTACAATAATAAAATAATACCACCAACAACAACAGTGATAATAATAACAAGAACAATAATAAAATTCAGAAGAAAAAAAAACCAGCAGAGTCAAAAGAAAAAGAATTAATTTGAGCAGATTATGGACGGTTTCAAACCCGATCTATGGGGTACATGCAGAGTGCTGAAAACACTTTGGATCATCTACACAGCTGCAGGTCTGCAAAAAAAATCACATGCATGCCTGAAAACAAAGGTCTGCCAGCACAAAAGTGCATCATTTTGACATTTTTTAATGCAGCATTCCAAATTTACGCAAAACACTCGTATGCAGTACCACCCGAGCACTTTAAATCACACTTCACATAGCACTCGATGTGACGGCATACAAAGACGGAAATGTCATTAGGAATCGTGTGATTTGAACATGACCTACAAAAAATAAACCCAACAACGAAACTCCATTTATACAGTGGTAAAATTGCAAACGTCTTTTGATTTTTCATCTGCTTTTTGTACCTCCCCTCTCTGAACTTTTTTTTTTTTTGAAAGACGAAATAAGTCACCAGTTTAAAGATGCATGTTGCCTCTGCTCCGTCCAAACTGTCACTAACCCTTTGAAATGCCTTTTTTCTGGCGCTGTATTTTTTCACAAAGTGTAGCAGCAAAGCATTCTTACCAAAATCGTAGCATGCTACACATGAAACGTAGCACCTGACAGCTCTGTATCTGTAAGTAGACTGGCCGACATGAATGTACCCACCCAACCCAGCCTTGTCACTTGACACACACCTGCATCCCAGAGCAAAATACAAAAAAATGACACAGCAACTTTGTTCACAGATTTATTTGTTTCCACACATCACTCGAAAAGTAAACTAACAATTAACACACCCGAGTCAAAATCACTTTCAGAATGGCCATGCCATATATATTTGACGAGACGAAATGAATAAGAAACTGCAGGCATATAATTAAGTACATTTCCACTTACTGTGATTTACACTGAACGAGAAAAGGCAAGAGACAATTGAATGTTTTTTTTAAAAAGAGCACGACATCCCATCTGTTTTGACAAAACATGATGCCATGATGCCATCACTTCTCCCCCCAACAGGCAACTTTGTTAAACAATTCTTCACCTTTATCAAGTCTGCTACTGACAGGCAAACTAAACAATACTTCATCTTTATCAAGTCTGCTACTGACAGGCAAACTAAACAATATACTCCATCTTTATCAAGCCTGCTACTGACAGGCAAACTAAACAATACTTCATCTTTATCAAGTCTGCTACTGACAGGCAAACTAAACAATACTCCATCTTTATCAAGTCTGCTACCGACAGGCAAACTAAACAATACTTCATCTTTATCAAGTCTGCTACTGACAGGCAAACTAAACAATACTCCATCTTTATCAAGTCTGCTACTGACAGGCAAACTAAACAATACTCCATCTTTATCAAGTCTGCTACTGACAAGCAAACTAACAATACTCCATCTTTATCAAGTCTGCTACTGACAAGCAAACTGAATGCTTGGAAGCATTTTGTTTTCTGGGCGTCGAGATCTAGAATGTGTTAAAACCTTGAATGAGTAGATGCATTGGTGCAGGTAACACACATTTGCAGTCACTCTCTCTTAGTGGCCGAATTATTCTATCAGTCATTCATTCGACCAATGCATTTGCTCAGTTACACAGAAAAAGGCACAATCCTCATCAACCGTTCCCATGGTTACCTTCATTTGTGAAGCTCTGTTTTCACCCACCACATGTACTGGCTTGTTTCTTTGTCTGTCTGTCTGTCCGTCACCGAAAGTGCACAAAAACTGCTGTGCAGATTGTTACAAAACTTTGTGGAAAGATGGAATATGTGCAAACGATCCACTCATTAAGTTTCAGTGTAGTGCTATGCAGGTCAAAGGACAAATCCAGGATCTGCTCAGCAAGACAACACAAAAACTACACATCTTATTCAACATCGACTTGGTGGAAACGTGTGCTGTGGTCCAAGACAAAACCATTTGATTTTGGTGCGGATCTGTGGTGTGGACCACAATCCAAGGCCAGATCCAGGACCCAATTGACCATCGTGGAGGTCTGTCCTCTCCCAAATGCCCTCCTCGTTATCATAGCCTTGGGTCACTTCTCCACTGAAATGGGTGGCTGAGTACAACAGCACTTGACCCTAAATGGTCCATGGTTTTGAGTCTTGCATGCCATATTTTCTCCCCATCTCAGCCCAAGGCCTTTCCACACCTCCCCTCCCCCTAGACGCTACAAGCAGGTCTGAACACCAGGCTTGACTGAAACGTCCTGTGTGGCACTCCCACAGCTCAAGGCATCAGCCGGAATTGTCACCCTCGCAAAATAAAATTGAGTGGGAAAAGTCTGTGGTAAAGAACCAATACCAAACACAGAAATCTTAAAAAGTTTTAAGTACTATTCTGCCAAGCATGAACAAACGAATCACAGGATACAAAAAAAGTGTTTTGACTGCTTAGGTCTTCTTCAGGCAAGATATTGTTCTGAGTGATGTTCATCTTGCCAGAAGAAGACCTAAGACACTGAAATGCGTTGTGTTTTGTCCTGTGTTTTGTTCATGTTCGGTGGATACAGTACTAAAAACTTTCTAAGATTTGTTTAGATTTCTGCCTGCAGTCGTTCACTTTGCAACTAACAAAGAAAAAAAAAGACACCCTCCCCCCCCTCTCCACCACCCCAGTCACCACACTTTCTACCACATCCCAGCTCTCAAACAAAGAAAAAGTACGGTGTGGCACCATACAAAGGCCGTCTGATTTCCTGGAAAAGGCCACCTGCATGTCACTCAAACAGATCTGTCTTGTGGAGAAAGTCGTTTGACAATGACTGATAACAGATTAACACACCAAGATGAAGATCAATACACAGTGATAATAAATCATTTCCAACATGATTTCTGAAAAACGATCTGATCACAACACAAACATACAATCATGATAACCACTGAATAGAAAGTGTCCAGCTGTGCATTATTTTCCTTTAAGTAAAGGCTGTCTCAAAACTCAAATATCCAAAGAAAATTTGTTGCACAGGCAAAACATTTTTTTGGGCAGATGATGGGAAAAGCATTTTGTAATACAAAATGGTACAGACTTTTGCATAGATGAAGGAAAAATGCAACACAAATTGGAAGATGCAACAATCATCAAAGTTCATCGACATAAAACTTTCTCTTGCTTTGCATAATGTAGGGAGGAAAAAAAAAAAAAAAGGAAACATTACCCAACAAACATAAGAGAACCTTTCCGTCCACACTGACACATTAGACCACCTTGAATTCTGAACTTTCACAGAAGATGTCAATAAATCAAAAAGCTAATGATCCATCAAGATCTTGGGGTGGGGGGTGGGGTGGGGTGGGGGGTGTTGACCAGACTGAAGCTGCGACACATATCATACAGTGACATCCTAAAAGAAACCATCGTCTTCTCTGGGTCCTGGCCCTCTCTTCTCTTCCTGTTCTGTTCTGTTTGTTCTTCTACACAGTGTGCAGACTTGGGCCCTTGCAAGCTGCACCATGTTGTGCTTGAGGCTGTAACAGCGCCTCCCCCCAGTGCCACCCCAACCATACCCCCGTTCTTTAAAGCCGAGGGGCACTGCGGGTCCACATACTGAGACACTTCGGTGACTGGGGTTGTCTCTCTCTCTTTACTGTCTCTTTCTTCCAGACTTCTATGGAAAATGGGTCACATCCCCCCTCTCCTCCCCCTCCCATCCTGACATCATCATCACACAGGTGGTTTGTGCAGATCCATGGACTTCAGGTCCAGTCTTGACTGCTGAACAGGTATGAAGGAATTCCACATGCTGACAGCTGAATGGAAAAAGGAACGCCAAGACGAAATGCACAGGCCTGGTATAACATAGAAAACCAATTCCACCATCCACATGCATTCACCTTAGTCCTCTCTCACTACACAATATTGGTCATCACAAGTGCATACAGTTTGTAAAGGTAATGCAAAAAAATGTAAACTCATACATCCCCCACCCCCTCCCTCCCTTCCCTTCAAGCCCACCCAGAATCATCGGTTCACAATCAACGTATGAAGGAATTTCAGACACTCCACATAATTATGTCGCCCTGCATTCACTCGCACACATGTAAGCACACACACACACATGTAACACACACACACACACACACACACACACACATACACATATGTAACACACACACATCCTCATCTATTCAAGATTAACAAAAACTGATCCATAACATCCACCATGACTCGAAATGCACAAACAGATGCATGAATGTGCACATTATCATCATGTGTACGCATGGACATACACCCACTCCTATACAGTGATCACAAAAGGGGGCAACATTCTCCTAATTAAGGCAATGCGGGCGACAGCGATGACAGGAATGGCATTCACAGGACCTGAATTACGTGTCTCCCGTCATGATGGCAATGAACTCCTCTTCATTAACTGCAACACATCAACAACACAGCATGTAACAACATGTCAACAACACAGCATGTAACAACATGTCAACAACACAGCATGTAACATCACGTCACAACACAGCATGTAATATCACATCACAACACAGCATGGAACAACATGTCACAACACAGCATGTAACAACATGTCAACAACACAGCATGTAACAACATGTCAACAACACAGCCTGTAACAACACGTCAACAACACAGCATGTAACATCACGTCACAACACAGCATGTAACAACTTGTCACAACACAGCATGTAACAACACGTTGACAACAGAGCATCTAACAACACGTCAACAACACAGCATGTAACAACACGTCAACAACACAGCATGTGACATCACGTCACAACACAGCATGTAACAACATGTCACAACACAACCTGTAACACACATCACAACACAACATGCAACGCCACACTCTGCTAAACAGGAAATAGAAGAGAGAAAGAGACAGAGGGATGGAAACAGAATTAGTTGTTTGATTAGGTGCTTACCTGTCCCGAATGTGAAAATAACAGGTGAAAACAGGTGGCACATCCCGCTTGTCATTCTCAAGAGCTTGTTCACAAATAATCAAGTCAATGATGTTCCCCTATATCCAGAAATGAGTCAGTCTTTTTCAAAGGAAAGTCAGAGTGGATTGTATCCGTCTTCCATGCAGGTAATCCAGGTAAGAATGAATAAGGTAGAGTTCAGTTTTCACATTGAAATCATGTGCTGATACTCCACCCCCCCCCCCCCAAAATGGTCACTATCAACAAATGCTAATAGTTAGCCCACACTGTCGTCTTTTACATTTGAAAGGTTTAGGATCATCTGGAAGCGCTTTCTTCCCCCACTGAATGGCATGTTGAGATTCCCCTCGAAAATCCATGTTCGGGGGCTCGCTCAGTCATTCATGCAAATTAGGTTGTCACTGAGCAATAGTTTAGTATCTGTGTGTGTGTCGGTGGAAACAGGCTCACAAGGCCCACCCTACAGCACGACTTATGTCGCAACAACCAGTGACGGCCATGATGTAATGTCATGACTTATGTCGCAACAACCAGTGGCGGCCATGACGTAATGGCTGACTTATATGTTGCGACAATCAGCGTAAGGGTTAAGATTGGATATCCTGCACGAACCAATTCCTGTACATGTAAGGTTACATTTATTCTGTTTTGCTCCATATCCTGGACTTGCAATGCTTATGCTCTATACTATAGCATTGCCGATGTAAGTCTCTGTCTTCATCTGAGTTATTTTTGACACCAAGGTGGGGTTTTCCCACATCTCTCTCTTTTTTTTTTTTCTGTCTGCTTGTGTGCAAGATTACGCAAACACTACTCAACTGATCTTAACCAAAGCTGGAAGACACAGAGTTCATGGAATGCTGGTTCAGGACAGGCCCATTAACTTTTCAGAGGGGATCAGCGCAGGGATCCGGATCAATGGGCTGGTCCTGGATCATTTCACCAAGAACGCTCCAATCCTTCTGACTGTAATGAAACTTGCTAACATCACAAATATGTTGTCTTCAGACGTGGCAAGCAGCAAGCATAACCAACCAAACAACAACAACAAACAACAACAACAACAACAAACAAACAAAAAGACAAAAAAAAAAAAAACCCTGTAGAACAATGCCTCCCAGTCGGCGTCTGTTGAGAAGTCACTGGTCTGTTTTGTACATATGTTAAATCAACGATAATTTACAACGTGCATATTTTTGCCTTAACTCTCTTGACAAGCACGCACCCGTTAGCGCGTGCCCAACCGGAAATCACACAGCCAAAAAAAGCTGAGCGCCTGCCAGCGCCCGGTAAAACACATGGCACCAATGGGCGCCGCCATGTTTCTCATAGAAAAAAGGAAGTCTCGCGAGAACGTGACTTCCTTCTTCCTGTAGCCATTCACTTCTGTTTGCAAAAAAAAACGTGAGTCGATGCGTGCTGTGGTTCTTGAGTTATGAAGTTTTAAAATTTTTGGTCGAAATGCTGTTTTTCACCATGGCTAACCTTGATTTCTGCCGTTCTATAATGAGATTTAGTGATGAAGATACTGTGATTTGTAGGATTTACGGTATAAGACTTAGCGAAAGTGCTGGGTAATGAAGCTTTGAGTGACCTAGATTTCGACTGGGATGAGGTTCAAGGTATGATGAGCAAACGATTCGGAAGAAAGTTCTGAAGAGAAAGAAGATTTTTTTTCCCCCCGAGTAAATGGCTCATGTGACATTCTTCAAACTTATGATAAAGCAACATATATATTCGCAGGAAATTTTAAAATTATTTTTATTTCATTATTTCCTTTCCTCTCTTTTAAATTATTTTTTAATTTGGGTAACCATGTTCAAATTACGGAGTTACTTATCTTGCCAATGGTTTTCAGTATAACTAAGCTCAGGTAAGAGCATACTGAAGAGGGTTAATTTGAGGTAATCCCAAATCCACCACCCAGAGAAAAGTCTGTCCTACTAAGTCACGTCAAATGGTATACCTGTCCAAAATATATGTATTAACACACAGCACACACACACACACACACACATCGCACATAAACAAAACAAACACACGAGCATGTGCGGGCGGGTGTGCGGGTGCACGCGCACACACACACAAAGAACATCACTTTCTCCATCGTTGTCTCTGTCAAATTCATCTATCATGGCCCGCAGTTCTTCATCTGTCATGTTTTCTCCCAGTTCCCTTGAATAAACAAGACACACAAAAATCATTCAGCTGAAGCAGAGGGAGGTGGAGGGGGGGGGGGTTTGGAGGCGGGAGGAGAGAGAATGAGAAACAGAGAGCGTGAGACATAAAGATGCAAATACAGGTAATGATAATTATAATAACAAACAACATATTTATTTTTTTCTTTACATGCAGTACCATCTTGTGTAGGATATGCAGTGATTAAGGACCAATAACAAGCATAACAAATAAGCTTGAAATAAGAAAATGTGGTTCAGAGAGTCACAAAGAAAGAGTGAGAAAGGAAGGAAGGAAGGAGGGTGTGAGGGGTAGGGGTGGGGAGATGGGGGGGGGGGGGGGCAGAGATAGACAAATACAGAAAGAGAGGGGAGGCTGAGCAAGAGTGTGAAACACACACACACACACACACACACACACACACACACACACACGCACACACACACACACACACATATACACACACACAGAAAAGAAAAACAGATGCAGACAGAAAGAGATACACCAGGAGACAGATAGGGGGACACAGGAAAGAAAGAAAGAATGAACTAGCAAGGAAACAGATCTAGAGATAGACTCACAAAGAAAAGGATCTGGAGAGTGATACGCAGATGTGTGTGCCACACATACACACAGACACACACACACGCATGCATGCACAAACACACACACACACTCACGCACACACATGCGCGCGCGCACACACACACACACACACACACACACACACACACACACACACACACACAGAGTGAGAAATAGAGGGCGAGAGAGAGAGACCAACAGCAACATAGAGAGATGGAGGAGTGAGGCAAGGGGGGGGGGGGGAGAGAGAGAGAGAGAGAGACAGACAGACAGACACTGAGACAGACAGAGACAGAGACACAGAGAGAGAGAGAGAGACAGAGACAGAGAGAGAGAGAGCGAGAGAGAGAGAAAGAGATAGAGAAGGAGAAAGAAAAAGACTGGAACAGAGAGAGAGACAGAGCGAGAGAGAGAGAGAGAGAGAGAAGAGAGACGGAGAAGGAGAAAGAAAAAGACTGGAACAGAGAGAGGGAGATAAAAGAATGAGAAACCAAGGACAGCTCACCTAGCAACGCGTCTGAGATTGCGCAGGCTGATCTTGCCTGACATGTCGTCGTCGAACAGCTTGAAGGCTTTGAGGATCTCCTCCTGCGGGTCTCTCTCCAGCATCATGTCCGTCACTACCCACACAATCATCAATGCCATGTCATCATCCACATCATCACTACCATTGTCATCATCAGAATTATTGCCCCCACATCACTCTACCTCATGACTTCCACCCACCATAACTCATCATCACACCAATAACAATAGCCACAACAAGGGAAGTAAACCAGGGACCCCTCCCCCTTACCTAGAACCCATATTGAAAAATGTTAAAAAGAAGTGAAAGTGACTCAACTAGGACGTTCTGAACGGACAAGGTGAGGGGTGTGGGAAGGGGAGGGTGAGGGGGGGGACGAATGAATAATGAGAGTCACATCAGAAGCAAGAAACAAAGATGATGAGTAGATTATACACCTGGACTCTCTTCTATCCCTGCTCAGTGTATTTGTGTAGATTGTTCCATTTGTTACATCGGAATAACCCACTTCTCTCCCCCTGAAACCTCAGTTTTTTTGCGAGTATTTTCCCTTTGGTCAACGTGAACAACCCCATCTGTACACATTTTTCAGAATCTAATACATGTATGGTTTTCACTATGTATTGTGTTGGAGAATTAGCAGAAAGCTGAAAGAAAAACGATGAAATCTAAACAACAACAGTGGCGATCTAAAAACAAGAAAAATAGCATAAATACAATTAAAAGAGCACTAATGGCCCTCGCTGCACAAACATTCTGAAGCTATGGCCCACAAGAAGCCAATCTTCATCACTATTCCATTCGTCTCAATGACACATACACAATTATAGCATGTAGAGTATACTCAGTGCCAAGTCACAAAAACACACGTGACACACTCTCTCTCTCTCTCAATCTTTCCCCCTCTCTCTCTCTCTGCCCTTCTGTTCCTTTCTCTCTCCCTCCTCCCCTAAAATACAAACACAGCACTCACTGGTTTCATTGAAGTCATCAAAGCTGATTTTGCCTGTGCCTTCCCTGTCATAGTCTCGCAAGATCTTCAACACGTCAGCTTTTTTCACATCGAAACCCAGGGCCCTCATAGCAACCTGCAACCCATTAAAGCGATTAATTAAAAAAACATTCAAACTCTACAGTGTTTCAGACTGTCAAGTCTGTTTGAGCATCAGTCTGGACTCTTCTTCTTTTTTTGCTTTGTAAAAAAATTCTTTAACTTGTATCAGACAACTGTGACCTGTGACGGTCAGGCTGTCAGGTTCATGTGCATGACATGATCTGTTGAACCTTATCCATAAGTGCCCAATTGCATCTCTTAAGACTGAGTGGCAAAGACAACTTAAACTGCAGAACAGGACTGTGACAAAAAATCTTTTATGTAAAGGGACATTGACAATCACTGTGGAGAGTAATAAAAGACCTGTACAACACTGGTCTGGAGATGTGCCTATGTCAGCACCACTCACCTTCAGTTCATGGTAATCAATGAATCGGTCCTTGTCGGTGTCAAAGAGATCAAAGGCTTCCTTAATCTCCTGCTTCTGCTCATCGGCCAGCTCTCGTTTCTTCTTCTTCTTGTTCTTGTCCAGAGCAAACTCCGCGCTGTTGACAAAATCCCACTCCTCATCAGCATTTCCTATGCCACAACATTTCCACAAATGTTCAGACTTGTACATCCTCAACAGCCAGAACAGGATTTCCCATCATATGATCAAATGAAGTATCACTGAGTGCACAGCAGACTGTGTCTACCATTTCTGGCCATGAATGTTACCGATTGTTGAGAATACAACTGGTACCAGCAAAAACACAAAACAAAACAATTTCTCTGCCATTCCTTTTCCTCCCCTCTAACATAAGAAACAAAAACGAAACAGAAGTAACCCAAGAGTGTGTGTGGCAGATTGCCATATGATGACACATCTAGCCTACAGGAAGAAGAAGCCATGCTACTATGTAGCAACATGGACGACTGACTCGCCAGCAAGCCTAGAAGTAGAAGTAGTGGTAACATCACTGACTGAAGACAGATCAGTGTAGCTCTTCATCTTCACATCAGCTATGTCCTTCTGTATTCAGTAAACTTCATCTTGGATCATATGACACTCGCTCAGCTAAAGTGAGGAGAGGCCTTATGAGTGAGGCCAGCCTCTTTCTTTAGTTTAAGAAAGTTCTGAATGATTTCTTATCATTTTACACTAGTGTGTGAAACTGTACTTAAGTCAATAACTGTGTCAGTTGATTTGTTTTTCAAACATCATTTCATGTTTTAAAAGCATAAGGTTTATTCAACCTGAGCCATTCTTTGAGTATTGTTTGTTGTGTGACAGTGAGAGTTTTGGTTTGTCTATGTTATGCGGCTCTGTGTGTGTGTGTGTGTGTGTGTGTGTGTGTGTGTGTGTGTGTGTGTGTGTGTGTGTGTGTGTGTGTGTGTGTGTGTGTGTGTGTGTGTGCGCGCGCGTGCATGCATGCATGTATGCATGTGTATGTGCATGTGTGTGTGTGGTGTGTGTATGTGTGTGTGTGTGTGTGTGTGTGTGTGTGTGTGTGTGTGTGTGTGTGTGTGTGTGCTCTGGTTGACAATGAGCAGATGGGTATGAAAGTGTGTGTGTGTGTGTGTGTGGTATGGCTGTTAATGAGTCTGTGTATGTGTGTTTTTTACGGTAGTGTGTGAGTGTGTGTGTATGCACACATGTATATATATATATATATGTGTGTACTTGGATGTAAGTGCCAGCACGCATGCCTGCATGCATATTCCCACTCAAAATACCATCTGAAATTGTTGTTGAATACACGGCAATATCCACTATTCCAGCATAAAATGTGATAATCTATTGACTGACTTTCTAAATCTTTCATCGTGTTCCTTTCAATCAACAGATGGTCAATCTTCTCTTACAAGGATAAATACGCATATTATCTATGAAACATTTTACTGCATAACAACAAATAACCATGAAGTTCTGGTACAAAATACACATTTCTGCAGAAAAGTGGCTGGCGCTGGGAATGTATACCATTGGAAACTGAACGCGATGATTTACTGGGATAACGCCGCGATAAATAAAACACGCCTGTGTGGGCATCGTTTGTTCCTCCAGTCTCATTTTTTCTTCTCATCATTTTCTTCTCTGATCATGCTCATAAACTTTCATATTTCATCGACTCTTTGATGACTGTCGCTCCACCGAAGAATATACTGTCAATACTCGGACATGCATGGACACACGAAATCAGAACACAATGAACGAGAGACTCACTGAGAGCGTCCCTGGCGACTTGCCTTTACTTTTCATTCTTGCTCTACAAGATCAAATAAAAAAAAAAACATGATTTCAGAAATATGTTAGTGTCTTCATGAAACCAAGAAGTAATATTCCTCAAACCACTTCGTGTTTTGATTAAACGCAACTTTCCATCACTTACCGCAAAGCAAGGCTCATGTTTGCAGTGAAAAATCTCGCGCTGTGCGGTGTAAAGCTAGTCGTATTTAGTTTCGATTTTAAATCGAGGCTTCACTCCATGAAACAAAAAGATGTGAGGTAACCCTTCACCTGCGTCTGGATCCAGATCAAAACATTGCAGAGTCCCATATTCGTTGGCTGTAGGTTCAAAGTCAGTCCCATATTCGTTGGCTGTAGGTTCAAAGTGAAACCTTTGGGGATTTCAGCACATCAAAATATAAAACAAAACAAACAAACAAACAACAACAACAACAACAAAACGACAACAAACAACAACAACAAAAACAGTTTCAAAGGAGGCGTCACTGCGTGCGGACCAGTCCATATACGCTACACCACATCCACTAAGTTTTGAGATCACACTACGCATGATTTGAAGCTGATGGATAAATGAATAACAACAAAAGATGAGACAATGAAGAAGAGGGTCTCGTGGCTACAACTCAGCGGATGTCTGACCTACGCATTAGCCCAAGGCGCTGGTCAGACCTTGAGTGCATATCTACCTTTTTTTTTTTTTTTTTTTTTTTGCGCGCGCGCGCGCGCGCGCGTGTGTGTGTGTGTGTGTGTGTGTGTGTGTAGTGGATATACACGTGTGTGTGTGTGTGATATGTGGGCATGGAGCCATGTGTATGCGTGGGCGCATGTGTGTGTGTGTGTGTGTGTGTGTGTGTGTGTGTGTGGTGTGTGTGTGTGTGTGTGTGTGTGTATGTGTGTGTGTGTGTGCGTGCGTGCGTGTATATGTGTGTGTGCGCAGGCATGTTTGCACGTTTGTTTGTGTGCGTGTGTGCACGTTTGTGTGTGTGTGTGTGTGTGTGTGTGTGTGTGTGTGTGTGTGTGTGTGTGTGTGTGTGTGTGTGTGTGTGTGTGTATGTGCGCGTGTGTGTGCGTGTGCAGAAGTGCATGTGCATATGTGTGTGTGTGTGTGTGTGTGGGGGGGGGGGGGGGGGGGGGGGGGGGGGGGGGGGGGTCAGTACAACTTTGAGTTAATCTGACAATAAATTGGTTTCAGTCAGTCAGTGTGTGTGTGTGTGTGTGTGTGTGTGTGTGTGTGTGTGTGTGTGTGTGTGTGTGTGTGTGTGTGTGTGTGTGTGTGTGAGTGCAACTTTGAGTTAATCTGACAATAAATTGGTTTCAGTCAGTCAGTCAGTGTGTGTGTGTGTGTGTGTGTGTGTGTGTGTGTGTGTGTGTGTGTGTGTGTGTGTGTGTGTGTGTGTGTGTGTGTGATTTGTGGCTTTGTGTGACCACTCCTCTCCATCATCTAGTTCATGTCTGATGTTCAGGTGTTCCAGATGGAGAAGCCTTCTACATCCTCATCCATTTGACGGCCATGGTGAAGTTAGTGGTTTTTATGCTATCCATGTAGGGATGCGGAAACGCTGACGGATCTTTCGCCACTTTTGGCCTTTACAACTTACCAGGCAAGAGGTAGGTCCCGTGTGTGTGTGTGTGTGTGTGTGTGTGTGTGTGTGTGTGTGTGTGTGTGTGTGTGTGTGTGTGTGTGTGTGTGTGTGTGTGTGTGTGTGTGTGTGTGTGTGTGTGTGTGTGTGTGTGTGTGTGTGTGTGCGATGGGGGGGGGGGGGGGGGGGGGGGGGGGGGGGGGGAGGGGGGGTGCGCGCGCGTGTAGAGAAGGAGTTTTTTTTTTTTTGCTCAACTGTGGTTTATGGTCAAGTCGCCTTTGCTCCCCAAATCATACATAGCCATCGATTACGAAAGAAAAATTCATAAATTAGGCTCTTTCTGGTGCAAATATGAAATACATCACAAAATTTTACACGTCACCACATTGTAGTATACGAAACCAGAGGGAGTTATGAGAGTATGATCGGGTCAAGGCTGTAAGCAGTGACCCCAACGCGTTAAATTGACGGCAAGAAAGGTATGTTAGTGTGCCTTTGGCAATCTTTTAAAGCAAATACTGACTTAGTCTAGGCTGTAAAGCTGCTTTTGGATTCATGATTACGTCACTGAAACATTGCTGAAATGTTTGACTGAATATGCCGCTCAAAATCTCAGTTACCAAGGCGATGAATGGAAGGTTAGTAGTCATCATGATGGTCGGATTGATCAAAGCTTGGGCAGATTCGAGATCGAGAGTCGTTCAAATCAGTAATCCGCACTTGAGGCTAGCACTAGACTTACTCAGTTAGTGGTACGCGGTAAGTCACTGAGTCGCTAAGCGCTATGCATCTGACTACAGAGTCGTCATCCTACCAAGCCGTATGTGATGAAAATTTTTTAATGGGTTTCCGAAAATTGCCTACGCCCGGACGTGATGATTTCAATGAACCCAAAACGCTGGAACAGCCGAGTTGAAAGTCGGTGCAGCTAATAATGACTACGGTTTGTTGGGTCACGTCAATTCCTTTACCTTAAGGCTTCATAAATACCTCAGAATCCGAACAGGCTGATACGTAGGAACAGGATGTGAAGAGGTCAGATCATATGATTCTTTGCAGCCATCTTTTTGAGATGAAGCCCATTGCCCAGTGAGACAAATGACACAAGCGTCTGTGCAGCAGTGAACCGACTCCCTGAATACAATTGTTATGTGGGAAGACCAGAGACATGAAATGAAAATCTCTCTCTCTCTCTCTCTCTCTCTCTCTCTCTCTCTCTCACACACACACACACACACACACACACACACACACACACACACACACACACATGTATGCGTTTTGTGTGTGTGCCCACCTTGTCTCAGTCATAGATTCATAGACTTAGTCAAACATAGACAAGGCTGTTTTTGCCTACGCCCGGACAGGCCATATTCAATAGAAATTAATCAAGTAGTTGACAGAAACAGAGAAAATCCTGTCCTCAGAATAGTACCCACTCACCTTATACCTCCATTTTGACTTCACCCACACACATGTATGTGAATGACAATCCACTTGCTTTTGCTTATCTTGAGAAAAATGAAAAGATGAAAACTTAAAACCGATTCAACGTCTTGTTAATGTTTGAAGATCAAGAAGTGAAAAAAAAAATTGTGGAATATTATCAATAGTGTTCAACAGACCTTTTTTAAAATGAAAAATGTCAGAAAAAGTAGAAGTAAATGATGTAGGGAATACATCAGGAAAAGCTATCCAAGTAGTAAATGAGTTCAAAAACTAGGGAACTACCAATTAAATGTGAAAAAGTGGCATCAAAGTGGAGTTTATTTTCACCAGAGGTATCTCCTACCAATTTAAATTCTCTTCCCTCCCTATATTTGCTATTTCCATTTCTTCTGAGTTCTTCTGTTGCTATCGGAGTACTATTTTTGTGCATAATTGTAACACTACAGTCAAGATGAATAAATAATGAATTAGGATAATTACGTGTGTTCCTAAGGTGAAACACCTCTGTGCACATAACTACAAAATGAATGCTGCTTGCAGTTCTTGTGCACTTATGGCACACACACACACACACACGCACACACACACACACACACACACACACACACACACACATATACACACAACAGAGACACACAGACCACTGAGGAAACCTAAAAAAAAAAAAAAATAAAAAAATAAAAAAAAGCTCCAAGCTTGTCCATATAGCAGTTGTGAGGTTACATGCACACAACCACAGGAAGATGAAGAAATGTGCAAATATATCGACAGTTATTGAAGACTGAGCCTTTTGATCCTGAAGATCGACACGGACAAAAGAGAAACACAATAACAGGTCACCTCGTATGGTTGATCAGTAGAACAGGACATTGTTTATGTAGCAAGGAGCTTAAAATGCTTGCCTCCTCCCATGCTTTGTGTGTGGATGATGTCTGGGTGACTGATAATACGCCGACAATGCATGCATCCTGTTTTGTGCCATGCAGCGTTGAGAACAGACAGTCGCAGAAACACAGCACCACCAGCAGCCATAGCCACTGTTTGCAGTAGAATAGGAAGTGAGTGCAGAGGAGGAGGAGCAAGTGAGCGTTGGTCAGGAGGTGGAGAGAGAGCAGAGATGGCCTCCGTGGTGCCAGGTCCCCATGCCTCCCTATGGGCAAGCTGTGTCTTCTGCTCCCTCATTGAGACTGGGCAGCTGGAACAGGTGAGGTGGTTATTTTTTGGTGATTGTGCGTGTATGTGAGAGAGACTCTGTGTGTGTGTGTGTGTGTGTGTGTGTGTGTGTGTGTGTGTGTGTGTGTGTGTGTATGTGTGTGTGTGTGTGTACAAGAGAGACTCTGTGTGTGTGTGTGTGTGTGTGTGTGTGTGTGTGTGTGTGTGTGTGTGTGAGAGAGAGAGAGAGAGAGACTCTGTGTGTGTGTGTGTGTGTGTGTGTGTGTGTGTGTGTGTGTGTGTGTGTGTGAGAGAGAGAGAGAGAGAGAGAGACTCTGTGTGTGTGTATATGAGAGAGACTGAGAGATACTCGTGTGTGTGTGTGTGTGTGTGTGTGTGTGTGTGTGTGTGTGTGTGTGTGTGTGTGAGAGAGAGAGAGAGAGAGAGTGTGTGTGTGTGTGCGTGGTGTGTGTGTGTGTGTGTGTGTGTGTGTGTGTGTGTGTGTGTGTGTGTGTGTGTGTGTGTGTGTGTGTAGACTAAGAGAAGTGGGTGGGGGGGGAGAATATATATGTGTGTGTGGTGTGTGTGTGTGTGTGTGTGTGTGTGTGTGTGCAAATGTGGGGTTGCGGATGTGTGCAGACGTGCTTATGTGTGTATGGAGGTTGATGTGTGTGTGTGTGTGTGTGTGTGTGTGTGTGTGTGTGTGTGACATGTGCATTGCTGTATGCATGTGTGTTCATAGTGGTGTCAGTGGTGGTGCAGCAGACTTTTTTTTTAGTTTTGCTGAATTACTGTGTGGTTTTGTCTGCCCTCTTGCCTGCGATGCTTTTTGTTCTGGCTTCTCCATTCACAGCCACACCCATGTATTTGTCCTGCATAGCCCAGCACCAGGGTCCAGTGAGAGCTGTTACTGATGGAAATAGGTCCTGACTATTCAGTTCACGGAAACTGCACTGCTGTTGAGACTCTGTTGGTTTTCAGTGGTGCCTAGTTTTGACATAGCATATGCTGGAGATCATCCACTAAGCTTGTACTACAGACAGAAAAAAAAGACTTAAATGACGGCTCTGGTGTGTTTTCAGAAGGTGTATTTCAAAGTATTGTGCAAATTTTTTGTCTTTTTTGATTATAATGACTTGTGAGTTGACTTTAACGCTGTGGCAGCCGTGATACGGCCCTCTGCGGTCGTCTGGGCTATAAGCAACATTACCTTACCTCAGCATGCTGCTTTTAATTAGAATCGTTGTGGAATCGGTGTGAGTACCCTAACTCCTTTGGAGAGAGCGCATCACGAACATTTAGTGACAGTGACTTAAAACATTGATACAGTAAGCAAAAACACATGAGCGTAAAGCTTCACCTGTTTTTTTTTTTTTTTTTTAACCTGGACGTTTCTGTATGATGACAGGTGAGGAAGCTGATACTGGGGGAGAAGGACCAGTGCCAGTGCCGAGCGCCGCAGCAGGTGTACCGGCTGATCGTCTTCTACCAGCGCTTCCTGCGCGACAGCCGCACAGACAGCATGGCAAGGCACAGGTGTGGAGGAGCCCCACCGTCCACCACTCCCCCACCAGGGCCCTGGTCTTGGAGCTGTGTGCCAAGCTGCTGGCAGGCGGCGCGCCCCCATCAACTATACCACCGGTCAGTTTCCCTGCTGGACGCTGGTCTCCGGTGCTCCCAGGTTCTAGCAGAGGTGCCCAGATCAGTGTAAAACAGAATAGGAAGAAACTGTAGGGAGAGTTTGGCAGCAGAAGGTCTTCAGAGAAGAAACCCCCCTCAGACAAGTGTTTCGGCCCTGAACTTCTAGAATACTCCTCAGAACAACAATGAAAGATAGAGAAACAAATTAAGGAAATAATGAACTAAGAAACGCAAGAACCCCACCCCCCCCCCCCCCCCCCCCCCCCCCCCCCCCCCCCCCCACACCCCCCCCCCCCCCCCCCCCCCCCCCCCACCGAATTACTTTGTGAGAGTACTCACATTTTCAACATTATCAGTTGCAGAAGTATAATTCTGACCTTTCTAAGGAGGCTGTTTTCTTTTTATTTGTACAGTTTCAGCACAAATTGTGGCCCTGCCTGTACAAAGTTCTGTGCTAGTATTTTTTTTAGTAACTTTCTCATTTCTTTCACTCTCCTTTTCCTTTTTTTAATTTTTTTGTTTTTGTTTTGTTTACTCTTACCTGGGCAGTGGCAAACAAAACAAAAAAAAAAGGGGGGGGGTGTGGGGGTGTGGATAGGCTGAAAAATTTTTTTACGGAGGAGGAAACGTTGAAAAACTTTCAAAAATTGAAAAGAAAAAGGGTTTGCTCACACAATATGGTAATAAGAGAGCTCATTCAATTACATGCAACCCGTAGTTGGCAGTTCTGTGGTGACCATGGCTGAGCACATAGAGCTAAAACATGATACAAATTAAGTACATGTGTGCTCAGTGTGTGTGCTGTTTGGATGATGATGAATCTAGCTGTGTAAACACAGACCCTGACCAAAAATGCAGGCCAGGTGTCCCAAGTAGCCCACACACCAGATTCAGTCGTATGCAGGGTTCTTCTGAACAGCTGACTCCCTGGACAGACCTAGAGAAAAAAGATACTGCCTTTTAGTTTTAGAATGTAGAGGAAAAAAAGAAAGGATAACAAGTCATAAAGCTGTTGATTTTCAGTTTTTGTTCCCTACACATTGTAGAATTTAAAATCTGTTTACCCACACGATTTTGCGATAGTTTGTACATGTTTCGTGAAAATGAATTTGACGAATTAAAAAATGAAATATGTCGAAGAAAATTCTGGAGACAAAATTCTTGGGTGGTATTTGAACTTGTGGAAAATAATTGTGGTCGAGGCTTTGATTAAAGAGCGACAACTCTTACCAACTTCTGTGCGCAAAATTGTGTTTTTGCAGTGTCCGTTTTTGTCAGCAACATGCCCTGTAAGGTTGAAAAACCAGCGAGGGAGCATGAATGAGCGTGTGCCAAAGCATGTTGATGAATCAGGTTTGAAAGTAAGTTGTAGGTGAAAGAAAGAACCTGTTTTAGCGCAGTCAGTGTGGGTTACTGTTGACAAGAAGCGTCTGCATTGTGATGGCCGGTGAAAACAAAATGAAGGACCCTCCCTTCTTCATCCTGGATTGACAGAAATGTGGAATGTTTGCACGCACTCTTTGCTGAAAATATGCTCGTTTCTGGACAGGTACACCCAAAGCAGGTTCAGGGTGAAAGGCCTGGGCTCTGCTGATGTCCTCTGTGTCTTTTCAGGTGTGGAGACGCCCCTGATGGCTGCCCTGTCCACCTGCGATGAGGAGTTTGCTGTGGTTACTGCTGGACTTCAATGCCGATGTCAACCTGTGTGACGGTGTGGAGGACATGAATGCCTTGGGCCTGGCCATCCTGCTGAACGAAGTCTCCCTGGTGGAGATACTGCTCAAACATGGCTCCAAGGTAGGGGAATGAAAATGTGGAAATTAATGTATAGAAAAAAAAAAAAAGCAACAGATAGATAGTGTGTGTGTGAAACCAGGGCTTCAAAAACACACCTTTCAGCTGTATATATAGAAGTGAGAATCTAATCACACACACACACACACACACACACACACACACACACACACACTTGAATACATGCTTAGCTATTTCTCCATGTTGAATTTATTAGATGAAGGGAAAAAAAAAAAAAGCCATACCAAATGATTTCCTTTGTCTGATTGAATTCCTTGACATGAGCACACGGCGCTTGCTGTTTGATGACAAACCTGCTCAGGGCCCCCTCTTTGCCTCTGTCGTGGTGGGAGGTCCAGGCTGCAAGTGAAAGCAGTTTCTTCCTCGTGCAGGGAAGAGGGTGTGCGAGGGATAGGGAGGGGGGCTGACTGCAGCTATGTGTGTTGCTGAGGTGAAGTCAAACACCCAATGGCTGTCCAGGGTAAACTCATGGAAAATGTAGCTTTCCACTTGATTTTCTGACAGCAGTTGGCTAACTCATGGAAATGTAGCTTGCCCAGTTGATTTTCTGACAGCATATGGCTTACTCATGGAAATGTAGCTTGCCCACTTGATTTTCTGGCAGCATTTGGCGAACTCGTTGAAACTGTAGCTTGTCCACTTGATTTTCTGACAGCATTTGGCTACCAGGTTAATGCTTCCATCACACATGCATTCATGCAGATGCACCTTTATTCATATACATGTGCACATGCACACAAATATCCATGCACACACACACACACACACACACACACACACACACACACACACACACACACACACACACACACACACACTCACTCACTCACTCTCACACTCAATCTCACACACACACACACACACACACACACACACACACACACACACACACACACACACACACTCACTCTCATACTCAATCTCACACACACACACACACACACACACACACACACACACACACACACACACACACACACACACACACACACACACACACACACACACACACATGAGCTCTTTCTCATAGTAACATGTGAACGCCAGGGATGAAAAAGGTGCCATGTCATGTGGTGTCAGGTGAACTCTCTCTGCTGTGGAAACCTGGTTCCCATCCAATTGGCCATGAACAAAAACGCTGCCGTCTCCAACCTCCTCATCCAGTACGGGGCGGACATCCACCAGGTGCGCAGCGTGTCGCTGGACGACCGGCTGTTCACCAGCCAGTCTCCTCTCCTCGTGGCCATCCTGAGGAAGAACGTCCATCTGGGCCGCCTGCTCCTGGAGCACGGGGAGGACGTCAACCAGACGTTCAACGACACCCTGGAATCCCCGATTCACCAAGCAGTGCGCAACCTGGACCTGGACATGATCAACCTGCTCATCGAGTACGGTGCTGACCTCAACCGGCCCAACTTTGAGCGGCACACGCCTGTGGGATTGGCGCTGATGATCGAAGACCCCGTGGCCACAGAGATCGCCAAGAGACTCGTCCTGGCTGGGGCGTCGGCCAACCAGAAGACACGGATCTCCTACTTCCAGAAGACGTACAGTCCCCTGCACATCGCCTGCTTCAAGGGCAACTTGGACTTTGTGCGATTCCTAGTGGAGGAGGTGTGCGTGCGCATCGGGTTCTGGGACGAGGAGACGGAGGCTCCCTCCTCGGAGACTGGGAGGGAACAGAAGGCACAAGAGGTGTGGACACGTTCTGAGCAGTACTCCAAGGGATCCCAGGAACGCTACTTCAAGCTGCTGCGTCGCAACGAGCGTTTCTGGGGAAGCACGCCCAGCTCATCACGCAGCTCCAGCGTCAGGCAGGAGCGTTCCTCCTCCTCCTCCTCCTCCTCCTCTGCCAGCACCTTTCAGACCAACAGTCAGGACTACCATGTGAGGAGCGAGCTGACCTCCCCAGCCACCCCTGACAACAAGACAACCTGGCTGCCAGTGACCAGGAGGAGGGAAAATCTGGTGCAGGCCTTTCAGATACAGCATCCGTAGTGGCTGGCGATGCATCATTGCACACAGCCAGTTCTTCAGACTCTGCTGTGTCTGCAGCTGCAGCGGCCAAGGGAGGTAATATATGTGACGTTCACCTAGGCTGTGATAGCAAAGACGACCTTCGGTGCTAGCAACGTGTCCATCACAGAGACTGCAGAGGGAGGACAAGAGAAGTCTGAGGAAGACACAGAGCCCCACAACATTGTCTTTGTGCTAGGAGGAAAGATGGTAGAGAAAGAAACGGTGAAGGACCATTGGACTGAACCACCGGAAGAAGATGACTATCGATGCAACTGCTGTGAGTTTTGCCTCTCCCCGGATGTGGCCAGCTCAGCGCTGTTCCTTGTGAACAGAAGCACCCAGACAGAGAGTAATTATGAGGACAGCGATTCCATGGAGCATTTTGCAGCTGCTGACACCTCAGGGCTTTCATCCTCTGCCAGTGGATCGGCAGAACCTGGTGCTGACCTAAAGAGGGGCGCTTTTAAACAGCACGCAGCAGGAGTCCAACGAAACTGATGAAACAACTTCATCAGCGTTTCGACACAGTTCTACCCAGACATACATCTGCCCAAATCGCCTGATCAGTCGGACACCAACTCAAGGAGCAGCTTCCGATGAGGTAGGCCTTACCGCAGTCGGAACAGGCTCAACCATGTCAGATGTCCCCGTCTTCCAGGCGGAGTTTGGCTCCCCGGATTACGACTACCCACCCCAGAGGGGAAGCTGGCAACACCAGTTTGTGGGCAGGAAGACCAAGGAGAGGGTGGGGAAGAGTCACAGCGTGGCCCGCTTCCTGAACCAGGTGGGCAACGATGGGTCCACGGCCCTGTTCATGGCCGTGTACGACGGCAACATCGACCTGGTGGACTACCTGCTGCAGAACGGGGCCGACCCGTACTTCAGCAGTCAGCACGGCAACTTCTTCCACGCCGCCGTGCTGGCCCAGAGCGTGCCTCTCCTGCGGCGTGCCCTGGAGCTGGGCTGTGACATCAACCAGGTCAACATGTTCGGCAACTCCCCCCTCACGCTGGTGTCCAGGTCAGTAGTCTGCGGGACTGGTTCTGTCGTGTTTTACAACTCCCCCCTCACACTGGTGTCCAGGTCAGTGGTCTGCAGGACTGGTCTGTAGTGTTGTTGTGTTTACAACTCCCCCCCCCTGACACTGGGTCCAGGTCAGTAGTCTGCAGGACATGTTGTGTTTACAACTCCCCTCTCACTGGTGTCCAGGTCAGTGTCTGCAGGGACTGGTTCTGTAGTGTTGTATTTAGAATGGTGTCCCCCTGACATTGGTGTCCCAGGTCAGTAGTCTGCAGGAATGGCTCTGTAGTGTTGTCTTTATTGTGTTCCTGTCTTTGGTTCAGCAGAACAGTGATTTTTCTTTGAAGTTTGATCAAGCTGCAAAGTGAGGTGACTCCTGGCAGAATCTAAACAAATTTTAAAAGTTGTTTGTATCGCTCCAAAGAAAAACGTAGACAAACAAATCACAAGACAAAACATGGCGCGTTTCATGTTAAATTTATTTCAATTGCCACCAGCAATCACCTCACTTTGAAATCATATGATAACAAAACGCCAACAAACGCATCACAGCATTGCTGGTCATACACTTGCAACTGTCAAGGTGGTTGTTTTTTTCCTTGTTATTTTTACATAGTTTCCTAACTCTAGTACAGAAATGTCAGTTTTTCGTATTGTGTGATGTAGAGCAAAGAAAGAGAGGAGAAGGATGTGGGGTATGAGAGGAGATGAGATACTAGCAACAAGAAGAAATGGAAAAAGGGAGAGGAGTGAGTTCTGATCAGAACTTTATCAGATGTTAATTGAGTTGATACTTTTTTCTTTTCCCAGTGATTTGAAATACATTTGCAAAAATTTATTGGTGTTTCATTATAATTTCAAAGTGAGGTGACTGCATGAGGAAACTGAAACAAATTTAAAAGAAAAATTACTGTTCTGCTGAGACGAAAGAGAGGAACAAATTGCAAGACAAACGCAATGCATTTCGATGTCTTTGGCTTCTTCAAGCAAGACAAATAACATTCAAGAGAATGAAAACGAAAACATGAACAGACGGTCACTTATCTCCGCAAATTGGGCGCAAAATGTCCACGTCCATTGTATGCCCTAGAGGTCGAATTTGTTTGTTTCTTTCATTCGGTGGTACAGAAATTTTTCTTTTGAGTTCATTACCACCAAGTCAAATGCCATAACCACTCAAGGTCAGCATTGGTGCATTTTCAAAGGACTGGACCGAAGTGACCACCACCAGGATCTGTTGTGGATGGAACTGGAAGGGACACACTCTTTCTTCCCCAAGTAGGATAACTCCACAGTTCTGTTCTACTCACAGTGAAACATTCTTTTAGAGTGTTGGGACTTGCGTGATGTGAGGCATAAACGTTTTAATGCAGACTCCATGTAAACCTATGTCAAGCATATGCCACTGATGTGATCTTTGAATTTCTGAAAGTGATTAACACTTTTCATCTGATCAAAGAATTTATAGAGGAAAGATTTTTTAACAAAGTTTCCAGTGAGTTTTTAGAGGGTGTGTTTTATAGGGTTGTGTGAATTTATGCCATGTGAGTTGACTTCATTCAGTGCAGTAACAGCCCTGATAAGAGCACTTTGTGGTAGGCTGGGCTATAAGCAACATTACCATACCACAATTTTAAGACTAAATTTGATGGCAGTATTGGATTATAGGGCATACACTTTGATTTTTAAGGAGAAAAGAGAAGTTTAAATCATATAATCTGCACGTGCCACTTCAGAATAAGCCACATCAAAAATGAAAAAAAAAAAAAAAGAAAAAAACACCCATGTTGCGAAAGTGTTTTCAAAATTTTTTTTTGATTTAATCTTGGATACATTACTGACACAATTGCAATGGATTGCAGACCTTTTCATTCTTGAAATTTTTATAGAAATCACGTCCATCCTCCCAAGAACAGTAATTTGTTGATATGACATCTTCAGTACAGGTCCTTTTTCCTGACGAAAAAAACGCATGAAAAATATGAGACTGGCAGAAAATCAGATAAATGTTAAACTTTTTTCAGTGATACGTGTAATAAACATGACTGCCTGAGATAGACCTCATATTCTTAATCTGTTCTCTCTCTCCTGTCTCTTTCTGTCTGTCCTGTTTTTCTCTCTCTGTGCTTTCTCTGTCTCATATCATCTCTCTTCAAATCTCTCTCTCTCTCTCTCTCTCCAAGTTCCTCTCTCACTCTAGCTCAGCTGCTTTTCTTTCATTACTGCCTCTGTCTCTCTGTGTGTCTTATTTCTGTTTTTGGGTCTTCTGTGCATATATGTTTTTGACTGTCTTTTTCAGGGCTGTATTCCCTCCCTCCCTCTCTCATACTCTCTCACATCTGAGCTTAGTTACATCGAAAACCGTCGGCAAGGTAAGTAACTCCGTAATTTGAACATGGTTACCCAATTAAAAAATTAATTTAAAAGAGAGGAAAGGAAATAACGAAATGAAAATAATTTTAAAAATTCCTACGAATATATATGTTGCTATATCGTAAGTTTGAAGAATGTCACATGAGCCATTTACTCGGGAATAAAAAAAAAATCTTCTTCAGAACTTTCTTCCGAATTGTTGTTCATCATACCCTGGAACTTCATCCCAGTCGAAATCTAGGTCACTCTAAGCTTCATTACCCAGCACTTTCACTAAGTCTTATGCCGTAAATCCTACAAAACACAGTATCTCCATCACTAAATCTCATTATAGAACGGCAGAACTCAAGGTTAGCCACGGTTTTTGGCTGTGTGATTTCCGGCCGGGCGCTAGCGGGCGCTCGATGGTCAAGAGGGTTAAGAAAAGAGGAAAGAAAACAATGACATGAAAATAATTTTTGAACGTTCTTGTTGTTATATGATAAGTTTGAAGAGTATCACATTAGCCATTTACTTGCAAGAAAAAAAAAGAAAATCTTCTGCTTCAGAACTTTCTTTAGAATTGTTGCTTATCATGTCGCAGTTGTCTATCACAGTGGAAATCTAGGTCGCTCTCACCTTCAGTAGGCTACACTTTTACTGAGTCTTATGCCGTCAATCCTTCAAAATCAGACTCTTTTTCATCACTGTCTCCCATGATAGAACGCCAGAAATCGAGATTAGCCATTTTGGAAAACAGCACTTTGATCACAAAACTTTGAAAAATCATAACTCAAGAACTGCAGTACATATCAATTTGCATTTTTTATTTTTTTTTTATTTTTTTTTTTTTTTTTGCGAACAGAAGTGTATTCAAAAAGGAGGAAAACAAAGTCACAGTCTTGCGAGACTTCGTTTCTACGGTAAACATGGCAGCGCCTTTTGTTGAAGTGCGGTTTAGCGGCGTTTTCAGATGTTGTATGCAAAGCCTCTGTGACTTTAACGGGTGCAGGAGGATGCTATAAGCAGAAGAGGGCTAAATGTTCTAATGAATCTTCCTGTATGCTTCATTTCGTAAAGGAAAGTGGAGTTAGCAGTAATGCTGGAGAACATCTTACTGCTGCTGTGCATGGCATTGCTTATGGAATATCTGGTTGTCAAATGAGTGAGTTCAGGGATGTGAAAACTCAACAGAAACATGTAAACGGACATAATCATTTAAAAAGGGGCCGGAATAGCTCAGTTGGTAGAGCGCCGGACTCATGATCCTGGGGTTGCGGGTTCGAATTTCGGTACAGGGGGATTTTTCCTTCGGAGTTAACATTGGTTTCTGACTCCATTGCCCATACAGTCCTTCGAATGAGACTATAAACCTGAGGTTCCATGTGTGAATGCACACACATCTTTGCACATGTGTAAAATCCCATCACCAGCCTTCGGAAGAGAAGCCAGTTTGGCGGTTGGTGCGGATGACACGTTACACATCGCATGCACCTTCCCCGAAGATGGAGTATGGCTGCCTTAATGGTGGGATAACAAATGGTCATACACACAAAACTCCACTGCCTGTCTTATACAGGCAGTGTCCACAGAAAGAAAAAAAAGAATTGAAAAAGAACAGGCCATTGATGTTGCATTCACATCAACAGTCAAAAGAAGTCAGGCCATTGATGTTGCATTCACATCAACAGTCAAAAGAACAGGCCACTGATGTTGCATTCACATCAACAGTCAAAAGAACATGCCACTGATGTTGCATTCACATCAACAGTCAAAGAACAGGCCACTGATGTTGCATTCACATCATCACAGTCAAAGAACATGCCATTGATGTTGCATTCACATCACCAGTCAAAGAACAGGCCACTGATGCTGCATTCACACATCAACAGTCACAACCAGTGAGTGTGAAGAGATAGCAGTTGATTTGGTTTTGTCGATCTCATTTTTGTTGGGCAGTTTGACTGCACTGTGTTTTGTTGCCTGCGAGGAATGTAAACAGCAATGAAATTCTTCTTTCAGGGGAGGATCTGCAGATTTTTTGCCATGGAATTAGCTGAAACTGATGTAATAAGAGATGAAGAATTGTTGGAATTAGCCATTCAAAATTCTACTTTTTTTATGTGAATGAACAATAATAACAAATTCTTTGTTATTTTGGTATGTGTAGGTTTCATAGATTTGTGTGTGTGTGTGTGTGTGTGTACATATGTGTGTGTGTGTGTGTGTGTGTGTGTGTGTGTGTGTGTGTGTGTGTGTTTTACATGTGTGTGTGTGTGTGTGTGTGTGTGTGTGTGTGTGTGTGTGTGTGTGTGTGTGTGAGAGAGAGAGAGAGAGAGAGAGAGAGAGAGAGAGAGACACGCTACCCATACAAATGCCAAGTGCTGTATGGAGAAGAATGGAAGAGAGGAATCCTCAGTAAGGAATGAGTGTATAGGATGGCAACTATGAAACTAAAGGGGAAAAGAGTTGAATGAGCAGGATGAAAGAACAGTACAGTGTGTGTGTGTGTGTGTGTGTGTGTGTGTGTGTGTGTGTGTGTGTGTGTGTGCAGTCCTGAATGCATGTATTGTTATTCTAAGTTTAAATCCTGCCACTTACTTGAGTCATATGAGAAATTGTCAGGTTTGTTTGAGCATGCATAAATTCCCACAAGAGTTTGTGTCCAGGAACATGTTGATACATACACAGGCAAGTCATTGTGCCAGCACATGCATTTACACATCCACACATATGTTTTTTATACGTGTGTGTGTGTGGGGGCTTGGTTTGTGTGCAGTCATACGTCGGCAATCTACTGGTCCATCTTCAACAACCGTCAGCGCACCTTGAAGCTGTTGCTGATGGCGGGGGCGACCTTCACGCCCCAGGTGTTCCGCCAGTACCCCCGTAACATCCGTGTCATGAACAACCGGCCCCTCTTTCACTTCATCCAGCACTACGTGCACCAGGTGAGGCAGTTCTCAGGGTTTCTTTGTTTACGGTCTTTGTAGTTCGTGTAGTTGTAGACCGGCAGAAACTGCCTTCACTTTTGTGCAGAAAGTTTGTTTAGATTAAGTAGCAGCAGCTAGATTACAAGACTGTTAAATCATCGTTAAAAACGACAAATCAAATTCCAATAGGATTGTATCTCAGTCCATGGACTTTTTAGGTGTGTCAGTCGTTAGTGAAGTTTTAAGCTTTTTTGTTTTGTGTTGTTTTGTAGTTAGTGTAGTTTAGGACTTACAGAAGCTTTTGATATATGCCACCTGTAGTACAGATTTAAAAAAATTCATATATATAGTCATAGCAAGAAGTTAAGGCTGCTAAATCATCATTTTATGGTTGCTTATCAAATTCCAACATGGTTGTATCTCAGTCTGAGGACTTTTGAGTGTGTAAGTGTTTTAGTGCAGTTTTGAACTTGAAATTCAGGTGAATTCCAAAGGAATGCAACTCATGTTTACTGTAAGACTTTCACCTGAAATCAGTGTGTGAGAGATGTTTCTGTCATGCATGTCTTTTCGTTCAAACGTCCAGTAGTTTCATTACTTGGCAAGTTGGCCGTGTTCTGACCTCCATCTGTTGGTTTGTTTATTTGTTTGCCTGTTAGCCAGATTGAAAAAACAACCAAAAAAAAAAAAGCAAAAAAAAGGAAGGGAAACAATTTGAACCAGACTTCGGGTGGACAGATGGGATGTGGCCCAAGGACTGCAGATCCGTGGTTTAATTCTGGGGTCCATTTCGCAAGGTTACACAAAAACCTCTGAACCTCTGTTGCGAAGTGAGGCGACTGCAGGCAGAAATCTAAACAGATCTTTTCAAAAAGAAAATTAAGCACTGTATCCGCCAAACATGAACAAATTACAAGACAAAACACGATGAGTTTTGACCTTGTAGGTCTTCTCCAGGCAAGAGAAGCAACACTCTGCACAACAAACAATGAAGAACAAGCAGTCACTTATCTCATCGAATTTGGCCACAGATACATCTTGCGCCGAATTTAATGAGACGAGTGATAGTTCGTTCTTCATTTTCCGTGTCGTGAGTGTTGTTACATCTTGCGTCAAATTCTGTGGTTAAGTGATTGCTCGACAGTTGGAAATGAGTTTTTTTTTTTTTTTTTCCCTTTTTTTTTTTTTTTTTTTGTTTTAGCCAAATCTAACCCCCCAGTTTTTCTAGGAAGTACTTATCAGTGTGAACTGTGGAACGCTCAGGCTTAGGCAGCCCAACCCTCTGACAGGTGCTGGGTAGAAAGGGTGAAAGTGTTATAAATCTTTCACTGACAGGTGCTGGGTAGAAAGAGTGAAAGTGGTTATAAATCTTTCACTGACAGGTGCTGGGTAGAAAGAGCGAAAGTGTTATAAATCTTTCACTGACAGGTGCTGGGTAGAAAGAGTGAAAGTGGTTATAAATCTTTCACTGACAGGTGCTGGGTAGAAAGAGTGAAAGTGGTTTAAATCTTTCACTGACAGGTGCTGGGCAAAAAGGGTGAAAGTGTTATAAATCTTTCACTGACAGGTGCTGGGCAGAAAGAATAAAAGTGTTATAAATCTTTCACTGACAGGTGCTGGGCAAAAAGGGTGAAAGTGTTATAAATCTTTCACTGACAGGTGCTGGGCAGAAAGAATGAAAGTGGTTTAAATCTTTCACTGACAGGTGCTGGGCAGAGAAAGAATAAAAGTGTTATAAATCTTTCACTGACAGGTGCTGGGCAAAAAGGGTGAAAGTGTTATAAATCTTTCACTGACAGTGCTGGGTAGAAAGAGTGAAAGTGGTTAAATCTTTCACTGACAGGTGCTGGGTAGAAAGAGTGAAAGTGGTTAAATCTTTCACTGACAGGTGCTGGGTAGAAAGAGTGAAAGTGTTAAAATCTTTCACTGACAGGTGCTGGGTAGAAAGAGTGAAAGTGGTTAAATCTTTCACTGACAGGTGCTGGGTAGAAAGAGTGAAAGTGGTTATAAATCTTTCACTGACAGGTGCTGGGTAGAAAGAGTGAAAGTGGTTATAAATCTTTCACTGACAGGTGCTGGGTAGAAAGAGTGAAAGTGGTTATAAATCTTTCACTGACAGGTGCTGGGTAGAAAGAGTGAAAGTGGTTTAAATCTTTCACTGACAGGTGCTGGGTAGAAAGAGTGAAAGTGGTTATAAATCTTTCACTGACAGGTGCTGGGTAGAAAGAGTGAAAGTGGTTATAAATCTTTCACTGACAGGTGCAGGGTAGAAAGAGTGAAAGTGGTTATAAATCTTTCACTGACAGGTGCTGGGTAGAAAGAGTGAAAGTGGTTTAAATCTTTCACTGACAGGTGCTGGGCAGAAAGAGTGAAAGTGGTTTAAATCTCTCAAAGAATAGTAAGCTAACCAGTTAGTCAGGCAGTCCTCTGATACTTTTTCTCACCATTGTGTTCTCCCTCTCTCTATCTGTCTCTCTCTGTCTCTCTCTCTGTCTCTCTCTCTCTCTCTCACTCTTCTCCCTGTGTACCCATTCTCACCCCATCTTCCCTTCATCCCATCCTGCTGATTAAGTATCTACACAGTTCTGCTGTGCTTGTCTGGTTTTCTGTAAGCTCACCCAGATTGTGTCTGATTGTGTCATTCCTGCCCCCCACAGCCCCGCTCCCTCCAAGACTTGGCCACCATCCGTGTGCGTGTCCACATGGGCCGCATCAAGGGAGTGGCAGCATCATCAGGGACGTGGACCTCCTGCCCATCCCCAAACGCCTCAAAGAGGTCCTGTGTCTGAAGCACTTCATCAACATCATCGACACCGAGGCCGCTGAGGAGGGCAGCGCCATCTTGGCTGACAGCTGAGTTGGTGCGCAGATCACCAGTTCCAGTCTTGAAGAAGAGGGGAGGGCAGGGGGTGGGGTGGAGGGGATGATGGTGGGGGGGGAAAAAAAGACTGAGAGAAAACAGGGTCAGTTTTTTCAGAGTCTGTGTGTGTGTGTGTGTGTGTGTGTGTGTGTGTTTGTGTGTGTGTGCCTTGTGTGCGTCATGCGTGTGTGCTTGCATATGTGTGTGCATGCATGTGCGTGCGTGTGTGTGTATGAGTGCGTGTGTGTATGAGTGTGTGTGTGTATGAGTGTGTGTGTGTGTCTGAGTGTGTGTGTGTGTGTGTGTGTGTGTGTGTGTGTGTGTGCATGTGTGTGGGTACTGTGTGTGTGTGTGTATGAGTGTGCATACTGCGCATGTGTGTGTGTGTGCTCGCGTTTTTATTTGTTTGAAAGGATATGTTCGTATCAATCCTCGTGTGTGCTCAAGCAGTTGCACTGGACTGCACAGCTTACCTCCCCCAGCACTGAGAACGGTGCAAGCTGTCTAAACTCAGTGCAGGTCAGCATAGCCAGAGTGTGTGCTGTGTCCTGCTGATAGCAACAAGGGGAGAGATCTCAGATCAGTGCTGTGTTGGCACAGTCGGTAAACATACCGGGGGAACACCTGGACTACCTTTGGTGTCCATTTCTGAAAGAGATCAACATTGTACATCTGACAGAAGATTTTGCGGAAGAAACATTTTTGGCAAAATTTTGGGTGTTTTTATGAAGGTGTATTTTGATTAGTTTTGTGTGTGTGTGTGTTTTGTTTTTCAATAATATGACTTGAGAGTTGACTTCAAAGCAGTGACAGCCCTGATATGGCTCTTTGTGGTTGGCTGGCCTTTAGGCAACATCCATCTCTCTCTCTACCTTTGGCGTGAAAGGGTAGGTCCACATTTTCTTCCACCTGTATGTGATATTGATGTATCCTC
Organism: Conus betulinus; assembly: GCA_016801955.1. Lineage (NCBI taxonomy): Eukaryota > Metazoa > Mollusca > Gastropoda > Neogastropoda > Conidae > Conus > Conus betulinus. Next base: position 1,563,334 of record JADBJO010000021.1, read on the forward strand.
CATTTTTAACCTGTTTCAAGGAGGCATTGAATTGAGTGGTGACCGTAACTGATGTATCTTCAGATCTTTTGTTCAGGATCTTAAGAGACAGCTCTGAGATGCTCCTACTAGTCAGCTGGGCAGGGGATCCTTGGAATCCATTGGAATGAGAGTGGTTGTCCACAGCTGTAGACTGTGAAGAGTGATATCTGGACAGATGCGGGGGCTGACCTTGTCACAGGTGTGTGGCAGAGGGAAGGGAGGGGAGCCTGAAGGGAAGGGGAGAAAAGCAAGCAGTCAAACTTACTTCTTCTTCTGCGTACGCAGGCTGATACTCCTGTGGACACTCCTTGTATAGACAGGCAAGGACTAATTCCATCTGCCCAACAAATGGAGTGGGATTGTGTGTGTATGACCGTTTCTGTTTTTTTTTTGTGTCCCCCTTAAGGCAGCCATACTCTTAACTTCAGGGAAGGTGCATGCTAGGTGTAACGTGTCATCCATACCAACGGCCAAACTGGCCTTCTCTTCTGAAAGTTGGTGATGGGATTTTACATGTGTGCAAGATGTTTATGCGTGCGTTCACACACAGAACCTTGGTTTATAGTAGCATTTGAAGGACTGAAATGGAGTCAGAACCAATGTTAACTCTGAGGGAAAAAACCCCATGTACCGAAACGGCCCAGCGGAGATTTGAACCTGCAACCTCAGGATCACTAAGATAATGAGTCTGGCGCTCTACTGCTGAGTATTCTGGCGCCCAATCAAGTAACACGACAGAATACTTGTTGATTTTAATGTGGTCTCAGTCCTTTACTTAATTGTTCCTTTGTGTTATTTTTCTTTCAGAATAAGTTATTAAATGGGAAAGAGAATTTGTGTTCATCTGAATGATGCTGAACGCCTTTCCAAGTTGTGAGTTAGCAAGGTGCCGTTTGGGTGATTAGCTAGTTTTGTCTTGGGAGGACTTCTTAGCCTTGCTGCATATAAACAAACTGAAGAGAAGAAATAGATCATTCTGATCATTGCTCCTTGCCCTGTGACTGCTGAATGTCTTGCCATGCTGCCTTCTCTCAGTTCAGTTCAGTTCAGTTCAGTGGTTTATTTAATGTCTTTTCATTGCCAGATGATATTAGACACACTGCCTTTTCTGTTGGTTTCTTTATCTCTCTTTGTTTTGCCGTGAATGAGAAAGCCACCTTGCTACTTAATTCAGTAGTTCTTGATGTTCTTTGATCATTTGAATCAGTAGATGAAGACTGGAGAGTTATCTTACCTGAGTTATTTATTGGATTGATGTAAGTTGACGTGTTTGTATAGTAGAAACACATGTAGTGTTGTCATTTGAACTGGAGCACATATTTACCAACTTGATTTGTTTTCTTTGTGGGTATGTTATGTGCATGTGTAATTCCCTCCGTACCAGTGTGTTTGGGGCTGTGGACATGTTTAAGCGTGCATTTTCCTGTCTGATCTTCAGAATATTCCAGTACGTCCCATTCATGGCGTTTTTCCTCGTTGGCTGTGCAAGTTCGGGCTCACCAAAAATCATCTCCAGAAAAGAAAAGAAGGGAAAGAGTCTCCATGTGCAGCAGTAATTATCACACAGCAGCAGCTGGGTCATCCTTGTTCTAAATCCTTGCAATTAATGAGACGCCAGCTCTTGAGTTACGATGTACCAACAACAACATAGTGAAAACATAAACACTGTTCAGAACGGCCATTATAGCTGTCCTTTCCATCTGTTTGCCTGAACAAAAGTGTTAATGTGTTTTTGTTTTATTTTACCTTTTTTTTTTTAAGAGGGCCAACCTCCAGCAAGTCCCCTGCAAGTAGTTCAGCCTGGGGCTGCAAATAACCCTGTGAACATGTGTTGCCATGTGGAGGCCCTGCAGAGGGCTTGTAGTGGAGAGGCAGTGTGCTGGCAGGAGAGGTGTATGCACTCGCCTCTTTTTGCTGCAGTGCTGTTTCACAGCGGTGCCCAGCCAGTGTGAAGGCTGAAAGCGAGAGGTGACAGGCACACAGACACTTCGCCAGCACACTACCGGAAACGCACAGTGTGTTTGAACAGCGTTCTTTTAATTTGTTAAGTTGTGGGTCGTAAATCAAACAGAATGACTGGTGCCCTCTGCACAATTCAGTTTGAATTGCCCTAAAGATGTCGACGGCTTAGCTATGATATATATGTGTGTGTGTGTGTGTGTGTGTGTATGTGTGTGTGTGTGTGTGTGTGTGTGTGTGTGTGTGTGTGTGCATGCACATATTTTTGTATGTGATGGGAATGGCTTTTTGTTTTTGTCTCATCTGGTCTCGGCTCGGGAAGGGACTTGGTGTTTTCTGCATGTTGACAACTTTGAAGAGGCCTAGTGAATTGGTTGGGTTGTCACAAAACTGACAGTGAACTGAACCCCCTCCCAATGTGGCCTGACTGGAGGAGTCTTCAACGCGGTCTCCAGGGTCCAGCATCAATCAAAGTCTGGCAGACCTAGCAAAGGGTGTCCAGGATAGCTTTGCAGCCGCCAGAGGGGTAATGCACAGTGTTAAGTGTGAACAGAATGTGTGTGTAAATCAAAATGACGGTGTGTGCTTTGAGACGAAATGGTGTTAGCCATGGGTTGTTGGCAGGTGTGCCTCAAAGCTTGTTTGTGACTGTCACATTTTTTTTTAAGAGATGAACTAACTGTTAGTTTGTGACACTTGTGAGTGATGTCACATTTACTTGTTTGCAAGGAAGCATTTTTTTTTTTTTTCGTACTTGCTATTGACTGTCACATTCATTTCGAGAATGAGACAGCTCTCTTTTTTGTGACACTGGTCGGTAGCTATCATGTTTCTTAGGGTACGAAACAGCTGATAGTTTTTGACACTTGTTTTTTTTTTTTTGTTTGTTTTTTTACTGTCACATGTATGAAGATTCATGACTGTCATATTTATTAGGGATGAAATAGTTGTTACTTTTGACACTTGCTGGTGACTGTCACATTCATCAGAGGATATCTGTTGGCTGTTATTGTGACACCTCTTTGCCACTAGAGTGAAGCAGCCATTCATTTTTTCTAAAAGCACCGATGACACTGATTTGTGACTGTCTCGTAGAGGATGAAAACTGCACGGATCTTTTTTTCTTTTTTTTAAGAACACTCAAACACTTGTTTGTGACTGTCTCATTCATCTGAGGGTGAAATAGCTATTGGTTTTTGAGCGCACCCTGACCCATGTTTGTGAGGGTCATGTTCATTAGAGGACAAGTCTGTGAAGGATGGAACACGAGTGCTGCGCAGTGAGAGTGGTGGCGTTCTCAAGGCAGTCAGAGCACAATGGTACATCGTCAGACAGTTCAGGTCATCCACATGCATGACCCTCCCCATGGATTTGATTCCTCACTGGAATATACATAGGGCACCTGTGCTGGCTGCGTACAGAATCAGGCCTCTTGCTTCCAACTTCAGCACCAGCCATGTTACTGACTTGGGAAGAGATTTTTGTGTCCACCTTTCTATGCTCTCCCATTTTTTTCTGAGCCACCAGTTCATGTAGTTCCAGCTCAGAAAACCAATCTGAAGGCTGGTGTGTCTTGAAAGCCATGTTCCAGGTCAGGTGCTCATAGGAAGACGATGTGAATCTTGAAAGCCATGTTCCAGGTCAGGATCTCATAGGAAGACACGGTGAACAACAGTGTCGCTGATGATACCCAGAAGCATCAGCGTGACAGTCATGTTTGTGTGTGTGTGTGTGTGTGTGTGTGTGTGTGTGTGTGTGTTTTTTCAGAGATGAAAGAAGAAGGGTTAAATGACGTAGGTTGGGTGGTGCGTTGTTTGTGAATGGGGTGTGCTGGATGGACTGGAACTTGCAGGTGTGACCATGTTGGAGCTGGTTGAGCCAAAGCATGTCATGGGGTCAGTGCGCTGGATTCATCCGTATGTCCACAGGACCATGGGTCAGTGCGCTGGATTCATCCATATGTCCACTGCACCATGGGGTCAGTGCGCTGGATTCATCCATATGTCCACTGGACCATGGGGTCAGTGGGCTGGATTCATCCATATGTCCACAGGAACATGGTGTCAGTGCGCTGGATTCATCCATATGTCCACTGGACCATGGTGTCAGTGGGCTGGATTCATCCATATGTCCACAGGACCATGGGTCAGTGGGCTGGATTCATCCATATGTCCACAGGACCATGGGGTCAGTGGGCTGGATTCATCCATATGTCCACTGGACCATGGTGTCAGTGGGCTGGATTCATCCATATGTCCACTGGACCATGGTGTCAGTGGGCTGGATTAATCCATATGTCCACTGGACCATGGTGTCAGTGGGCTGGATTCATCCATATGTCCACTGGACCATGGTGTCAGTGGGCTGGATTAATCCATATGTCCACAGGACCATGGGGTCAGTGTACTGGATTAATCCATATGTCCACAGGACCATGGTGTCAGTGCGCTGGATTAATCCATATGTCCACTGGACCATGGGGTCAGTGGGCTGGATTCATCCATATGTCCACAGGAACATGGTGTCAGTGCGCTGGATTCATCCATATGTCCACTGCACCATGGGGTCAGTGGGCTGGATTAATCCATATGTCCACTGGACCATGGTGTCAGTGGGCTGGATTCATCCATATGTCCACAGGACCATGGTGTCAGTGTGCTGGATTCATCCATATGTCCACAGGACCATGGTGTCAGTGTGCTGGATTCATCCATATGTCCACAGGACCATGGTGTCAGTGTGCTGGATAATCCATATGTCCACAGGACCATGGTGTCAGTGGGCTGGATTAATCCATATGTCCCTGAACCATGGCGTCAGTCGGATGGATTAATCCATATGTCCACTGGATCGTGGGGTCGGGGGGGGGCTGGATTAATCCATATGTCCACAGGACCATGGTGCCAGTGTGCTGGATTAATCCATATGTCTACAGGACAAATGGTGTCAGTCTGCTGGATAATCCATATGTCCACTGGACCATGGTGTCAGTGCGCTAGATTAATCCATATGTTCACTGGACCATGGTGTCAGTGCGCTGGATTAATCCATAATTATGTCCACTGGACCATGGTGTCAGTGGGCTGGATTCATCCATATGTCCACTGGACCATGGTGTCAGTGTGCTGGATTAATCCATAATTATGTCCACTGGACCATGGTGTCAGTGTGCTGGATTAATCCATATGTCCACTGGACCATGGTGTCAGTGTGCTGGATTAATCCATATGTCCACAGGACCATGGTGTCAGTTGGATGGATTAATCCATATGTCCACTGGACCATGGTGTCAGTGCGCTGGATTAATCCATATGTCCACTGGACCATCGGTGCTTGAGCTGTGTCACAACAGGGACATTGAAGGCATTGTGAATCATGTGCATGCTTTAGCCAACAGTCTGAAAATTAGGACAGATTGCGGGTGCTTTGTGTGTGCATTTCTGATACTGGTTTAAAAGCGTTTGGTTTTTGCTAGTTTGTGTGTGTGGGCTGATTCACAATTGTTTCTAGATAGCCAGATTGCGATAGAAGAAAAGCTGAAGAAGGTCAGATGCCTAAGATGTAGATCAGAGATGAGGTCTGAATGTTTTCAAAGTCAAAGACCCTCTTGCTCCTTGTCTATCTTCTGTGTGTATTCAGTGTATTCTGAAAAAGTCATTGTATTCTTGCTCAGTTTTGTGTAATATGATGGTGCAACCCTCATGTTTTCAACTTGTGTAAAATAATGTGTGTGGCTCAGGCTTGTTTTCAGTGGCTGTCTCATGTTTAAAAGGGTTGTGTGTGAATTTTATAAAAAGTGGCAAAAACAGTGCATGTGATATGTCATTTGTTGACATGTGCTTCCCGCCTTTGGAACAGTGAGATATGCCATTGTAGACCTGTGCATTTCATTTATTCTTTTCGTGTTGCTGCCCCGTATTTCTGGCCTTCTCATTGAAAGTACCCTCATGCTGCGCATTGCAGTCCCACATGCACAGCCACGTACAGAACTGTTCCTGACACACCTCCAGTGCCTGTAGTCCAGAGGGAGCTGTAAACATCAGGTCTGTAGGCCCAGATGCGGTGCTTAGTGTTGATATCAGTAGGTCCGGCCGCCTGTCCAGAACAGCGATCCTTCAGTCCCCAGGGATCCTCTGGCACCGAATCCACCGGCAGAAAACACTGCTGGTGTCGGTGTGCAAGAGAAGCATGACTGTAGATCACCGCTGTGAGAGCTGGGACACAGGATTCAGAGTTGGTTTTCTTCATGTCAGAGACAGAGCTGTAGATCACAGAGAGAGCTGGGACACAGGATTAACTGTTAGTTTTCCTCCTGTCACGACCAGCTGTGGTGTCCATGGCTCTGGTACTGAGGAAATCTGCTTGGACTGGAGACTGTGAGACAGGGTGCGCCCTACTCTGCCTTTCATGATGAAATGTGTCCCAGCGGTCTGTCAGGTCCGGGCAGTATTCAGGTAGCACTGGTCATGAAGTTTGAGTGACGTTTTGAAAAACATGCTCTTCCACATTCTGGAAGTGGAGGCATAGACAGTTGTTCTGCTCAGTGCCCGGGTGCTGGTAATCGACCATGCAGGGCCAGAGAGATCTCCCAATGGTGGTACTGCAAAGTGCTTGGAACATCCACATCCTCTCGTTTGTCTGGACACAGCAAGGGGGCAGGAACTATATTCAGACCCCCCCACCCCCCTTCCCTCCTCCACCCTTCAAATTTCATGATGAACAAAATAAGGCTGTACTTGCATTGTTTGTGTTGTTATTCTCGCTGTCTCATGTTGTATACAGCCAGACTCTCCTGCATTCTCTTGCATGTTGAAACATTATAGGTGTGTTTCCTTTTGACTGTGAAGTGGACCTGTTTTTTTTGTGTGTGTGATCCAGCGTGCTTGCCATTCTTGTGATTATTTTTCTTTTGGTTCAGGGCTGAATAAAATGTATTTTTATAAAAGGAGGAATTTTGTGCAGTGTGGCTATTTTTGTTTGTTTGTTTGCATAGCACACCTTGATTGCCGTTCAGATTTTTACCATTTTGAGTAGAGAGATTTCTGAAGCATTCTGCGGATAATTTTGCTGTCTGTCAAAATTACAGTGCAATACGGTCGTATTCATTGCAGAAGAAGTGCACAACATCGTACAAAACGTTGCTGTATGGCACATTTTATTCCAACATAAAACTGTACAACAGCTATTCGTAAAATCACCATGGAAATTAGTTTGCGTCAGAGGCACATGATGTGTATTGATTCTTAGCTTGTCGACATGCCAAAAAAAAGAAAATTTTATGAAAGGATGAAACATTCAATAAGCATGCAGTGAACAAGAAAAGATGCTTATTATGTGTATTCAAGACTCATTTTTGTGATCAGCTGCTTGGACAGAAATGCCAAGCCGATAATGCAAAATTAGACATGACATTTTTGGTCCCATACATTACGTCTTCGCACATGACATCACTTCCACTTGGTTTGGTTCTTTAAAAGACAATTTTGAAAGCTTTCTTTGCGTTGTTGTTGTCCGCGTTTTTTTTCAGTGTCCACAGACTGATGTTCGATTCAGTTTTCCTTTGCGTTCTTAAGTAAATCCGTATTTATTCAGTGGGCTGAGCAAGTACGTAACTATGGAGCACCCAAAGCCTGGCTCTTTTTAAACGGAAATGTGTGTGGCATGTTTTTGTTTTTTTTTTTTTTTTTTTTTGTCGTTACACCTTCATTAAAATGGATTTCACAATGAGTAGGAGTTAGCGAAAAGATGTCAATGTACCTGTATCCTTAGATTATTTCTAGTTACATCCTTTCCTCACATAGGACTTGATTGAAAGCGTTCGCGCTCGACCGTGTTTGCTCCTTGTTTCCTTGCTCAGTCGTTACACCTCATTAAAATGGATTTCACAATGAGTAGGAGTTTAGCTGAAAAGATATCAATGTTCCCTCTTAAAATCAAGAAAAGCAATTAGATCATTTCATGTAATTACATCCTTTCTTCATATAGGGACTCGATGAAAGCGTGTGCGCTCAAACCTCTGTGTGTGTGTGTGTGCGCGCGCGCATCATACATATACATTCATCTGGAGGGTGTGTGTGTGACATGGATGGGAATAAAGGGTATTATAAAAAAAAAAAAAAAAAAAAAAAAAAAAAAAGGAGGGTATTATTGGGAAAAATGATGGGTATTATAAAAAAAAAAAAAAAAAAAAAAAAAACGGGCCTCCACAAATTCAATGTAAATTTGCTGGCTGACAAATAAATAGGCCGCCAGTCAAATGTTTTCACTGGGGACCTACGCCACGTATGGGTGAATGCCCCTACTCCCCCTCCCCCCCCCCCCCCTCCCCTCCCCACTAAACACCCACCCCCATCCAGCTCCCCCTTCCTTTGACCAGACCTACCCCTTGAACAGCAGACATGCACCATACGCACTCAGTGCGATACTTGTAAAAACCCAAGACACATCAGTTGCTAGAAATAACGCTGACCGCAAATGACGCCCAGTCGAAAACCCCATCGGGTTTTGCATAAACTGCTATCCAGTGTGTGTATAAATGTGAGGCAGGTCAGGTGTCTTGAGAGATAGAAGGAGGACTAGGAGGGAGGGTTGGTGGTGGGTGCAAAGCGTGAGGTGGAAGGCAGGATGGGGGGGGGGGGGGGGGGGGGGGCAAGAGAGGGGAGATAGAGGAGAGAGAAAGACATGGAGTCAGAGGATAGCAGGGCGGGTCAGGATAGAGACTCTTTTTGTGAATGTGTCTGAGTGACCAGCAGTTCAATTTTTCTTAGGACTATCGTCAGTCAGTGCGGATCTACATGTAATGGGTTCTGCTTTCTTTGTCTTAAATTTGTGTATGAAGTTGGTGTACCAGATGAATTATGCACAAACTGCGCAATAGTTCCGGAGGTCTCTTCAGAGCATCAGAGTAAGGCGCAGAATGCCAGAGCTTCTGGAGACTGTCGCAGGAATGTTCCGAGCATTTTGATTGCTTGTAACATGTGATAGTATCAAACCGTTTAGAAACTTCCGTGCATTTTGCCTGGCCGTCCTATGTCATGATTCTTGAACATTCAGAGGTACTCCATAAATGTTGATTTGTTAAACCACACAGTATATCTTTAAATTTCGATTACACACACACACACACACACACACACACACACACACACACACACACACACATATATATATATATATATATATATATTTTTTTTTTTTTTTTTAAAGATAAACGAGAATAACTTAAAAATGAACGAGGGGACCAAAATTGAGTATTGACAGGATAAGTCAATTTTAGCAATAAAGGGACAGTCGCCAAGTTACTACATCTAAATTTGTAGTAGTCGGAGACTTGAAAACTACGTAATGTATATCATTTTCAACACTGTGATCTAAACTCATCTTCTGGGTTAATTTAGGCAAATCATACTTTTTGTTTGATTTGGAAACTTCCCTAAATTACACAGCGTCCAAGTTTGACTCCTTCCCAGTTACAAATGGCATATGTTTTACTACTTAAGCACACGCACGCACGCACGCATACACACACACACACACACACACACACACACACACACACACACACACACACACGACACACGCGCGCGCGCGCGCGCACGCACACCACAAGACGAGATAATGATAAAATTAACATCAAGAAAATGTGTGTAACATTAACTCCTGACACATCTATTAACTGTCTAGTCAAGGAGTATTACCGCATCTATTACACGTTAACTCACACTCTTCACTCATAGCTGAAGCTCTTTTGCATTACCACCACAACAAGATTAATGCTACTTTTAGCACAAAGCCACCACTCCGCACCACCTCTAGAAGCAGTAGCATTCTCTCTCGGACGAAGGATATTGTCAGATCAGCCACTATGGCCAAGTGGTTGGTGTTTTAGATTACCAGCTGAGAGATCATGGGTTTGAGCTCCTTCAGAGCCGTTTGTTTGTGTTATGTTTCTGTCATGACTGGTTACAACCCGGAGCTGAGCTTGCTATGGGCTCAACCAGGACGACTGGGACAACGCAATCGAGTTGTATATACACGATGGATGTGTCGCTGAGAGAGTGTTGCTCAAATTTCTTGACCAACACTGCAGGTGTCTGTCTCTCTTAGGCTTGGTTTGACATCAGAATATACTATGAATAAAATCAAAGAGCACAGCCCTGTCTTGCAGTCTCAGACTGACACAGAAGTCCACAGGATTATCTTTCTCACCTTCGTCAGTCAGCATTAAAAAAAGAAGAAAGTGTCAGATTCTGTGACCCTTCATGCCCTGCTCTCATGGTGACTTCAGTTTCAATTTCCCGTCTACATCCTTGTCCTTGGTAAGTTGATGCTGAGATAGCTGCTATTAGCCAGTTCATTGGGGACTGTTGTCAGACGGACATGATGGCGGTATCAGCCAGTTCATTGGGGACTGTTGTCTTACGGACATGATGGCGGTATCAGCCAGTTCATTGGGGACTGTTGTCTGACGGACATGATGGCGGTATCAGCCAGTTCATTGGGGACTGTTGTCTTACGGACATGATGGCGGTATCAGCCAGTTCATTGGGGACTGTTGTCTTACGGACATGATGGCGGTATCAGCCAGTTCATTGGGGACTGTTGTCAGACGGACATGATGGCGGTATCAGCCAGTTCATTGGGGACTGTTGTCTGACGGACATGATGGCGGTATCAGCCAGTTCATTGGGGACTGTTGTCTGACGGACATGATGCGGTATCAGCCAGTTCACTGGGGACTGTTGTCTGACGGACATGATGGGGCCCTCTAGAGGGACACGCTCACTCATGCTGACTCCACAACGAAGCAGTTCTTGTCATCAGAATTGGGCTTAGTAGTAGTAGTAGTAGTAGTAGTAGCAGCAGCAGCAGCAGCAGCAGCACCAGCAGCAGTAGTAGTAGTAGCAGCAGCACACCAGTAGTAGTAGTAGTAGTAGTAGTAGTACTACTACTACTACTACTACTAGTCAGTAGTAGTAGTGCCCTGCATGTGTTGGTTCAGAAGAAAAACTGAAGTGACTCGGATGAAGTGCATGGTCTTCTCTGGTGAGTCGGCTCAAGGTGACGTGACATTGAACGATCCCTGTAAGTTGCTGGTGCCAGGGCTTTGCCCAGACAAAAGCAGGGCGTGGCTGTGTGGGTGGTTGGAGATCTGGAATGCCTCTGAGGTGGCGCAGAATGTGAGACAGAAAGAAGGGATGTCCACAGTCCTTGCGTGCAGTGTTACTTCCATTCAGATCAGTCAGACAGACCATCTTGAGATATGCTGTTATTGCACAAGTTTTTCGTTGAAGCTTACGTTAACGGGTTGTAGCATTTCTCTTTCAGTGAAGAGAGCCACAGCATTTGAATTAGTGCCTACCTGCTTCTCTGAACTAAGTGCTGATGCAAAGAAAATGCCGCAAACAACTTAACTCCGAGTTTCCATTTGTCGTAAAAGAAACCCAGTGTTCTGCATTTGTGACAAGAACACGTAACACACACAAAACACAGAAACGTTCAACACATACAGGAACACCATTCGACGACCACCCTACCCCATCCTCCACCCTTCTTCTCAACAAGCAACACCTGGACAGTTTACACTAAATGCAAAGAAGAGGACATATGTCAGTTACATATAGAATGTATGAAAGGGAGAACAGCTCTGTGTGTGTGTGTGTGTGTGTGTGTGTGTGTGTGTGTGTGTGTGTGTGTGTGTGTGTGTGAGAGAGAGAGAGAGAGAGAGAGAGAGAGAGAGAGAGAGAGAGAGACACAGACAGACAGAGACAGGGAGACAGAGAGACAGTACTGAGCTACAATCATGGAGAAACTATCATGACCCTCTTTTTTAGCGGTATTTTGTGTAGCAGGAAATGTAGCATTCACCATGACATAATCAGCGTTGTGTCTTGGTTATCCTAATAATCACATCCATTACCATTGTCATGGTCATTGTTTACACTACTGGCAAAAGTAATAACACAGTGGTAACAACATCGCCATCGCCGTCACCATTATCATCATCATCATCATCATCATCATCATCATCATCATCATTATCATCATCACCACCACCACCACCACCACCACGACCATCTGCATCAATAGTGGTGGTGATGGTAATAGCGGCTGCTGCTGCAGCAGCAGCAGCAGCAGCAGCAGCAGCAGCGCAGCAGCAACACTAGTACAAGCAGCACTAGCAGCAGCAGCAGCAGCAGCAGTAATAACAGTAGTTGTAGTGGTGGTTGGTGGCGGTGGTGGAGGTAGAAGTAGTAGTAGTAGTGGTAGTATTAATAGTAGTAGTAGTAGTAGTAGTATCAGCAGCAATAGTAGAAGCAGCAACAGCATCAGCAGTGACAGTGGTAGTAGTAGCAGCGGCAGCGGCAGCAACAGCAACAGCGGCAGCAGAGGCAGCAGCAGCAGCAGCACCAGTAGTAGTAGTAGTAGTAGTAGTAGTAGTAGTAGTAGTAGTAGTAGTAGTTGGGCCGGAATAGCTCAGTGGTAGAGCGCTGGACTCGTAATCTTGGTGATCCTCGGGTTGTGGGTTCGAATCTCCGCCGGGCCATTTCGGTACAGGGGGATTTTTTTCCCGCGGAGTTAACATTGGTTCTGACTCAATTTCCCATACAATCCTTCGAATGAGACTATAACCGACGTTCCGTGTGTGAACGCACACATAACATTTAGCACACACGTCAAATCCTATGACCAACTTTCGGAAAAGAAGGCCAGTTCGGCCGTTGGTATGGATGACACGTTACACATAGCATGCACCCTGCGTGAAAGTGGAAAGAATGAAGAAAGGAAATTGAGTGACTGATTTTGAACGATATTGACTGGATGACACGGGAAACGACTGAATGAAGCGCCAGCTGGCAGCTCTTCAGTCGGCACTACCCAGGTAGGTAGCCCGTTGTGTAAACGAGTGTGGATTGTAAAGCGCTTAGAATTTGGTCTCTAGTCGAGGATAGTAAGCATTCATACTGACAATGATAATAACAGCAGTAGCAGTAGCAGCAGCAGCTCACAGTTAAAAAGGCAGGAAATGAAGACAAAAAATTATTGGATGTCATTTGCATTTGTTTTAGTGCATACCTTTGAACAAAATGTGTGATGGAGTTAGAGACTGCATATCCTTGGGAGATGAAGAAGCATGTCACTATATAAAATGGGAAAAACCATTCGTGGAAGTAAGACCCCCAGCTCTAGTTCGTTTCGACCAGCCAGGAAGCTTCAGTGTCGTTCCTCTCCTGTCAATACAACAAAGTGTCCAGAAACGCACTTCATGTGTCCAGTCCCGGGCTATTGCTTACCTGTCTACACTCAGTGCAATGGAGTGAAGGACTGCCCAGGCCATGAAGACGAAGCTGACTGTGATTGATATATATGTCCAGGGTTTTATCGATGTCTTTCACCTGACAAGACAATCTGTATGCACGTGAAACACCTCTGTGACGGTGAGCCTCACTGTCCACACTCAGACGACGAGCTTCTGTGTGAAGCCATGGAAACCTGTCCTGACACGGGTGTCTGCGATGGCAATCCTTTTTATCGGACTGAGCACTCTCTACATCTGCGTTACCTGGAAGCCAGAGGTACTGGGCTGACTTTGGGTGAAATCACCAATAATACCATGCTGATCTACCTTGGTGATGGTGCATGTGGGCTGACAGAATAATCTCCCTGTAAACTACCTAATATTCATACATTTGATCTCAGTGATAACCAGCTGCATGATATAAAAAACTGATGTATTTGTTACACCTTAAAAATCTCAAGGAACTCATTCTTTCTGGCAACCCTTGTCATCTACTATTGCTAGTTTCATTCAGCAATGCACATGACATCAATACAGCTGTTAAACCTTTCCCCGAGTTCAAAATCAGGGTTTAAACTTGCACGTGTGGTCAGAACTCATGTCTCAAATTCAGATTTTAGATTTGTCTGAGAGTTGAAAGGAAAAACGGCTGTTCAGCTCACTGAGAGTTTTGAATCTGCGTGGTTGTCCCACCTCTGACTTCAGCCCTGACTTTCTGAAAGAAATGGATGAGTTGCAGCAAGTCTTCAGTGATAACTACAGAATGTGCTGTTCAGTGATGTTGCCAGATGCTTTCACTGGAAAATGCGTGGCACCAATGAATGAAATGTCTTCATGTGGACATTTGTTAATGACAACTTCTACAAAAAGTGTTGTGGCTTTTTTTTGTGCTGTTTTTGCTTTACTTGGAAACCTGGGAAGTTTGTATACCGTGTACAAACGTTCAGAGCAAGAAAAATCAAAACTGGTCATGTGGTGTTTGTCTTTCATCTGCGTAGATCAGATTTCCTTATGGGGATCTATCTGTCAGAGATTGGAATAGCTGATCAAATATTCGCCAACCGTTACCTGTGGCAGGAAAAGACATGGAAACAAAGTGCAGCATGCAGAGCTGCAGGATTCCTTTCCTTTCTGTCCTGTGAGGTGTCCTCATTCCTCATCTTCCTCATCACCCTGGATCGTTTCCTGGTTATCCGCTTTCCTTTCAGTCGTCTTCATTTCAGAACTACGTCAGCTCACGTGGCCTGCACTGTCAGCTGGGGACTAGGGGTGACCTGGCCTCAATACCTTTACTCCCTGTGACGTCCCACTGGGCCTTCTACAGCCAGACAGGAATCTGCATTCCTCTGCCCGTCACCAGAGCTGACGTTCCAGGTCGTCATTATTCTTTCAGTACCCTGATTATTGTTAATCTTTTAATGTTCATTTTGATCCTTGTTGGCCAGGCTCTTGTTTACTGGTCAGTTACAGTTCACACAATACAAGACGACGGACTGACGAGTAAAACACCACTGGTGGGAAACAACACAACGAGATCTAGAAGCAACGAGTCAGCTGTTGCTGGTCGTCTCCTGGTCATTGTCATGTCGGACTTTCTGTGCTGGTTCCCTATCGGTGTCTGTGGGACTCTTGGCCAAGCTGGATGTCGCTGTATCAGTGGAGGTCAACACGGCCTTGGCCATCATTGTTTTACCACTGAACGCAGCGCTAAACCCATTACTTTATACCTACCTCGTCCTGCGACAGAAACAGCACAGAGAAAGAAACCATTCTTCAAAAGTTTATCACTGCTCGGCGGGTGAAACAGGCGTTAGCTGCTTCACGTTAGCATAAGAAGACTGCGTGATTGTGAAACCTTTTTGGTCTTGAGGAAAATCTACCACGCAATAGGCTGATAATACATTATGGACGTATTTGTAATGCCAGACTCGACCATAAATCAATGCCGTATATCAACATACATTTTGGTTAATATCAATCTATTCTATCCTTATTGAAAACTATGTTTTTTGTACATGTAAAACTGTTAAACCACATACCCCTACTCCATACACACACACACACACACACACACACACACACACACACACACACACACACACACACACACATTCTCTCTCTCAGCTATGCCAGTAGTAACACCTCTACCCTGTCATATATGACATGATTGATAACGTATGACTGGCCAAGCGCTGTGCCACGGCGCACCTACCGTCTCTTTTGTCAGTGCATGACATGGATGATGATGATGATGACGATGACAATGATGATGATGATGATGATGATGATGATGATGATGATGATGAAGAAAATCATGATGATGATCATGATGATCACAATGATGGTCATCTCGAGGGTTATGGTTATTATACACTCGACATAAACTATCATAACTACTAGAAAGCAAATGAATCATCAAGTTTTCTGTTTTGTGCGGTTTGCCGATCTGGTCGTAAACACACATTGTTCTTAGAGCAACAGCTACAGGAGGCAAAGGGCTGGGGTGGAGAAGTGGGAGTGGGGAAGGGGGGTGGGGGTAGGGAGAAGGGGAAGGAGCGGCGGTGGGGAAAGGGAAGGGGGTACGCCATTCAATGAAGACTTTAGGAAAACTGGGTAAGAAAGGAAGTCAAGTGTTTGAAGGAATACGAGGGATACATACAACGACCCGCCCCGTTTCCTCCCCTCCCCCTCCACCCCCAACTGCCCCCCCCCCCCCTCCCCCACTACATCAGTCTGATTAAGTTATTGCACTTTCATTTAGGTAGACTTGAAGTAACGGTTAACAAGATGTCCCCCATCCCGACAGTTTTCTCCCTTTATCCCTGTCTCCAAGCAGATGACATCACTTCCGTCCACTGGCCGAATGGCGCTAGCAATCCAACATCCTGGAACAGGTCAGATTCCAGAAAAAAAAAACAAAAAAAAAAAAAACAGCTGAAGCTGCCAGTGGGACTCAGAGAAGTACTATCATCAAGTGCCAAACCATACAGGCGGGAGAAATCCTGCACCACCCTTGAGAGCCTGCGCTATGTTTACAGAGAGTGCACGCACGCGCAAGACATTCCACGAGGACGTCAAGAAACATAAGTGCTCCCTGGCAGATGCTACTGTGTGAACACCATATGCAGCACAGCACAGTCTCCATGGAAGCACCCCAATGGGATGTCCCAGCCTGTGCAACCGCAGAACCCATCGGCAAAAGACGTCACCACCAAGCCGACTGCTGCTCGCATCCTCCAGCCCCATTCATTGCGGTTACGTTGACAGACGGAAACAGTACAACTCTAGACACAGCCAAGCTATCACCACAAGTTCTTATGTGCCCTGTGAAGAGGATCCTGAGATTGCAATCTTTCCCGCTGCCAACAGGACTTTCCCGGTGGTCATTGGGTCTTTTCTCTCACCGTCACTGGACCTTTCCCCAGTGTAGGCTGAAAGGCAGACAAGAAAAACGTATCTGAAAGTGTCTCGCTTCTGTCCTCTGGCTAAATGGCGCCAGAAATCCAGCATCCAGTCAGCTGATTCCGGTTCGCTTATTCTTTTAGGTCGCAGCCACTCTCAGTGCCCTCTTGAGATTCTAACTCTTCATTCCGTGTCTCTTTTCCGCCTTTCCACTCCGTCACCTGTCTCCAGTGTGTTGAATGCCTGCTCATTTTGTTTGCTCGGTTTGAGAAGGTTCGTTACACAGTTCCATGGGTTTTTTTGTCTTTGACTACTCTGTTCATGTTAGTTTTTGAGTGGCTCGGCATTACTGGCAAGCACTACACTGCTGATATGCAGGCCTTGTCGTGTTTTCAAGTGCATTCATGTACCTCCGGACTTTTATTTATTTATTAAGTTTTATTGTTTTGCACATGCTTACAAGCACACACACACGCACACACACATACACACACACACACACACACACACACACACACACACACACACACACACACACACACACATGTACACATTGACACACACGCGCGCGCGCATACACACACACACACACACACACACACACACACACACACACACACACACACACACACACACACACAGAGTCTTAGTACACGTTCATGTATGCAAAGAGTCATACACATACAGATCAACGCTTAGCTTACATCACCGTAGCAAAGCACGCAACCACACACTCATAAACACACTCCATATCCTCCAAATCATCGTCTTATATCCCTTTTAGCCTAGTAAAAGACATTAACTAAAAAAAAAAGGGAAGATTTTGGCTTTGAGATAGGCCTACTGAGGAACAATCCGCTTGATCTAAGGTGGTTGAGTTGGGCATATCTTGTACTCCAAATAGTCCATGCCCCAATCATACCCCCCCCCCCCCTCCCTCACCTAGCATCTTCTCAGGTCTAGACACAACTTGTGCAGGATGTGATTTGACAGTTCACGATCTCCAGCTAAACAGAAAAAAGAACACACACACACACACACAAGACAAGAAGAAGAAAGAGAAGTAGAGAACTCCACATACCTAGGCAGCTCCATCAACAACGCCAGTGACCTCGACCATGAACTGAAGTGTCGTACTGGTAAGGCAATATCAGCATTCAGTCAGCTGAACACAAATATGGAACAGCAAGAAATCCTCCCTTGGAATCAAATTGAAGTTTTATAACTCCAGTGTGATTTCAACGCTCCTAGAGGGCTGTGAAACCTGGCAACTGAAGACCACCCAGGAGAAGAAACTCGACGCTTTTGGCACCAAGTGCCAACGTAAGATCTTGGGCAACAAATGGTCAGACTTTATACCAAAATGAAGAGGTCAGGGAGAGGTCCAAACAGCTCCCAGTGTCACCATCATCTGCAGACGGCGCCTCCGCTGGCTGGGTCATGTCTTGACATTACCTTCATCAAGACCTGCAAACCAGGCCATGAAGTGGACTCCAGCAGGCCAGAGAAACACAGAGGACGACCAGTAATGAGCTGGTGAACAGACAGTGGAGAGAGACCTCAGACTCGTTGACAGAGGATGGAGTGACACCAACAGACTGGCTGAGGACCGTGCACAGTGGAGCGCGCGCGCGCGCGCGCACACACACACACACACACACACACACACACACACACACACACACACACACATACAGATATCACACACACACACACACACACACACACACACACACACACACACACACACTGTAAACGATACTAAACGTGAAGTAAATGTGATAGAGAGAATGAGAGAGAGAGAGAGAGAGAGAGAGAGAGAGAGAGAGAGAGAGAGAGAGAGAGAGAGGAGAGAGAGAGATGCCTGGCAACTTACATGTGCTATAGATATATTTTTTTAAAGAAGATTGTCCAGTCTTTAGTACACGTCGTTCCTTGGTTATTCAGTAGTCTATCTCTTTAGCTCATACCATAGCCGGGGGGGGGGGGGGCCGGGGGGGGGGGGGGGGGGGGGGGGGCGGTGTTGGGGGCTTGTGGGGGAACAGAAGATTGTCTGGCTCTCTGAGTGTTGTTCGTTTTTCACTTTAACGGCTGTAGAGTAGGAGCCATCTTAAATAAAAACAACAACAAAGAGGAAAGATTTCATGTTGGTATGGAGTGTGAAAAGATGTGGGGCTAGGGTTAGGGGTCAAGGCCGGAGAGGGAGGAGGGGGAAGGGGTATACAGATATCTATATCTGCTTGAATTGTTGGTCTTGAAGCTGTTCCTGTATCTCGATGGAAATATACAGGCTGAGGGAGACACTGAAGCATAGTAAATAAGCATAGTAGAGGAAACAGATGGGTGTGTGCTGCATCCCCCTATTTTTTTTCTGCAGCCTCCGATCCTATTCGGCCTTGGTGTACATGCTCACGCAGGCACTCATCCTCCTAAAAGAGATCATGCCAATGACGCATATGACGTGACGTCATCATAGATTTGACCTCACGTACACAAATGACGCAAGATCGAGAAGTCACTCTGCGTAGCCTACAAGAAAGCACTGAGATGCAACTAGGCCTAGCATTAGCCTACAGTTCTGTTTCCAGAGGCTGCAGGTCTTTGGCATAAGATAATGTCAGAATGGTGCCTGCACCTTATCCTGTTTTTCTGTGGCATTGTGAAAAATTGCCGATGGTCCAGGCGCAAGGTCAGTGGGTAAATGTGAAAACAACAACAACAAAACACGCAGACAAATGAAGAGTGAAACAGGCCTTTCCTTAGCATAGTTTGCTGTCGTGTTATCTTATTTTGGAAAGAACATCTTTTGAAACTGGTCAGTCGCATTTGCACCTGATGTATGACATTGAAAGTTGCTCTAGAATGGTCATTGAAAAGGAACAGAGGGAAAGAAATGAACATATTCTCGAAGTAATGAGAAGAAGTAAATTGTAACACATTTCGTCTTGTATACATCTAACATACCTCGTCTCTCGTCCCCTTTACTTACCTACTATGTATGCATAACATTAATGCGCGCGCACGCACGCACGGACACACACACACACACACACACACACACACACACACACACACACACACACACACACAGACATCACACACACACACACACACACACACACACACACACACACACACACACACACACGCACGCACGCACGCACGCACGCACGCACGCACACGCGCGCACGCACGCACGCACGCACACACACACACATCACACACACACACACACATACACACACACACATCACACACACACACATCACATCACATCACATCACACACATCACACACACATCACACACACACACACACACACACACACACACACACACACACACACAGAGGGCTTCAGGTATGCTATCACTGTCGCCTTTTCATTTCATCCAAGGCGTCCTTTTTGCAGTAGATCAACAATTTTTTTTTCCCTAAAGGTCTGAACTGCTACTGGCTAGAGTGACTTTGAAAAAAAAAAAAAAAAACGACGAATGGTTAGGGCATTAGACAAGTACAACTCGACGTTTATTGTACCACTACACATATACACATACGTACACGTGCGCGCGCGCGTACACACACACACATACGCGCGCGCATGCGCGCACAGGCGCGCGCGGGGACGCACGCACGCGCGCGCGCGCACACACACACACTCACACACAACCACACACAGAGGCGCGCGCGCACGCACGCACTGATCCAAATAAAATATGCGCAACGCGTTGCACGCACATAAAACAGGTGTGTGTGTGGGTGTGTGTGTGTGTGTGTGTGTGTGTGTGGTTGCTGTCGTTGTTGTTGCAGATGGCAGATTGTGCTCAACAGTTAGTAGAGCTGAGCCCACCCCCACCTGCCTGTGCAGGTTTGGCTGTTCCAAAGACGCAGCTGCTGCACCAAACCCAGCCTCCATGCCCAGTAAGTCTCTACCACCATCACCACACACCCTCTTCCTCTCTTTCCGTCCGCTATGGGATGGGGGCGGGGGGGGGGGGGGGGGGGTGGGTGCAGTGGCAATTTTCAATGACGTTTTTTTTTTTCTGAAACTGTTCTTTTAGCTAGAGAGGGACAACATCCATTACACAGAAGCAAGACAAGACCCTTTCCACAGCAGCAGTGGTTTGCCCTAGCGGCATGTCCAAAGCGATTTCAGTTCAGCAGATAGCAAAGCTATGACCTAAAAACAGAACAATGTCATGTGAAAAAAAAAAAAAAAAACACATGGCGAAAAGTTGAAAGGTAAAAAAAAGCAGATCCTGCAAAGTCACCCCCGCATTGATCGAGCCTTCTAATTGTGATGTTTGTGTTGTGTTAGTGGGTGTGTGTGTGTGGTGGGCGGTGGTGTGGGTGGTTTTTGTAGTTGTATAGTGTGTTGTTGTGTAGTGTGTGGGAGAGACGATGAATAGGGGAAAAAAGGATGAGAGAAGGCGAGAGAGACAGAAGAATGAGGATAGACGTATGTTTGAACTTTAACAAGTTCGGTGTTCCTTAATTTGTGAGACGATGTAGTGGGAGACTGCGATCATAACACAAATGACAAAATTTCGTACATATTACAAGTGATTCCAAGTCGGGACTTTTTTTTTCTCATCCCGCAAAAAGTACAAATGGGATCGGAACATATTTTGTGGAAGGTTCCCGCACACCTGGGAGGGTAATGGGCTTGGAAAGTGGTACACGTACAAGAAATCGTGATCAGAATATGCATAAAAAAGGCCATAAGAAAACGCAATTATTTAGGCGGGGTCTAGTTAAGGTTTACGAAATACCTGATTGGAAACAGGTGATTAAATAGAGATAAATATTATGGTACATAGGTCCAGGTACAGAATAGTGTGCCGCAGAGCAGATCGTGATAGGAAACAACAGCTAAGTTGGGAAAATAATGGAGACGCTCTGTCACAGAATCCTCCCATGGATTAAAACAAAAACGGTAAACGGTTTACATAAGGTTAATAGACATCCACGGGATATTCAGTTATGAGAACACCGGTGCACTGCTAGGCTGGCGCAGCTATTGGTCAGGCTACAAGCGGATTTCCGGGATATGTCTGATAATATTCCGATTTCTAGATACTTGGCGTGTAGTGGGTTTGGGGAATAATAAGATGGGACCAGTCCTGTTCTCAGAGTAAGAGAAGATAGTACGAATAGAGGAGAACGCATCGGGGCACCAACTATAAGTGGGGTCGAGTGGACAAACCGTCCGTTCCAACGTAAATTTGAACAGCCCGAATAGATTAATAAACAAGGGGGTGCAGTGGGGGCCATGGAGTTTTCTAGTGTCTAGGTGTATTATGTGATGCTGTGATCTAAGAAGTAGGTAAAAATCGGCGATAAGCAAGTGGAAATCAAGTGCGGAGATGAGAATGGTCGATCCTTGTCTGACGAGGTCATTTACCGAGCCGGGAACAAAGAGTTTATAATACGTGTTTATAAATAAGTGATGCAATAACAAGAGTCCTTGAAATTATGCTGAAGGTGCCTCATTATTGCAAGAGAGATGTCAAAAATGATACATCAGCAAAAAAATATTAGGATAAAGGAGGAAATGCCGAAGATTGGAAAAGTGCGGGGTACTACTATAAGAGAAATGGAAGGCGAAGAAGTAATTGTAGAAGGGAATCGAATGAAAGGGAGAGTCCCAAGGTCAGTCGCCGTGAAAGAAGAGCAAAAAATTAGAATTTGCAAGAGTATTGTAAGACATTCCATTGTCTGAGAGGGCGTTCCACAGTATTTGGTGTAAGTGTGTTGATAATGAAAGGGTGATATGTTCATACAGTTCCGTTCTGACGTTGTTATATAAGATAGTTAGCAGAGATCTTTGGGGGTCTGGGTTGCTGAATGGGTGATTTCATGCTGATGGGGATTTTGTGTTGGTCATGGTCAGCGTAAAAAGATTAGAGCGTGTAGGCAATAATGTAGAGGAAATAATTGGCTCGGACCATGTAGTGCGTGTTGAGGGGTACAAATTTGATGAGAAGACTGTAAAAATAACTAAGTTAAATATCAACCCTTATTTTGTAGGATATTCGACTTGCAGAGACAAAAACATAAGCAAGGCTGGGGATCGTGGGGGGTCAGTGAACTCAAGCGACAGGTGATCTGGGTAAAAAAAAGTAGAAGAGAAGGTGGTGGGTGGGCCAGGAATTAAAGTAGTAAAATGTAAATAAAAAAGGAGCGGGAAGGGGGGGATAACATAAACTCCCACCAGACAGATAGAGGTGAGGGTAACATGAAAAATAAAAAGGTGAGAGTGGAGAAAAAGGAAGTGTATGAGTATACTGGCATCTCGCAACACAGAAATTTGTGTACTGTGGGGGGTTAAGGGACACAAGATTTGGAGATAAAACAATCTCCCACACAGACATGTGGGGATACAATGGGGGTGGTTAATGTGGGAGAGGGAGGTTATTACAGTGCGTCGGGGCAACACGGACAGGAAAGAAAGTGGGGGGTCCAGCTTTTGTATGGTGTCGATGGCATTGGTAAATGGTACGAAACAAGAAGGTATTGGCAATTTGTCTACCGGCGAAAGGTGGCTCAGGCGCCAGACGAGAGGTATGGAAAAGTCGTATTGCAATAGATGGAGGGCGAAAGGGGAAGAGAAAAGGGAAAGGAGGGAGGGGGAGGGGGGTCGGCAAAAAAAGTCATGGGCGGAGTGAAAATGATCTGAGCGCGATAGGGGGTGCAAAAGTGCAAAATGTTTCGGGTAGGGTGGTGTTGTGGTTTGCGTTGGGGGTTATTTTTGTTGGGGTTGTTATTTATTGAGGTTGTGATATTTGTGCAGCCTCGGGTATGCAATACATATCTGTTCGAACTTTGTAAATAAGTGTGATAGACTCTGATCTGGCAGGTTATCCCATCACGACTTTATTTCAAACACCGGAGATCAAGAAATTTTATGTTCTTGACTGACGTAGAACGTGCTTTATAAAGTTAAATAGATATAAATGATGATACTTACAAGTGTCTGGCTGCTGTCATTCCAGTTCTTTGCCGCATGCGCAACCATTTCCTGAAATTCCTAAGTTTAAGTTGTCCTCATGGATTACCGGTTAAAGAAGAAAGTGCCAGGCTAGTATCGATCCGCAATGTGTTTGAATATAGGATCATGGACGATTATCAGGTGCTGTAAACTGAGAAATAATACGTGCGGGCCATGGGATAGAGTGCACCTTACTATTGCCCGCGAGAAATGTGTTTTGGTACCGATGATTATAGTTAACGTTTTCTTAAAAACCCTTGACCAGGTCCAGGTGGGTGGAGAAATCAACCTCTGGAAGTATTTAAACTGTTGGGTTCCCCTTGTGATATGCCCAACAGGTGGTTCACTGGTTAAATGTCGACTTCTGAGCTGGCAAGCAACAGATGAATGCAATTCTGAATATGTCCAGGAGAGCATTTGTGAAGGTAAACAGTCGTTCAGTTGTTCCCACAATCAGAGATACACATTTTGGTGTAAGTGTACAGATAAACGCGAAAGTCACATGGGTGGGAGACTTCCTGACTGTGTAACAAGGTGATGGACTGGTATTTGTTATCATAGACAGGTAGATAGGTATGAGTGTAGTGTGTAAACAGACTGTGGAAAGGATTAAGATCACAACTGTTAAATCAGCCCACGCTGGCGGGTCAGTGAGGGAGAATGAACGGACATGTAGGATAAGTATAACTACGAAAAAGTGAAGTGGAGATACGATATGGGGTAATAACTTTTCGTTCTTACGGTTTCTATTTACATACCGATGGGTTACACATGTAATCTTCCTCAGTGCTAAACTCTACTTGTAGACGAGGGTACACCACTGAATGCACTATGGACGGTGACGGAGAGGAGCAGGAGATCGTTGGTCTAATTAGTATATATAGTTTGTGTGTGAAACAAAGTTAGGGGGGCGCAAGTTTGAGTAGGTATTGTATGTCTTGAGGCTTTCTATTTTTGGCTCATAGGGATAAATGAGGTGAGGGGGAACTAAATAGCTGAAAATAATGTAAAGTATATAAATCTAACTTATATACGAAGACATCACTGTAATTGCGTGGTTAGAGATTGAGATTGATATGGCACCATATACTTGTTAATGTAAAATATGCATTCGAGGATTTTTTCTGTTTTGTTGGTGCTTGAGGGTGAGGGGGGAGATTAATGCTGAATATACAAGTATTAAATTATCAGACAACATAAGTCTTGTTTGTATTGAGATATTAAATTATTATTATGAATATTTATATAGGGCGCCTGTCCTCAGCTAGAGACCAAGTTCTGAGCACTTTACAATTCAACATTCGTTTACATAACGGGCTGACTACATGGGTAGTGCCGATTGATAGAAAGCTGCCAGCTGGCGCTTCATACAGTGTTGTTCCCGTGTCATCCAGTCAATATTGTTTCAATATTGTTCACTCAGTTTCCTTAACTTCTTTCATTCTTTCCATTTCTCACGCAGGTTGCATACTATGTGTAACGTGTCATCCTACCAACAGCCAACTGGCCTTCTCTCTTCCGAAAGTTGGTGATGGGATTTCAACGTGTGGTGCAAGATGTTATGCCGTGCGTGCGTCACACACGGAACCTCGGCTTATGGATCTCCTTCGAAGGACTGTATGGTAAACTGAGTCAGAACCAATGATAACTCTCCGAGGGGAAAGTCCCCCTGTACCGAAACGGCCCCCCGGGCGGAGATTCGAACCCGCAACCCCAGGATCACCAAGATCCGAGTCTACCCCCTGAGCTATCCGGTTTCCCAAGATAGTGAGGATTCAAAATGCAAAAAGCTCAGCTTGAATTTTAGGATGTTTAATAAATCGTTCGTCTTTGATTTCTGCCTCTGTCTTTCTTATTCATAGATGTTTATTCCTAGAAACGACGCCCCCCCGCCTCTCCCTCCCCTCCCCCCCCCCCCCCCCCCCCGCCACCCTCTCCCCCGCCGCCTCACACCCACTACTACCACTACCACCAGTGCTTCTCTAGCCACCGGTATAAACCTCAGTGATAGTGTACCGTACTACGTACTATTCCCGTATTGTTGTACTGATGATGCCAGCACAGCGTTGGTTTCTTGTCCTTTTCCTTTTCCTATCCTGCCCTGCCCGTAACCCCGCACTCAACCCCCGCCCCCCACCCACACCCCCCTACCCCCACTACCACCTCCACTCTCTCCCACCTTCCACCCACCCCGGCACTTCATTATACTTCGACCCCCCAACTCCCCCCCACTCCCCCAACCCCCCCCCCCCCCCTTAAACACCTCCCCTGGGTCGCAACCTTTCTCTACCCACACAGTCAACGTAGCCCTCTCCAGAAACGCCACAATGAGCTCGATGCCTGAGATCAGCTCTTACAACGAAATGCTGCGTGCCTCGTGCCTGCGTTCAAGTCAACGGGGCACCGCAGTGACCTTCTGTGTGGCACGCACGCCCGATTTTCGCCTGGGCTTCTGCCCCCTCATCGACTGCATCCAGACCCACGAGAATGACCGCCTGCCCTGGTGGAAACTGAAGCTGGGCAGAGCCTACACCCATCAACCAGGTGCAGATCTACGCCGAGAAGGTGAGGGGGACTCGGGGGGGGGGGGGGGGGGGGGGGGGGGGGGGGGGGGATGGGATGAGACAGTTAATGAAGAGAGAGGGGTAGGCGTGTCGTGGGAGGGTGGTGTTGGAGGGGTGGTGGTTCTTCGGGGTGAAGGGGATGGATGGTGGTGGGGGGGCCTGGGGGTCCTTGGACAGAAAGACAGAGGGAATGTGTCTCTGGGTCTGATTGATCTCTAGTGGTTTGAATTCTGGCGTACGTGACGGCCGAGTTTTCGTAGCAGGAGGTGGTTGGTAGAGGAGGGTGTTTGTGTGTGGAGCGGTGAACACATGTATGCCAATCTCCACCACCTCCCTCCTGGGTCAAGAACCACCCCGACTAAATGCGTAAAGGAAGAAACAGACCCGCCCGTTCATTTAAAAGGGTTCTTTCGGGAAATTGACACATGGTGAAGCCCCCCATCCACCACCTCCCTCCTAGGTCATGGTGCAGCCCGAATTTAAGTGGAACGGGACTAGGCGATTTCATTTGGTTCCGCAGACATAACCACCGCAGACGGGAAATAGCGTACACAGACACTCGCGCGCGCGCGCAAGCGCGCGGCACGCAAGCACCAACACACACCACACAACCACACACACACAAATAAACACCCACACACACACTACAAGCAACGCACAGCACGCTTGCGTGCACGCCACGCACGCTTGACACGCACGCACGCCGCACGCACACGCAACTGCACGCACACTACCACACACCAACACACAGCAACACACAACATCACACCAACACACAACAAACACACGCGCGCACAACACACGCCACGCAACATACACACACCACCACACTCTCTCCTCTCTCTCCTTCTCCTTTCTAGCTCTCACACACACACGGGGCTGCACCGCACCGCGCGCACATCCTTTCACCTCTTGTCAAAGTTGTTTTGGATTATCACACTGCTAGCTGGATTATCTGAGCCGTGGAGTTCATGGGCGTCCGTGTGTTGGTGAGTTTGTCAGGATTACATAACAGACATACTTGACCTCGTTCCCCCACCCTAACATCTTCGGATTGGCCATGATACAGAAAACCTACAACCTAAGGACAAATCGGATACTGACTGAGTAGATCACAGCCGGATCGATTTAATTGGACTGCTCGCTGTGATTGTGGATTCCAGTGGCCAGACATCCAGGGTTCGCTCAAGAAAGTGCCAGGTACAAGATTCATTCAAATACCTTCAAGGCTACGGTAGTGGCGCATCCTCCATAAAACGCCTCCCCTGAATTCGTTCCAAAACGAGGTCACTGGTATGGACTTGAGGGAAGTCTAGATACCCCAGAAGTAACGAGCAACTATCATTTATTTCCAAACTAGGCGCCCACTGACCCCTGTTCCAGTTAACGTGAGGAATTCAACGAATTAAGGAATCTGACTTCCGCAGTTGAAGAACTACTTCCTCACAAATTCGCAATGTCAGTGGAAAATCCCAAACTCAGCAAGGGCGTCACTCAAACGGATTTTACGTTCTTCACTGAAGGGCATCCCTCCGATTTTTAACATATGGTTTAAGCGCAGCTGCACTGATGTGTACACATTTGTACCATTTTTTGAATCGGCTGCGAAATGCAATTTCAGTCTTTCTCTGTCGTCTGAATTGTTCAATTTGATTTTTATTTCCACCGAGCATTTGTTTGCTAAATGAACATTTCAGAACCATTCTCTGAATCTAAGGATAATAACATTTATATGCGTGTGAAAATGACCCTGAGAATGCCTTTTAGACATGGGTTCCCCTTGGTTATGAATCAGGCCTACACATCAAACATCAGTCTGGCACCATTTTATCCGTAGCACCACGAGAATAGTTGTAATCCACAGAACTGATTTCCCTAGGATTCCTGTTGAGCAGCTTTCACGTATGGTGTGTTTTCTTCCGTTGTTGTAAACAACCGGACCAAAGACACGCCCCTCCCACAGAACATCTGCTGATCCACGTCCTGGTTCCATCCTCAGTAGGGTCTAGGTTTGCAAAACTCCCACTGATCTTGGATGGCCAAACAAAGACTGGGCAGCGAACAGTGAAACGAAGACAAGATCTCCAAGGCTGTGAACAAGAGACGAACAAGGTTCGCGCGATTGAAGAGTTCGTTCAACCTACAGAAACGGCCTCTACTGTGTCTGGGTAAAGTCTGTGTCAGCTCCAGACTGCCAGACTGGCGCGTGATATACGTACAGCTCTGCGAGTTTTTGACGCTGAGAGCTCTTCTTTCTCCTCCCTTTCCTCACAGTCATGACACAACTTGAAAACCGCCCCCGTCTTCGCAGTTGAGCTGTCTCAGTAATTGGCCTGTGTAATGGACCTGAACTGTATCATTGCTGTGTCTGTTTACTACTTAGCTGTTTCGTGCTGACTCAACTTGAGCATGGTGTTTTCAGCTAGCTAGCTGCAACGTGATTTCCCGCAATGAAAATGGCACGGCAAACTTCAAGAGAAATGATGACGATAGACAGACACACCCGCTCAATATCCGTCGGCACGGCATTGACACGCTACATGCTCCGGTCAAGACAAAACAATCCGTAGACGGTGTCCGTGCCTCCACCCGTAACTGAACACATCGAATCATACATACTTTTCATGTCTACCTGTCAGGGTTGGCTACCCAAAAGGACCTACAGAATCACGCCCTTACAGTTTAATCGCCTACATCAGGCATAAGTCTCCGCTGCAGAACGAAGACGTAAATGAACTTTAATAGAACGCAACGGAAAATGTCCAAAAGTTTCATTCAGGTTTTAAACGTCCCCCACTACCTGCCCTACGGGGATGTGGTGGACAGGTGATGAACCCCGTCAAGAAGGTGAGAGCAAGAATCTAAAACCTTCGCACACCCACCAGAACGACCAACACATTGGACCAAACGACGAACGCATTAAATTTGTGTCTTCATGATCCAAGAGCAGATCCAAGTCCGTGCTGACGATGTGACCATCATGACAACAACTTCCCAGAGAAAGTGAACACCACGAAAGTTTCCCATAAAGACCGGATGGAGATCTGCAAATTTCATTGTGACGATTTTAAAACGTTCATATTTCGTATATTTTCTATATTGTTTTAAAAATAGAGGTGACATTAGGACACATGGGAAGGGACTCTTCCAGGGTAACTGGTACCAGGGCTGTTACTTCCCTTGGCGGAAACTTTTTCACTCGGACCCTGAGACAAACGATATCCAAGATTTCCTGTTTCAGGTTGTCCAAGATTATGTTACATGTGTGTGGAAGGTCATCGCTCTCCCTGATCTGCTTTCTTTAGTAACAAACGGGAAAATCGTTTGAAGTGGTGAAATGGGGCATGAGGCGGGAGGACGTTCTTACCATTAACTCATGTCTGTCTGCCTGTTTTGTTCTGTCTGTCTGTCGGTGTCTCTCTCGGGCTGGGGCATGGGCTGCGGTGATCTCCTCGCGTCAAATGGGGGGAGGAAAACCCTCAAAAACGGGGTGTGTGTGAAGTGGTTTGTGTGTGTGTTGTGTGGTGTGTGTGTGTGTGTGTGTGTGAGGAGCGGTAGCGTGCTTTGGTGCGTGCGTGTGTGTGTGTGTTTATGTGTGACTGGTGATAAAGGGGTGGGGAAATAGATGTCCTGTGTTTGTGTAGGATTCTATCTTCATCCTCACAATCTCTCCCTCCCTGACCTCTCCCTCTCGGTCTCTCCTCATCGTACTCTCTCGTCTCTGCTTTCCTCTCTCCTCTCTCTCTCTCTGGCGGTCTCTCAAGTACTCTGCGTTATTTGCAGATCATTAGAATGAACAATGCCGGGGCGTACGTGGACAGTGATGCCGAGGCGGTCTACTCGACTTTTTTCTCAAAAGCATACGAGCAATGCACGGTGGGGGAAACTGGGCAGGAACTGGCAAGAACGTGAAAACTGGGCCGATATCGGCACCAAAACGGGTGTCGCGGGATCTGGAAACATCGCTAAAAATTGTGTAAGGCCTTCAGGGACGAAAGCAAAAAAAAGGGAAGGGTCGCGAGGCAAAAGATAAAGGAAGGGGCGGGTGACTGAAAAAAAAAAAAAAAAGAATAATATAACAAAACCAAAATAAAACAAGGGAAAAAAAACAAAGGAAGGGAGAGAGGGGGGGGGGAGGGGAACAGGAGGGAAGAAAAGAAAGGGAAAGGAAAAAGGGAGGAAGGAAGGAGAAGCGGGAGAGGGAGGGGAAGGAGGAAAAGGGGGAAAGTGGGGGGAAAAAGAGGCGGAGACAAAAAGAAGACCAAAAAAGCGGGGGGGAAAAGAAAGGCGGAAAGACGAAGAGGGAAAAAAAGGGAAGGAAGGGGAGCGGGGGACAGGGAGAAGGGGGAGGGGGGGAAAAAAGAAGAGAAGAGGGGGGGAGCAAGGGGGGGATCCAGGAAGGGCAGAGGGGAAAAAAAAAAAAAAAAAGAAGAGGGAGGAAAGGGGGGAGGGAAGGGAAAGGGAGGGGGGAAAGAGAAGGGGGAGAGAAAAAGGGCTATGGAATAAAAGGGGGGAAGGGGGAGGAGAACGGAGGGAGGGAGCAGAGGGAGGAGAGGGAAGAGGAGAAGAAAACGGGAAAAGGGAGAAAAAAGGAGAGAGAAAAACGGGGGGAGGGAGAAAAAAGAGGAAGAGAGGTGAGGGGGAGGGAGAGGGGAAGAGAATAAGAGGAGGAGGGAATAAGGAAGGGGGAAGGGGGCGAAAGGAAGGAGGAGAAGGAGCAAGAAAAGAGGAAGGGGGGGAAAAAGAAAGGGCGAAAGAGGGGGGAGAGGGGGGAAAAAGAAAGGCAAACAAGAGAAGAGGGGAGCAAAAAAAAGGGAAGAAGAGGATGGGGGGGGGGGGGGTAGGAAAGAGGAAGGAGTAAGGGAAAAATGGGGGAGGGGGGGGGGGGAGGAGGGAAAGGAAGAAGGAGGACGGAAACGGGAAAAGAGAAAAATAAGAAGGAAAAGAAGGAAAGGGGGGGAAAAAAAAAAAAAAAAAAAGGGAAGAAAATTGAAAGAAAAGAAATTTCAGAAAAGAGAAAAGGAAAAAGGGGGAAAAGAGAAAAAACAAGTGAAAGAGGAAGTTGAAAAAGAGAGAGGAGAAATCACCATAGACAGGGAAAGAGGAAGAGAAAAAAAAAAGGGTTGGAATGGAGAAAGGGGGGTCTGAAGTTCAGGAAAGCAGAGGAAAAGGGGAAGGGGAAAGAAAGAGGGGAGGAAAGGAGGAAGTGAGGCCGTGTGAAAAAAAGGGAAGGGGAGGGGAGGAAAAGGACGAGGAAAGGGAGGGAAATGAAGGAAAGGGAATTGGTTCGGAAGGGAAGAGAAGAGAAAAAGGGGGTCTAAGGAGAGAAAGAAGTGAAAAAAGGGAGGGGAAGGGGGGGGAGGGTGCAGGAATGGTGGAAGGGAGAGGGAAAGCAGAGGGGGGGGGAGGGGGAGGGAGGAAGCCAGGGAAGTAGGATGAGAGTGAGAAGGGGGGGCTGATGTAACAGGAAAAGGATGAGAAAGGGAAGAGAAGATAAGAAAAAACGAAGAGACATTAATAATTGGAAAAAGGGGAGAGAGAAAAGATTTGAAGGGTGAGGCGGGGGGGGGGGGGGGCAGGGGAAAGGGGAGTGCAAGGAAGGGACAAGAAAAAAGGCAGGGAGGGAGGAAGAGGGAGGGGGAAAGGGAGGGGGGAAAGGGAAAAAAGAGAAAAGAAAAAAGGGATGGGAAAAAAAGGAAAGGGGGAGAGGAGGGGGAAGGGGGGGGGAAGGGAAAGAACGGAAAGAAGAGAAAGAAAGGGAAAGAAAAGAAAAAAGAGAAGGGAGGAGAGGAGAAAGAAAAGGGGGGAAAGAGAGAAGATGGCAGGGAAAAGGGGGAAGAAAAGAAGGGGACTCGAGAGAAGCGACTGAAAGGGGGGGGGACACGGGTCGTACAAGAAAAGGGGGGAGAGAAAGAAGAAAGGGGGGGGAAAGAGAGGGGGGGGAGCAAGGGGGAGGGGAAGGGGGGGGAAGGGAGGCGGGGATGGGGGGGGGGAAAAAGGGGAAGGGGAAGGATAGTCAGGAACAGGGAAAGGGGAGGGAAGGGAGAGGGGGGGGGAAGAGAGGGGAAAAGAGAAACTAAGGAAGAGAGAGAAAAAGGGGAGGAACCGAGGGGAAATAAAGAATTCAGGGGGCAAGAAGCGGAGAGGGAAAAGGGGAAACCCCCACAGGAAAAAAGAAGGAACGAGGACAGGAAAGAGGAAAAAGAGAAAAATCAACAAGGGGCACCCAGGCTCAAAGGAAAAGGGGGAAAAAAAAAGAAAAAGATAGAAAAAAAAAAAGGAAAAAAAGAAAAAAAGGCACAGAAAAAAGGAACAGGGGAAAAGGGAAGAGGAAGAGAGAAAAAAAAAAAAAGGAGGGGGGGGGGAAAAAAAAAAAAGAAGGAGAAGGGAAGAAGGGGGCGAGGGGAAAAGGAGGGAAAAAAAAGGAGGGGAAAAAAAGGGGGGAAAAGAAAGAGGGGAGAAAAAGGGGGGGCGCGGTGAGAAAGGAATCATAGGGGGGACAGGGGAAAGGGGGGGTTTTATTTGAAGGGAACGAGGAAGTTTAACTGAAACTGTAAGAAAAAAAAAAGAGAACCAAGGTATAGAAACAAAGAGGAAAGTGGGGGGAGGGGAAATGAGAGAAGGAATGGGGAGAGAAAGGGAGGGAGGAAAAACGTTGGAAAAGAAGAGGAGGAGAAGATAAAGGGGCGAGGATGGGAGGAGGGAGGGATGCCCTCCCAGGTCTGAGAGAAGGGGAAAAAGGGAAGAGAGAAAAATAGGGAAGGGTAAAAGGGAAGAATGGGGGGAGGGGAGGGGAAGTCCCGGGGATGATCCAGGAAAGGGAGGAAAGGAAGAAGAAATAAGGGAAAGAAGAAGGAAAGAAAGGAAGGAAAAGAAAGAGGAGGAAGAGAAAAAAAGGAAGAAAAAGAAGAAAAAGAGGAAAGGGAAGGGGGGGAAGAAGGAGAGGAAGGAAAAGAAGAGTGATAAAAGTGAAGAGGGAGAAAGGGATGGAAAGGAGAACTGGAAGGAAGGGAAAATGATTGGGAAGAAAGGAGAGGAGCGGAGAAGAAGAGGGGAGGAAGGGGAAAGGGGGAAAAATGGGAAAAAAAAGAAAGAGAAATAGGAGAAAAGAGAAGGGGGGGTGTAAGGGAAAAGGAAAAATGGGGAAGTGAGAAGGAGGATAGAAGGGAAGGGGGACACAGGAGGAAGGGGAAGGAAAGGGGAAAAGGGGGAAGGGAGATAGAGGGAAGAGGGGAATAGGGAGGGAGGACAGGGACAAAAAGGGGGGAAAAAGGGGAGAAAAAGGGGAAGGGGGGGGGATAGGGGGGGGGAGGGGGGGGAAAAGAGGGAAGGGGGGGAGGGGAAACAGGGAAGAGGAGGGGGAGGAGACGGAAGGGGGGGGAAGAGAAAAGGTGAAAACGGGGAAAAAAAGAGAGGAACAGGGGGAGAAGGGAAAGGAGAAAGGAAAGAGGTAAAAAAAAAAAAAAAAAAAGAAAGGGGGAAGGGAAAAGGGGGGAATAAGGGAGGAAAGGGAAATAGGGAGAAAAGGAGAAAGCATGGGGGAAGGGAGAAAGAAGAAATGAAGGGATGGAAAGGGAGAAGGGGGAAAAAAGGGATAGGGAGGAAGGGGGGGTGAGAAGTAGGAAGGTAAAGGAAAGGGAAAAAAAGCGGAGGGGAGCGAGAGGGAGGAAAAGAAAGAAAGAAAGAAGGGAAAAAAAAGAAAAGAGGAGAGAGAAGAGAAGGAGAAAGAGAGGAGAAAAGAGGGTAGAAGACAAGGGGAGGCGAGGGGAGGAAAGGAGAAACGGAAAGGGGGGAAGAACAAAGAGGGGGGGGCGAAAGGGGGGGAAGAGGAGGGGACAGAAGAGAAAAAGGGAGATAAGGGAAAAGGAACTTGAAAAAAGAAGGGGAGAAAGAGGGATGTAAGGAAGACAAAAGGGGAGGATAAGAAAAAAGGAGGAAAATGGAGGAGTGGGGGGGGGGGGGAGAGGGATGACGAAAGGAAGTGAATAGGGGTCAAGGAGAAGGAAGCGAAAAAGGGGAAGGAGAGAAGAGGGAGGGAATCGCGGGGAAGAGAGGGGGAAGAGAAAGTAAGAGGAAGGGGCGCAAGGGAGAAAAAAGGGAGGAAACGGGGAGGGGGGAGGGAGAAAATGGAAAAATGGGGAGGGAAGGGGAGAAAAAGAAGAAGAAGGGAGGAGAGGGAATGGAAATACTAAAGCACGGGGGAAAAGAGGAGAAGAAAAGGGGAAGGAAAGGAGGAAAACAGGGGAGGGGGAGAAGGGAAAAAAAGAGGGACAGAGGGGGGAACAAAGGATAGGAGAGAAAAGGATACCAAAAAGGAGGAAATGGAAAAAAGAGGGAGGAAGGATAAGGAGAAAGGAGAGGGGAAAAAAAAAGCTAAGGAAGCAAGAAGTGGAAAGGAAGAAGAGAAGGGAGATATGAGGAGGAAAAAGAGAGAGGGAACAGAGGTGGGGAAAAGGAAAAGAGGGGGGAGAAGAAAGGGGGCTGATTAGAAGGGGGACCGGGGTAGGAAGGGGGAGAGGAGGAAAGAGGGGGGAAAAGGGGGGAAGGAAAAAGGGAGAGGAAAAGAAGAAGGAAGGGGGAAGGAGGGAAAAGGGAAGACAAAAAGTTAGGATGGAGGGGGAGAAGGAAAAGGGAGGGTGAGACAGTGAATAAAGGGAGGGAGGAAAGGGAAAGGGGGAAAAGAAGACTAAGAAAAAGGGGGGGAAGAAGGAGAAGAGTAGGGGAAGAAAGGAGGGAAAAAAGGAAGGGAAAAGGACTGGGGGGGAAAGAGAAGAAAAGGAGGAGAAGGGGAGAGAGGAAAGAACAGAGGGGGTTAAAAGGGAGGAGGGAAGGGGTGAGCAAAAGGGAAAAGAAAGAAGGGAGGAAGAGGGAGGAGAGGGAAGGAGCGAAGGGGGGGAAGAGAGGAAGAGGAAAAAGGGAGGGGAAGAAGGAGGGGGGGAAAAAAAAGAGAAAAGGGGAGTGGGAAGGAAGAAGGGAGGAGGGGGGGGAGGGGAAGGAAATGGGGAGGGAAAAAGGGGGGAGGGGAAAGAGGGGTGAGGAGAAAAAAAAGGGGGGGGGAAAGAGGGAAGAAGGGAAAAAGGGAAGAAAGGGAAAAGGGGAGGAGGGGGGGGAAGAAAAAAGGGAAGGGAAGGGAGATGAGGGAGGGGAAGAAGGAAGGAAGAGGGAAGAAGAAAGAGAGAGGAGGGGAAGGGAGAAGAAAGGAAAGAGGTGAAGAAAGGAGGGGGAAGGATAAGGAGGGAAGGGGGGAAAGAAGAAAGAAAGAGAAGGGAAAATGGAAAGGAGGGAAAAGGGGAAAAGGGAGGAAAGGGGGGAAAGAAAAGGAGGGGGGAAGGAGGGAAAGGAAAGAAGGAAAAAGAAAAAGGAAATGGAGGAGAAGGGGTCCAAGGGGGAGAAAGGGGAAAGGGGAGAGGAGGGGGAAGAAAAGGGGGGGGGGGGGGAAGGGGAAGGAGGGGGGAAAAGGGGAGAAGAAGGGAAGAAAAGGAAAAGGGGGGAAGGGGGGGAGGGGGGAAGAAAGAAAGGGAAAGAGGAAGGGGGGAAAGGGGGGGAAAGGGAGGGAAGAAAAAAGGGAAAAAGGGGAAGAAAGGAAAAAGGGGAAGGGGGGAAGGGGAAAGAAGGGGGGGGAAGGAAGAAGGAAAAGGGGGGGAAAAAAGGAAAGGGGGGGGAAAGGGGGGAAAGGGGGGAAGAAAAAGAGGGGAAGGGAGGGGGGGGGGAGGGGGGGGGAAGGGGGGGGGGAGGGGAAAAGGAGGGGAGGGGGGAAGGGGAAAAAAAGAAGGGGGAGGAGGGGGGGAAGAAAGGGAAGGGGGGGGGAAAGAAAGGGGGGGGAAGGGGAAGGGGGGAAAAAGAAAAAAAAAGGAAGAAAGGGGGAAAAAAAAGGGGGGGAGGGAAGGGAAAGGGGAAAAGGGGAAAAAAAGGAAAAAAAGAGAAGGGGGGAGGGGAAAAAAAGAAGAAAAAGAAAAAAGGGGAAGGGGGGGGGGAGAAAGGGGGAAAAGGGGGGGGGAAAAGGGGGAAAGGGGGGGGGAAGGGAAGAGGAGGAAAAAGAAAGGGGGAAGAAAAAGGGAAAGGGGGAAAAAAAGGGAGAAAAAAAGGGAAAAAAAAGAAAAAAAAAAGGAAAAAAAGGGGGAAGAAAAAAGGGGGAGGAGGGGAAGGGGAGGGAAAAAAAGGGGGGGGGGGAAAAAAAAGGGAAGGGGAAAGGAAAGGGGGAGGGGGAAGGGGGGAGGGGAAAAAAGAAAGGGGGGGGGGGGGGGGGGGGGGGGAAAAAAGGGGGAAAAAAAAAAAAAAAAAAAAGAGAAAAGAGGGGGGGAGGAGGAAAGAAAGGGGGGGGGGGAAGGAAAAACGGAAGGAAGGAAAAAGGGAAGGGGGAAAGAAAAAAAAAAGGAGAAAAAAAAAAAAAAGGGGGGAAAGGAAAGGGAAAGGGAAAAAAAAAGGAAGGAAAAAGAAAAGAAAAAAAAGGGGGAGAAGGGAAAAGGGGGGGGGAAAGGAAAAAAGGGAGGGGGAAAAAAAGGGAAAAAAAGGAAAAGAAAAAAAAAAAAAAAAAAGAGGGAGGGGAAAAAAAGGGGGGGGGGGGGGAAAAAGAGGGGAAAAGGGAAAAGAAAGGGGGGGGAAAGGGGAAGAAAGGGGAAGAAAGAGGGGGGGGGAAAAAAAGAAAGAAAAAAAAAAGGGGGGGGGGGGAGAAAGGAAGAAAAAGGGGGGGGGGGAAGGGGAAAAGGGGGAAAAAAAAAAGAAAAAGAAAAAAAGAAGGGGGAAAAAAAAGGAAGGAAAAAGGGGGAGGGGAAAAAAAAAAGGGAAAGAGGAAAAAAAAAAAAGGAAGAGGAGGAAAAAGAAAAAAGGAGAAAGGGGGGGGGGGGGGGGGGGGAGGAAAGGGGAAAAAAGGGGGGAGAGGGGGGGGGAAAAGGGAAGGGGGGGGGGGGGGGAGGAAAGGAAGGGGGAGGGAAAAAAAGAGGGAAAAGAAGGAAGGGAAGGGGAAGGGGGGGGAAAGAGGGGGGGAAAAAAA
This sequence comes from Conus betulinus, assembly GCA_016801955.1. NCBI lineage: Eukaryota > Metazoa > Mollusca > Gastropoda > Neogastropoda > Conidae > Conus > Conus betulinus. The sequence continues at coordinate 1,600,557 of JADBJO010000021.1, forward strand.
GGGGAAAAAAAAAAAAAAGGGGGAAAAGAGGGGGGGAAAAGGAAGGGGAGAAGGGAAAAAGGGAAGGAAAAAAAGGGGGGGGGGGAGAAAAAAAAAGGAGAGGGGAAAAAAAGAAGGGGAAGGGAAAAAGGGGGGGGGGGGGGGAGAGGGGGGGAAAAAAAAAAAAGAAAAAGGGAAGAGGGAGAGGAAAAAAGAGAAAGAAAAAAGGGAGGGGGGAGGGGAAAAGGGGGGGGGAAGAGGAGGAGAAAGAGAAGGAAAGAAGGGGGGGAAGGGGGAAGAAAAAAAAAAAGGAAGAAAGAAAGGAAGGGGGAAGGGGGGGGGGGGGGGGGAAAAGAGAAAGGGGGGGGGGAAAAGGAGGGAGGGGGGAAAGGGGAGGGAAGGGGGGGGGAAAAAAAAAAAAAAAAAAAAAAAAAAAGGGGGAAGGAAGGAAAAAGGGGGGAAAAAAAAAAAAGGGAGAAAGGGGAAAGGAAGGGAAAAAAAAAAGGAAAAAAAAGAAAGAGGGGGGAGGGGGGGGGGGAAGAGGGGGGAAGGGAAAGAAAAAAAAAAAAAAAAAGGGGGAAAGGGAAAAAGGGAAAAGGAAAAAAAGGGGAAGGAAAAAGAAAGGAAAAAAAGGGGGGGGGAGAAAGGGGAGGAAAAGGGGGGGGAAGGGGGAAAGGGAAAGAAGGAAAAAAAGGAAAAAAAAAAAGAAAGGGAGAAAAAGGAGGGAAAAAAGGGAGAAAGGGGGGGGGGGGGAGGGAAGGAAAGAAAAGGGAAGGGAAGGAAAAGGGGGAGGGAGGAGGGGAGGAAAGGAGAAAAAAAAGAAAAGGAAGAAAAGGGGAAAGGGAAAAAGAAAAAAGGGGGAAGGGGGGGAAAAAGAAAAAAAGGGGAAAGGAGGGGGGAAAAGAGAAGGGAAGGGGGAAGGAGGGGGGGGGGGGGGGGGGAGAAGGGGGGAAAGGGGGGAGAGGGAAAAAAAAAGGAAAGAGAGGGGGGGGAAAGGAAAAGGGAGAAAAAAAAAAAAAAGAGAAAAAAAGGGGGGGGGGGAAAAAAGGGAGGGAAAAAAAAAAAAAAGAAAAAAAGAAAAAAGGGAAGAAAAGAGAGGAAAAAAAAAAAAAAAAAAAAAAAGGGAAAAAAAAGGAAAAAAGGAAAAAAAAAGAAAGAAGGGGGGGGAGAAAAAAAAGAAAGGGAGGAAAAAAAGGGGGGGGGAAAAGGAAAAGAGGGAAAAGAAGAGGGAAGGAGGAAGAAAAAGGGGGGGGAAAAAAAAAAAAAGGGAAAAGGAAAAAGGGGGAAGGGGGGAGGGGGGAAGAAAAAGAAAGGGGAAAAGAAAGGGGGAAGGGGGAGGAAAAGGGGGGAAAAAAAAGAAAAGGGGAAGGAAAAGAAAGGGAGAAGAAAAAAAAGAAAAGGAAGGGGAAGGGGGGGAAAAGAAAAGAAAAAGGGGGAAAGGAAGGGGGGAAAAAAGGAAAAAGAGGGAGGGGGGGGGGGGGAAAAGGGGGAGAAGGAGGGGGGGGGGAAAAAAGGGAAAAAAAGGGGGGAAAAGGGGGGGAGGAAAAAAAAGAAGGGGAAAAAAAAAAAAGGGGGGGGGGGAAAAAAGAAAAAAGGGAAAAAAAAAAAAGGAGGGAAAAAAGGGAGAAAAAAAAGGAGGAAAAAAAGGGGAGGGGGAAAAAAAAAAAAAAAAAGGGGGGAAAAGGAAGAAAAAAAAAGGGGAAAAAAGGAAGGGGAAAAAAGAAAAGGGGGGAAAAAGGAAAAAAGAAGGAAGAAGGGAAAAGAAAGAAGGAGAGAGGAAGGGGGAAGGGAAAAAGGGAAAAAAGGGAAGGAAGAAGGAAAAGGGGGGGAAGGGAAGGAGAAGAGGGAGAAGGGGAAAAGAAAAGAAGGGGAGAAAGGAGGAAAAAGAAAGGAAAAAGGAAAAAGAAAAAAAAGGGAAGGGGAAAAGGGGAAAAAGGGAAAGGGAAAAAAAGGAGAAGAAAGGAAAAAAAGAGGGGGGGGGGGAAAAAAAAGAAAAAGAGGAAAAAAAAAAGGAGAAAAAGGAAAAAAAAAAAAGGAAGGAAAAAAGAAAGAGAAAGAAGAAGGGGGGAAGAAAAGAAAAAAGGGGGGGGGGGGGGAAAAAGGGGAAAAGAAAGGGGAAAAGGGGAAGGGGGGGAAGGGAGAAGAAGGGGAGGGGGGGAAAAAAAAAAAGGGGGAAAAGGAAGAGAAAGAAAGGGGGGGGGAAAAAAAAGGGGAAAAAGAAGAAAAAAAGAGGGGGGGGGAAAAAAAAAGAAAAAGAAAAAAAAAGGAAAAAGGGGGGGGGAAAGGGGGAAGGGGGGAGAAAAGGGGGGAGGGGAAAGGAAAAAAAAAAAAAGGAAAGGAAGAAGAGAAAAAAAAAGAAGGAAAAGAAAGAAAAAAGAGGGGAAAAGAAGGAAGGGGGGGAAAAAGGAGGGGAAGGGAAAGGAGAAAAAGAGAAGGAGAAAGAAAGGAAGGAAGAGGAAAGGAAGAAAAGAAAAAAAAGGGGAAAGAAAAAAAAAAAAAAAAAAAGGGAAAAAAAGGGGGGGGGAAAAAGGAAAGGGGGGAAGGGGGGGGGAAGAAAAAGGAAAAAAAGGGGGGGAGGGGGGGAAAAGAGAAGAAAAGAAGAAGAAGGGGGGGGGGGAAAAAGGGGGGGGGGGGGGGGGAAAGGGAAAGGGAGAGAGAGGAGGGAGGAAAAGAAAGAAAGAAAAAAAAGAGAAGGGAGGGGGGGGGAGAGGAAAGAAAAGAAAAAAAGGGGAAAAAAGAAAAAAGGGAAAAGGAAGAAAAAAAGGGGGGGGGGGAGGGAGGGAAGGGGAGAGGAAGAAAGGAAAGGGGGGAAAAAGAAGGGGGGAGGGAAAAAAGAAAAAAAGGGAAAAAAAGGAAAAAAAAAAGGGAAAAAAAAAAAGGGGAAAAAAAAAGGGGGAGAAGGAAAGAAGAGGGGGGGAAAAAAAAGGGAAAGGGGGAAAGGAAAGAAAAAAGGGGAAAAAAGGAAAAAAAAGAAAAAAGAAAGAGGGGAGAAAGGGAAAAAAAAAAAAAAAAAAAGGGGAAAAGAAAAGGGGGAAAAAGGGGGAAAAGAAGAGGGGGGAGGAAAGAGGGAAAAAAGGGGGGGAAAAAAAAAGGGAGGGAGGAGGGGAGGGGGGGAAGGGAAGGGGAGAAGAGAGGGAAGGAGGGAAAAGGGAAAAAGAAAAAAGGGAGGAGGAAAGGGAGAGGAAAAAGAGGAAAAAAGAAGAAGAAAAAAAGAAAAAAGGAAGGGGAGGGGAGAAGGAGAGGGAAAGGGGGGGAAAGGGAAAAAGAAGGGGGGGAAAGAAAGAAAAAAAAGAAAAAAAAAAGAAGGAAAGAAGGAGAAAAAAAGGGAGAAAGAGGGAGAAAAAGGGAGGGGAGAAGAGGAAGAAGGGAGAAAAAGGGAAGAAAGGGAAAAGAAAAAGGGAGAAAAGGGGGAAGGAAGGGGGGAAAAGAAAAAAAGAAAGGAGGGAGGAAAAGGGGAAAAAAAAAAGGGGAGGGAAAGGAAAGGGGAAAAAAAAAAAAAGAAAGGAAAAAGGGAGGAAAAAGGGGAGAAAAGAAGAAAGGGGGAAAAAGGGGGGAAAAAAAAAGAAAGAGGGAGGGAAAAGAAAAAGGGGGAAAAAGAAAAAGGAGGAAAGAAGAAGGAAAGGGGAAAGGAAGGAGGGGGGGAAGGGGAAAGAGAAGGGGAAGAAAGGGGGGGGAGAAAGGAGGGGGGGGGGAGAGGAGGAGAAAGAAGGAAGAAAGGGGGGGAAAAAGAAAGAAAAAAAGGAAAAAGAAAAGGAAAAAGGGAAGAGGGAGAAAGAGGAAAAGGGAAAAAAGAAAAGAGAAAAAAGAAGGGGGGGGAAAAAAGAGAGAAAAAAGGAGGGGGGAAGGAAAAAAGGGGGAAAAGAAAGAAGGAAAAAAAAGGGAAGGAAGGGGGAAAAAAGAAAGGAAAGAGAGAAAGGAAGAGAAAAAAGAGAGAAGGGAAAAAAAAGGGGGAAGAAAAGAAAAAAGGGAAAAAAGGAGAGAAAAAAAAAAAAAAAAAAAAAAAAAAAGGGGAAGGAAGGGGGAAGGAAAGAAGGGGGAAAGAAAAGGAAGAGGAAAAGGAGAAAAAGGGGGGGGGGGGAAGAAAGAGGGGAAAAAAAGGGAAAAGGAAGGGGAAAAAAAGAAGGGGGGGAAAAAAAGAGGAGGGAAGGGGAGGGAAGGGAAAAGGGGGGGAGGAAAAAAAAAGAAGAAAGAGAAAGAAGAGGGGGAAGAAAAAAAAAGGGGGAGGAAAAGGAGAAAAAAAAAAGGGGGGGGAAGGGGGGGGGGAAAAGAAGGGAAGAAAAAAAAGGGGGGGGAAAAGGGAAGGAAGGAGGAAAAAGGAGGGAGGAAAAGGGGAAAAAGAAAAGGAAAGAAGGGAAAAAAGAGGAAAAAGGAGAAAAAAAGAGGGGAAAAGGGGAAAGGAGGGGAAGAAAGGAAAGGGGAGGGGAAAAAAAAAAAAGGGAAGAAAAAAAGGGGGGAAAAGGGAAGGAAGGGGGGAGAAGGGGGGGGGGGGGGGAAGGGGGGGGGGGGAAGGGGGGGGGGGGGAGGGGGGAAAAAGAGGGGGGAAAGAGAAAAAAGGAAGAAGGGGGAGAAAGAGAGGAAGGGAGAGAAAGAAAAAAAGGAAAGAAAAAGAAAAAAGGGGGAAAGGAAAAAGAAAAGGGGGGGAAAGAAGAAAGAAAAAAAGAGGAGGAAAAAAGGGAGGAAAAAGGGGAAAAAAAAAGGGAAAAAAAAGGGAAAAAAGAAGGGGAAAGGAAGAGGGAAAAAAAAAAGGGGGGAAAAAAAAAAGAAAGGGAGAAAAGAAAAAAAGGGAGGGAAAAGAAGGGAAGGAAAAGGGAGGAAAGGGAAAAAAAAGGAGGGGAAAAGGGGAAGGGAAAAAAAGAAAAAAAGGAAAAAGAAAAAGGGGAAAAAAAGGGGGGAGGGAGAAAAAAGGGGGAAAGGAGAAAAAGGAAAAAAAGGGGGAAAAAAAAGGGAGGAAAAAAGAAAAAGGGGGAGAAGGGAAAAAGAAAAAGGGGGGAGGGAAGGAGGGAAGAGGGAGAAAAGGGAGAGGAAAGAAAGAGGGAGGGGGGGGAAAGGAAAAGAGGGAGAAAGGAGGGGAAAGGAAGGGGAAGGGAAGGAAAAGGGGGGGTGGGAAAAAGGGAAAAGAAAGGTACGCAGGTGTCTGTATCTCTCGGGCCTGGGTAATTCAAGGATGGATTGTGAAACAGAGTTGTTACAGTGTAGCCTTCTTATATGGTCCTCAGTCCAAGCTGGAACTCCATACCATTCTTTCTGGTGGTCATCATTATTTGGGGGGGAAAAAAAAGGATGGGGAGTGGGAAGATTTTGAAATGTTATCGCCATCTCATGCTTTGTTTACACGGTGACCCCACTTTTGATTCCTGATATTGTCATACAATAAAGTACAGTATAATGCAGTGGAATGTGCCAGAGTTAAAGTGCAATAAAAAAAAACCTCTATACAATGTACAGCAGCACTAGATGCAATACAATTACGATTTCTTTCTTTCTTTCTTTCTTACTATCTTTCTTTCTTTCCTTTTTTTTTATTTTTTCTTCTTTTATTTTCGAATTTGTTTTAAAAAGCCTGCGACCTATGTTTTTAAAACTGCCTATGAACGATCATGGTCTGAAATCACTCATTCTTGGCTTGTTCTTTTTTTTTCTTTTTTTTTTTTTTTCTTTTTTTAGGAATCTTACTTCATCACTTGCCGTGAGCCAATTAAAGGACGCAAGTGACCATTCGCAAGACTCGGTACTTTGGCTTTCTCAACAACTATCACTTTTCTTCTGCGAGGTTCAAGTATGGGGTGAGTGTCCAAATGGACCGAGTGACTTAACTGCTGGTTGAAAGTGTGAATTCTGGTCGATTCACATGAACCAGTACAGATCTGTTTACCCATACGCTTTCATTGTGTTTTGTACACATGGTGAGCGGAAATACCACGAATACAACGAACGTAACGTGTGTGTGTGTGTGTTGTGTGTGTGTGTGTGTGTGTGTGTGTGTGTGTGTCTCAGTCGTGCTGTTATCTCCTTGTCTTTATTATTTTTTTTTTAATCAGTTTTCATTCGTCTCCTCCGTCAGCCACATACTACATGTTTTCGCGTTCTGGAAATGCCGTAAATCCTTTATTTTCTCTCCCGTTTCACCTTTCCTTAGTATTGTTCCCCATATGGTCGTCCATCTTCTGAACATGTCTTTGGGCGAGAAAACATTGAGGATTTTGTCTCATGTCAGTTTGTAACATGTGACGTTTTGTTGTTGTCAATGTTGTTCTGGAGTAACGATTAGGTAGCAGTAACACTGTCTGTTGTCCATTATGCTGCATTTTTTTTCATTAGCCACATGGTCTCTATACATTTTTTTTATGGTATTGCTATTGTTCTTCACTACATTTAACTATTTTTCGTTCTCAAGTCTGAGAGTGACAGTTCGTATGGAATGACCGACGTCACAGTACGGGCGAGTTTTATTTGCCCGAAGAAGTCGTGACACAGTTAGGGAATTCCTTGATAGCAGTTCGCTAGACTGTTGTTTTCACTTGTTTGTTTCTTTTTCAGTTTGAACAAAACAGTTTTTTTTTTGTTTTCTTTGTGGCGACACCCTTAACTGGGCCCCTGTATGATGGGCTGGGCTGTTTGTTTCTTTTTCAGTTTGAACAGAACACGTTTTGTTCTCTTCGTGACATCCCTGACTAGGCCCCTGTGTGATGGCTGGGCTGTTTTTTTTCTTTTTCAAATACCCCTGACTAGGCCCCTGTGTGATGGCTGGGCTGTTTGTTTCTTTTTCAATTACCCCTGACTAGGCTCCTGTGTGATGGTTGGGCTGTTTGTTTCTTTTTCAGATTGAACAGAACAGTTTTTTGTTCTCTTCGTGACCCCCCTGACTGGGCCCCTGTGTGTGATGGCTGGGCTGTTTGTTTGTTTTTTTTTTACAAGTTTGGAACTGAAGACTTTTTGTTCTCTTCATGACAACCCTGACTGGGCCCCTGTGTGATCGGCTCGGCTACTGTAACCACGACATTGAAACTTGTTGGATTCACGTGTTAAGCGTTATTTGGAAGTAGCCATTCTGCTGATGCCCATTTATTCCCTCATCACCGTTAGATGTGTTGGTCATTCATGATGTGTACATTATCCTGCCCCTCATTGTTCACTGTTTTTGTGTTGCAATGTTGTGTCACATTGTTCAGTGTTGTGTTTTTACATTGCTGGATTACATTTGTCAGTGTCGTGCCACATTGTTCAGTGTTATGTGTTGCAGTGTCATGTCACATTGTTCAGTGTTATGTGTTGCAATGTTGTGTCACATTGTTCAGTGTTATTTGTTTGCAGTGTTGTGTCACATTGTTCTGTGTTATGTGTTGCAGTGTCATGTCACATTGTTCAGTGTTATGTGTTGCAGTGTTGGTGTCAGCGGATATTGTTGCAGTGTTGGGTCACATGTGTTGTGTATTGCAGTGTTGTGTCACATTGTTCAGTGTTATGTG
>JADBJO010000022.1:0-7500 GCA_016801955.1 Conus betulinus
GAGAGAGAGAAGAGAGACTGCGTGAATTGAGATCTAATGCCACTCTTCGCTTTCGAGGGCGGTAGGTTTGTGTATGAACCCAGACTTTTGCACCGAAAAAAACGGCCCAAAAAATGAAAAACCTTTGGTTCTTTTCGTGGCGTGTTTTCCTTATTCTGTCCCTTTCAAGAAACGCCACTACTCCCTTTCTTAATCCCAATCTCTCAGGAAGATTGCTTGTTTCTAAAAGAACGGTAAAATAATCCCACAGCAACAACATCGATCCACATCTCTGGTCTAATGATTTTTAACCGCTGCCAAGGGGGCCATGAGATAGGCTAGTCTGCTTCCCCACGACATCTTTTGTGTATGCGTGTGTTTGTGGGTGTGTGTGTGTTTGTGTGTGTGTTGGTGTGAGAGAGAGAGAGAGAGAGGAGAGAGAGAGAGAGAGAGAGAGATAGAGAGAGAATAGAGATAGAGAGAGCGAGAAACATAAATAATAACATTATTTGAGTGTTTGGCCTGTTCCGCCCGCCGACTTTTCTGTTGATGGGCTGAATTTCAAACATAATTGCCAAACAGTACAATAACGTATATGGTTCAATAGCAGTTCAGAAAAAAAAAAAAACAAAAAACCGGATTTAAGGTCGTGAAGGAACCAAAAATCGTGAAGTCTGGCCAACGATCAGAAAAAACAAGCGATCTACATTAGAAGCAAACATCCACGTTAAAAGAGAAACACACTAGAGCACAGTCGTTTGTGATAGGTGATAATTTTTTTCATAAATAATTTATTTATAGACCAAAGTAACTGGTTCATTTTACAGACTGTGATGTTGTTCGTCAAACAAGAAAAGGGAGCAACTGAAGCTTTTACGGATGATCAGATAATTTGATGCGATCTATTTTCCCCTTGGTTCAATAGTTCATAAGTTTTTGACTTTGCGGTATAATTTCAAATTTTGGTAATAAAACGACCAAAAGGACCTTACATTATTTCGTGCAGAAAGTTGTTGAGCAGGGTGTCCATAAACAGTGGAGTTTTTTTTTCAATGGCAAAATGCTAAACTTTCAACTGGGTAAGACATAGAGAGCACCAAATGCGCTTAAGCCAGCAAATATGAAATTACTAACAGACCAAAAAGACCCTGTTGGCTTACTCGTTTCACCTTGGGCGCAAACAACAATAAGACCAACATTTTTCTGGAACTGAGACTATACTACTGCTATGGTTTGGTCAAAAGCGTGTGTTGAGAACAGGGTACGAATAATTTGTTATATCCTCCAGGTTCGAGCTTTGAAAATAGGAACTGGAAAAAAAAGTTTTATCAGCAGTATATGGCATTGTTGATGGGAAACAAACAAAAACGAAAAGTGCTAGCTTTACGTACAGTTTTCTACAGATGATTGAAGTCAACACTTTCAAATTTTAGGTATCTTCAAGCTGGTCTGCAAGGGGAGCCAGCTCATCGCTAACGAGATAAGAAATAGAACCTGAGAATATTAGCTTTTTTTCCTCCTTGTTAATGAGGCAATAAAAGAACACGGGTGAACGTTTCACAGTAAAGTACGGAGTGGGTTTACCACACTTAAATGTCACCGTCAAATGTATAAAAAGAATATCGACAAAAATCACATTAAGATCTTTTTTTCAAAAGAAAACATGCTAACAAAAAAAAGGAGGCGAAAAACATGAGGGGCAAAGAGGGGTCGTAGGTTAAGCAAAGATTGGGAGTGGGGCAAGCTGGACCGGCGTACGGGTGAGAATGAAAAAAAATGATAATGGGAGGGATCAAGAGTTTTAAGATCCTTTAGGTTATCTAAATTACAATAAAGATAGAGATTGGTTAAAAATAAACTGGACTTCAGAAAAGGTTACCTCTCTAATCTTTAACGAGAAAACATTAGGGACCAGGAATCTAATTACTTAAACACATCACCATCTCGCTTTATTTGAAATGCAGAATCTCTGGAGTAGATAGGAACTTTTTATCGTTCAAACATAGTCAGAAAACGGTAGCCTGAAACACTGAAAAAAATCACTCATAATGTTGTCGGCGATATTTCGTGTCCTGAATGGATTTTTTTCTTTCTCTGAAATCTGAACGTGAGACTTGGACAAGGTTCCTGTGAATCAAAAGCAACCTTATTGAGTCTCCGGGGGTGCTTCTGAACGTAGATTTGAAAACGTACAGCTTCTTCTCTTCAAGTATATTAGCTCATCCCTTTATATGAATGACAAATGGACAATTGCGTCTATGCTAAACTTACAACCAGAGGCCTATCAACCATGACCAACAGCCCACCCCCACCCGCACACCCCTTCCGTCGGATGGCTACTTAAACCATGTCCGCGTGCCGTGCCGGTGCCCCTACCCCCACCCCACCCCCCCACCCCACCGAACAAAAACACAAAAACAACCTCCCAAAATCCGTCGCACACTCCCCCTTCCAGCCACACCAAGCCAGCAACCCCACCACCCAGCACCCCCTCCCCTGCGGCCGCTTTTTCCATGTGCCACGTGCCGCCCCTGATCACTCAACGAAAGCGGTCTGATGGTATTGGCATCCAACATCCAACCAAAACAACGAAAATCATTGTTTGTTTTTGTTGTGCCTTTCATATGAAGAGACTGACCCTAGGGGTAAAGCCCTGTAGAGCCCCTCCACAATAATCACACGGTCGTTTTGCGTAGTGGGGGCTTTCCTAAAAAACGGTATACAAAAACCATTTTGACATTTTATGTAATTATTTTGATCATTTTTCCCGGCCCACTTACATCGGAGGACTGTCAACGGTTTCTCTCTTTTCTTTTCTCTTCTTTTAATCATCTTTCTGTGTATGGAATTTATTCAGGTGGTTTTTTTTTGTTCTCCTGTATCACTCCTCTTCACCTCTTCATAGACCTGGTACGGGGAAAACCGTTATAAAATGGTGAGGTTTTTCCTCCCCTGTGGGGATGAGAATGCCATTTCGTGTCGTGGTATTTCTCTGTTAGATTTCAATGCCTTCGCATGCGGCGGGTCATTGCACTCCACTGGCGGGCTTTTTGATGACAGCTAGCTTCTCGCACAGAAGCTGAAAGAAGACACCAACCACCCGGCGAAATAAAATGGTTCTCCACACCCGAGAGAGTTCATCGGTCTCATAGGTCGTCTCAGAAGGGTGTACTGTTTGCGCTTTTTTTTTTGGTTTCTATCTTTATTCTTTTCTTCTTTTCTTTTTTTCCTTATACCGCTATTCTTGTTCTCTTTCTTCCTCCTCCTCCACCTTCTTCTCCTTCTACATCTTCTTCTTCTCTTCTTCGTTCTTTCTTTCTCTCCTCTTCTGTCTTCTCTCTCTTCCTGTGTTTCTTCCTTCTTCTTTCTTACTTCCGTCTCCTTCTTTCTATCTTTCCTCTTCTTCTGTATCTGTTTCTTCTGCTTATTGTTTTTTTGGTTGCTGTTCCTGTTGTTGTTATTGTTGCTGGTTGTGTTGTTGTGTATGTTGCTGTTGCTGTTGTTTGTTTGTCATGGTTGTTGTGTTGTTGTTCTTTCTTCTTCTTCTTCTTGCTTCTTCTTTCTTCTTTCTTGTTTTTTTGTTAGTCCTTCGTCTTCTCCCTCCTTCTCTTCATCTTGTGTTTGTGCTGCTGCTAAATGCTGCTATTGCTAATTGCTATATTATTATGTTGTATAATTATCACATCACCTGGGTCTGGTCAATCCTCAGTTTTTGATGATAGTAATAGGACTTTTTCTGTGTTTAGTTGGTTTACCTCTGGGCTGTCTTTCCTCCCCTAGTCACATCCCATCCCCCACCTCTCCGATACCTCTCATCCCTCCCTCCCCCTCACTCTCCTACTCTCGCCTCTCACAAAAAACATCCTCTCCCTCACCTCCCTCCTCCTCACTCTCCTCTCTCAGCTCTCCTCCGGGTCAACTCCCTCTCCCTCTCTCTCTCTGTTGTAATAGTAGTAGCAGTAGTAGTAGGTAGTAGTAGTAGTAGGTGGTGGTGGTGGTGGTGGTGGTTGGTGGTGGTAGTATTAGTAGTAATGGTAGTGGATGGTGGTAGTAGTATTTTTCTTTTTTTTTAGGTCTTATCACAAACTTATGGTGGTATTAGGCCCAGAAAGAAAGTGAGATGGAAGGGAGGGAGAAGAGAGCAGACAGTTGACCTTGGTGATTTGGTTTGCAGATGTGAGAGTGGGTGCGTTTAAACAATAAAAATCCACAAAAACAGACCGCCCAATGTCATATCATTTCAAGTTACAAAACTTAACCAGAAACCCGACTATATATCAAACAAGAGGTGTACTTTAAAAGCAAGACAGAATAGATAGCAAGAACCCAAGCAGACATGCCTGCTAGGGTATTGTAGGTATGTCTTTGTAGTGGTGTGTGTGTGTGTGTTGTGTGTGTGTGTGTGTTGTGTGTGTTGTGTGTGTGTGTGTGTGAGACACAGTGTGTGTGTGTGTGTGTGTGTATGTGTTGTGTGTGTGTGTGTGTGTGTTGTGCGGTGTGTGTGTGAGAGAGAGAGAGAGAGAGAGAGCGAGAGAGAGAGTGAGTTTATCGTGCAAAATCGGTACTCCCCAGCCCTCCTGAGAGAATGCGAGAGAATGGTATGATTGTCGTACAGCATCATCGGGTAACCACGTCTCCCCCTCATGGAATGACCACTTCTCGTTAGTTAGACATATTTGTATGGCCCAGTGCAGACGGACGAGTCCCACAAACTATGTTTTGAAAAAACGCCGGGTCACATCGATCTCTGACTAAAAATAGAGAACGGAAAAGCATGGATCACTTGCTATATTTTTGCTTCGTGTGCCCACGATTTGTTTTCAGTACATTCCCAGTCTTGGTACCTACGTGTATTTTTCAAGCAAGCGCGTTGCATCTTTATAACCAGGTCAAGTTATATCTGAATTTTCACTATCATCAGGTCCTCCTCACAAACATAATTTTTTTGCTCGTTTCGTTTCTTTCTTTCTTCTTTTATTCATTGTTGTCAAGACATTGGTATTTAATCGTTGTGCAACGACATGCGTAATTTAAGCTTTCTTTTGTTTTTTTTTTTTTTTTTTTTTTAACTCTGTGCCTTTGTGTCTTTGTGTTCCAAACCTCAGCGTAAAACTTCTTTGCCGTTTCCTTCCACGAAAATCTCACCCTGTGTGAGTTCAAAAACAACAAAAAAAACTTGTAAGGGAAGTGCGATGCGATTCGTAGCACTGGGACGGTCGCTTTTTGAATAAGAAGAGTTAGACAGCCAGGCCCGTTTTGTAGGAATGCTTGACCCTTTTTTTGGCGGAGTCGTTACTTAGGGGCAGCACACCTAGTCAGCGGCGGTGACGTCTGACGAATTGGGGGCCGGGAATGTTTGGCCTTTTTAGACAGACACTACTTGACGGGTACATTTGGTGATGTAGTGAAATTTTTGGCCTCTGTAACGGAATGTTTGAGCTGTTTTAGTAGAACATAGGCCTTACGTAGCGAGAGCGCTTTCTCTTATAGATTAGCGAACATATCATTTCCATAGTTTTGTTACTTGCCACAACAAAATCACATTATCTTAAAAAATGATTTATGGTTTGGCAAGAAACGGCTCAATCCCATTCAGTCAGTCAAGACAACTGCTGTCATCTTGTATCTCTCTGTGATCATCAAACATAAATGACCTGAGAGAGAGAGAGAGAGAGAGAGAGAGAGAGAGAGAGAAGAGAGATAGAGAGAGAGAGAGATTCACTGCTAGAGAGAGAGAGAGATTAATCATTAGTAATCGGACACAAGCAAAAGCGTTGCTGAAGGTGCCCCTCTAGAATGTTACTTAGGTCTTAACTGAATCTGATTCCCGGCCCAGAGAAAAAACTCGACATGTTTTTTCTTTAATCCCAAATGTGTCCAAAAAGACCTAATAAAGTAAGCAAGATGGTACAAAGTCTGTGTCATGCTAGATGTGTAAATTCCACAAAAGGCATTATCATTGATAAGTCTGATCACTCAAAGGTATAGAAGGAAAAAAAATCAGACTAAGCATTTAAGTCTTTCCGGTATTGTCACATGAGAAGAAGTGCAAGCTTGTTATTGTGTCTGCGTGAGTAAAGTGAAAGTCCATAGCAAAGAGTTCACACTGTTGCCATGATGAAAATCGACTCCTGCAAACTCGCCTTAGTCCTTCCCTGAATTTGAATCAGTTACATGGCTTTACAAAATCTCGCGAAAGCAGAAAGAGAACATTTTGAAGCCGTGCAAAACCTGATCATAGGAGCGGTTTAAAACTCAAAACGCGTTCAGCTCCATCAGCAAATGATGTTTAAAAAAAAAAAACCATCTAAGGCTTCCCCATGACAGCTGGCGGGTACGTGAATAAAAGATGACAAATCCAGTGACGGGTTTGGGTGTGTTTCCATACATTTATCATTTCCATACATTTGGGATTCATTTTCGTTTCAGTTGTAATATGTGTGCTAATGAATATTTTCAAGGCATACGTGAAAATATTGTGTCATGCGCGCGCGACGGAACGGATAATCGTGCGCTTAACTCGCTCTCGGTGTTCGTGTGACTTCCTACGCGAAGGTACTAATCCGATACGGTACGGTCGTACACCAGTGACGTCTGTCAGGCATAAATTTAACGTCAGTGGGGCAGTGTGGGGGGTGCGGATTGTATTGGAGAAATAAATAATGAAATTGGGTGTGGGTGCTTCGCACTATATCGCTGTAGACGCTCCTTGTTAGTGTTTCCTTTCCACCATCACGTCCCCTCCCTTCCCCTACCTCCCCGTCCCTAGGTCCCCCTCCTCTTGTTTGTTGGGTAATAAATTTGATATCATTTCACGTCTGTTTTTCACAGAACACCCCCACCCCACACAAAACCCCCGAGGATCCTCAGCGCGCCTGATACCCTGCACAGCTAGGAGAATTGGGAAATTTGGATATTGTTTCAAGGAAATAATAGGATTTGTTTCCACTGGGAAAAGCTGTGTTACAGAGGTCAGTATATTTGTGTGCGTGCGTGCGTGTGTGCGTGTGCAGCGTGACCGCCGTGATCTTCGTGTGTGTGTGTGTGTGTGTGCGGGTGTGTTGTGTGTGTGGGTTGTGTGGTTGTGTGTGTGTGTGTGTGTGTGTGTTCCTGCTCGTGTGTGCAAGCGCGTATTTCATTGCCACTTCCACCCTCTCACCCTCTCTCTCTCTCTCTCTCTCTCTCTCTGCTCTCCTCTCTCTCTCCTCTCTCCTCTCTATCTCTATATATTATATATATATATAATATATATATATATTATATTGTATGCATTGGATTGCATTGCGAATAAGTTCGTAGAAATGAACCTTTTTGACCTGAATGAGGTAAACAGTGGGGTGAAAGGGAGCTCGTCCGTGAGGCAAAGTGGAGAGGGGGACTGACATGGAAACTCTGTTAACACATGTCAACAACAAGGCAGACCGGAAAAGAGAAACGATTCTTTTTCCCCGAGGATTATACATACGTATGGTCCAAAGCTCTTATTTATATCTGGACCTCGCGCTATGTAGAAATTATAGA
>JADBJO010000022.1:15000-22500 GCA_016801955.1 Conus betulinus
TGAAAAATGAAATAGAGGGATGTTTGGAGAGGATGATAACGAGAGAGAAAGGCCGTGGGGAGTAGTGTTGGATAGCACACACACACACACACACAGAAGCACACAGAAACACACACACAGAAACACACACGCGCACACACACACACACACACACACCACACACACACACACACACACACACACACACACACACACACACACACACACACACGCACACACACACACCTCTCTCTCTCTGTCTGTCTCTCTCCTCTCTCTCTCTCTCTCTCTCTCTCTCTCACACACACACACACACACATAGGCACACCAAACACGCGCGCGCGCGCGTGCCACAACACACACACACACACACACACACACACACACACACACACACACACACACGCACAGAGCATAGAGAGAGAGAGAGAGAGAGAGAGATAAGAGAGAGAGAGGAGAGAGAGAGAGAGAGGAAATTGAACATTTGAGATAGGTTGTAGAATGAACCTTCTAAACTGATTTTAGTATACACTGGGAGAGAATCTGAAAGGAAATACGTCACTGTTGAAAAGAAAGCGTACGCTGAATGAAAAGCTATGCGCGAACATACCAGAGAGAGAGAAGAGAGAGGAGAGAGAGAGAGAGAGATAAGAGAGAGAGAGAGAGAGAGAGAGAGAGAGACAGAGACAGAGAGAGAGAGACAGAGAGAGAGATAGAGAGAGAGCGCTGTGGGTATCTAACGAAGAGTTTTGAGCACCCTGTTATCTTGATTAACTTGACGCTCTAGTGAACTTTCATCACGAGCTAAACATCCACAATGTCGTGTTTGATGATCGCACCATGGGTGTTTGCGGACCTCGCTTCGACCAAGTGGCCTGTAGATTCAGCGCTGTGTCCGGTACGCTTAATGCACTGTTTCTGCTGGGACTCCTAGTACTGGAACGTGGAGAAGGGTGCATGTCTGCCTCTGTGAGCGTGCGTGCGTGCGTGTGTGTGTGTGTGTGTGTGTGTGTGTGTGTGTGTGTGTGTGTGTGTGTGTGTGTGTGTGTGTGTGTGTGTGTGAGTGAGTTCGTGCGAACTCCCACACACACATGAATTTTTATTTTTAGAAAGTCCTGGCGTGTGTGCTTTGAATACTCCGGAGAAAGAAAACTTGGCAGAGAAAATGGGGCGGCTGGAAAGAGAGAGAGAGAGAGAGAGAGAGAGAGAGAGAGGAGGAGAGAGAGAGAGAGAGAGAGAGAGAGAGAGAGAGAGAATTTCCTGGTGATTATTTCACTTATAAAATTTTAATGAATTCAGATTGGATTCTTTTTTGATCGTTGGGATGAAATGTCAAGACTTGTGATTAAAATTTGTTTACGTTTCTTCATTTTGTTGAGTATGGTTATAGCCTAAGGTAAATCAGTCCGACAGTTCACTTTTTTTTTTCGGTCAGTCAGTACAAAAGAGCACACGCGTGCACACACACACACACACACACACACACACACACACACACACACACACACACACACACACACACGCACGCACAAACGCACGCACATACGCACGCACGCATGCACGCACGCACGCGCGCGCGCGCGCACGCACACACAGAAGGACACACACACACACACACACACAGAGGGACGCACACACACACACACACACACACACACACACACACACACACACACACACACACACACACACACACACATACACACATCATCATCATCATCATCATCATCATCATCATCATCATCATCTTGAAATCAACCGATATCGTGTTCGATTATTATCCATTCTCTCACATAGAGCTTTAGCTCCGTTTAAACTGGTTCCTTTAGATACTTTGATTGTTATAAGATGATAGCATGGCAACGGTTATACTAGTTGAATCGCCGCGCGGAAGAAACGTATCAGACTGCAGCGTTTACATTCATGTGCATAAACAGTACATCAAAACAAACGCCATTTTATATGTTGACTCCTACGAAATGCTCAAATAATGTCATTTGAATGTACATAATTGCAAAACTATTTATTACAGGGTTTGAAGTCACTTACCCTCAATGCGTATGCTACCAAACTAAGTCTGTGCGATGCATGCGTAACGTTTGTACTTCTCTCTGTAAAACGCTCTTTGAAGACTATAAATGCCTTTGTGTATTGCGTCATTTTTTTTTAATTGAAGCACGAAAGGAGTTCGTCTCTTAATTCCTACCGTGAAACCGGATTTGTAACCCACTTCCTGCCTAACTTATAACTGACTAAACAGGACGCACATCGATTGTAATTATTGTTTTTTCAGTCGTGTGATAATTTCCATTATTACCCTTCTTTGCTTTTTCTACAAACATTTGACAAAGAATAGGCACTGCTCCATTTAAGAGTGACTACCATCCATGAATGTATATTTAAATTGTTCATCCTGATCTCGTTCGTCCCATTAAATAGCTTTTCTTTGGCACACAAATAACTGTTGATTCTAAAACCTTTTACGTCAATTTGATTAAGAATGACAACGAACAGTGAGTGATCTGATTTTTAGACATCAAGCTGATGCTTCATTTCAATAACAAGGACAATTTGATGTTTAATTCCAATAACATGACCTTTTAGATAAAAGAAGTAACGAGAATAGCTTAGTTTACATAAAGAATTGACTGAATGCTGTATTTTTCCACTGAATTTAAAAAGAAAGGAAATTGAAGTTGGCTTAAAAGACATCCGTGTTTCACACCTCTTGGGCATTCAGAGCGGTGAGAATAACAACGCTTGTCTTATAGCCAAGCTAACAGACAATCATAAACTCTTCTTACAATCCTATAAGGATTACCTTTCACGCCATATTTTCTTCAAACTATCAAAACACTGTCTCTGTTTACTTAGTCGAACGATTTTCTAAAATCGGTGACACCTTGGTGCAATTAAAACTTGTAATGCCTTTTTTGTTGTTGCAGTATTTAAAACAAAATGAGAATATGATCTACAGACTATAACCCATGTGTAAATCCTGACAACTCTTCAATTGTTGTTGTTTTTTTATATACAGCCCATTGGTCGGTTATATAGAAGGTTTGTACACATTACTTTTCAACTCTTGCTTAGTTGATTCGACTTTAGTTAGCGTGCAGGCTTGCACCTCCTTTTCTTACATCAAAACGACATTGATTTGGACCACCCTTATGGGAAAGAGTCCATGTCAAACGGCTTATAAAATAAATCGGTAAGATGTCAACAATTTTGGCATCAGAATACGATATCACTAACATCTTTTTTTCGGGATCAGCGCATTTGTCAATTTTGAGACCACCAGTACTGGCTGAAGCTTTGTGTCCGAAAATTACTTTGATCATAGAAGAACATATTTGAATCATCGGTTGTTTCTCTTTCATCATTTCAGTCGCCATTTTGTAATGGAGTATATGTTGTGTTCACAACTTTGAAGACATCATTGAAATGGTTATTCCAGTTTGTGTAATACAGTTTGGTACGATTGGTTTTCTGCTGACTAGTCTGGTTGTTTTTCAAAATATCTTTGGATCGAAAATTAATGGCGATTTGTTTGTCTGAGAGAGAGAGAGAGAGAGAGAGAGAGAGAGAGAGAGAGAGAGAGAGAGAGAGAGAGACAGACAGACAGACAGACAGACAGACAGGCAGAGGGGAATCGAATTTATTATTATACTGCATGTGAAGTATCATGCATCAGATTACCATTCTCTATACAGCACCATGTACATTACTTTCGTCATCGTCGTCGTCGTTGTCGTCGTCTCATTACTATTGTTGTTTTATTGTTGTTTTTCTTGTTGTTGTCACCCCTACTGCTGCTGTTACTATCAATAGTTACGTCTTCAATTGTATGTCTAAAAGCGATGCTTGTAGGATTTTTGTGTGTGCTTTTTTCTTCCATTCCGTGGGAAAGCGAAGGCTGTTGGTAGCCAGTTCACTAGCGACTAGCCACTGTTCTGAAATGGTTAGCGTCAACAGCTCGCGTCTGGGATGTCGGGGAAACCTGTTCCCCTGAGAGGCATTTGTTTGTGGGAGTGTTTAGCCCCAGCTGGCTCCAGTCCCGAGCTGAGTGTGCTAGAGCTGTGAAATGGGAATTCTTGACTTCCTATCAGTTGAGGTTCCTCCATTTGGCCGGCGCCGCAGGTGTCTGCATCTGTCAAGCCTGGTTGACGCTGAGGTGTGTTATGAAAGGATGGGTT
This sequence comes from Conus betulinus, assembly GCA_016801955.1. Taxonomy (NCBI): domain Eukaryota; kingdom Metazoa; phylum Mollusca; class Gastropoda; order Neogastropoda; family Conidae; genus Conus; species Conus betulinus. The sequence continues at coordinate 19,176 of JADBJO010000022.1, forward strand.
TAGAGTACTGCACCGTTGTTTGATTTCAGACCAGAATTGATCTCCGTGGCATCATCTTCATTATCTTTATTGGTTATCAATCTAAACAAAAAGCGAATCTTTACGATTTTCTGGCCCTTCAGGGTCTGTTCTCATGGTACGTTCTGTTTTCGGTCTCTTCTTCATGTCTACGGCCATGGTGAGTTTGTGTGTCTTGTTCGTCGTTCACGGTGGACACACTGTGCACTGTCTCTAGATGGAGGTGGTGGCACGATGCAGAAGGCGGAGCTCACCCACATTCGCTCTGCAACTAAGGAATGAATGCCGTCAGCAAGGAGCCTCGCAGTTTTAAGTCCTATGTGTTGATCTGATCAGGCGTCTCTGGATACCCACAGGCTTGACTCTGCATCAGTGTGGTGTCTCCACCGGTGGGCGGTCTAAGAATGGTTTGATATTGCTTGCTACATGTAGACTGCGTTGCTAGGCTACGACAGGGCAAGCCTGTATGTGGCTGTGTATCGGGAAGTGGAGTCGGTAAGGTCGGGGGTAATGCTAATGGTGAGCACTAAAGATTAGATCTCTCTCTCTCTCTCTCTCTCTCTCTCTCTCTCTCTCTCTCTCTCTCTCTCTCTCTCTCTCTCTCACACACACACACACACACACACACACACACCACGCGCGCGCACACACACACACGCGCGCGCGCGTGCGCGCGCGCACATACACACACACATGCATGCACGCAACGCACGCACTCATACGCGCGCGCATGCACGCGCGCGCGCGCGCGCGCACACACACACACACAAACACACACACACACACACACACACACACACACACACACACACACACACACACACATGCACGCGCATGCCCACATGTCTGTCTCTTCCACTCTCTCTTTCTGTGTCTCTGCCTCTCTTTCTCTTTCAAGCCCCGCCCCGCCCCCGTCTCTCTCTCTCTCTCTCTCTCTCTCTCTCTCTCTCTCTCCTCTCTCTCTCTCTCTCTCTCTCTTTCTGTCTGTTTGGCTTTCTTTCTGTCTCTGCCTGCCTCTGTCTCTCTCGCGGTTTCTCTCTCTCCTACACACGTAAACACACATACATTACGCATGTACATTCACACACACACACACCCACCCACCACACACACACGCACGCACGCACGCACGCACGCAGGCATGCAGGCGCACGCACGCACGCACGCACGCACGCTCGCACGCACGCACGCAGCACGCACGCACCCCCCCCCCCCCCCCCCCCCCCCCCCCCCACACACACACACACTTTCAAAATGGGGGAAAGAGCAAATGGTCCAACAGAGTACGTGAGAGCAGACGGAAATCAAAGTTATGTGCAAAAGAAGAGAAAAGAAACAGACCAGACAGATACACGGACAGATAGACGGATCGAAAGGGAGAAGGCGAGCAAGGGAGTGGTGAAGGGGGTAAAGAGGGGAGGGTTTTGGGGTGAGTGTGGGGCAATTGACGGGTGCCAAGAGAAAAGGGACTAAAAAAACTCTATTATCTTGTCGTCTGGACACTCCTGTGGACTTTCATCAAGTGTCCACATCCCCCAGTGCACCACGCCTGTGCACGGCCCTGCGATCAGTGGATTGCAATTTGACACAATCCGTTCTGTCATTGTGCTTAATGCAGCTGGTGGGATGGCGGAAGATAATTGGAAAAGGCAACGCTCCTGTATGCGCTTCGTGTGTGTGTTTGTGTTCTGTGTGTGTGTGTTGTGTGTGTGTGTGTGTGTGTGTGTGTGTGTGTGTGTGTGTGTGCGTGTGTGTGTGTGTGTGTGTGGTGTGTGTGTGTGTGTGTGTGTGTGTGTGTGTGTGTGTGTGTGTGTGTGTGTGTACGTGTGTGTTTGCATGCGCATGCGCGCATGTGCGTGCGAGTGTGTGTGTGTGTGTGTGTGTGTGTGTGTGTGTGTGTTGTGTGTGTGTGTTGTGTGCGTCCGCTGCGTGCGCGTGCGTGCGTGTGCATGTGTGTGTGTGTGTGTGTGTGTGTGTGTGTGTGTGTGTGTGTGTGTGTGTGTGTGTGTGTGTGTTGTAAGGAGTGACGTGTATGTCTCTGTGTGTGCTCGTGTGTTGCCAAGCATCAGTTCCTGCTTAGCAGAGCATGTCAGAAGGACTTGGGGAATGATTCCTCTGGACCAATGCTATCTCGTCCTACTCCTAAACGGTTTGGCGCCTTAGCTGTTTGCAACCCCGCGCCAGACGGATGGTCTGGCGCCATGTGCCTAAAGTGTGTCCGGATCAGTGCCAAAGCTGCTGATCAGTGAGTCATTGGGCGTGCCTTTGAAGTGCACTTTCTGACCGCCCACTGAGCGCTTGTCGATGTAGAGCAGCCTTTAAGCACGTATCAGGCATTGGCAAGAGAGAGGCCTGTCCACCTGACAGGTGCTATTCTCTGCACAGTGGTTGCTATGTAAACATGGGAGACTTCGGTGTTGGGGATTCATGTCTTTCCAAGGAATCTTCAGCAGCTTTTCAAGACAGTTTCACGTGATATTATTTCAAAAAATTCTGGCACGGTGGTCATAGTCTGTTTATGTCGGCAAAACAAACCATGTGTCGCCAATAACACTGTCTTGTATACCTTCAGTGTTCCGTCTCCTCTCTCTCTCTCTCTCTCTCTCTCTCTCTCTCTCTCTCTCTCTCTCACACACACACACACACACACACAACACACAACACACACACACACACACACACACACACACACACACACACACACACACACACACACACTCACAGCCGCTCCTAAGGCTGAAATTACCCTAGCAGTTCCTACGTTAACCTCGTCTTCAGTGCAAACAGATCTGGGGAGCGTGCTACCAAGCTTGTCGACATCCTTCAATATTTCTCCATTGCAAATGATTGTTAATTCACATACATTTTCTTAGAGATGCGGGCGAGCTAGAAGAGCACTTCTCTTTTCTGGGAACTGTTTGTGAGCGATTAGCCGCAGGCCTGGAAAAGCAGTTTACAATCTGCAGCATCTGAGACTGTGCCAGCGTTGAATGCGCAGCCATGTGAAAATAAGAAGTTTCGTATGACACCTGTTTCCAGCTAGGCCTTGGTCGGGAGTCTCACAGCAGATCCGTAAGGTTGCCATTAGTCCCGAACCTGATTTTTGATGACGTTTTTATCCATTACTGCAGAAAGCGCCGGTCAGCATTGTTGAAAACGTTCTGCTTAACAGACGGATACCAAACACAATCACGAGTTACTCTGTGATTGGGGAAACGCCGAGGAAGTCTCAATCGACCAGTGTTCGAGCACAATTCAGGCCAAACTCCACTTCCCCACCCCTTCCACACACACACAACACACACAC
>JADBJO010000022.1:25000-27500 GCA_016801955.1 Conus betulinus
TGTGTGAAACTGAGACAGGGATACTACTGTGTTGGCATCTATCTATCTGATTCTCTCTCTCTCTCTCCTCTCCCTCTCCTCTCTCTCTCTCTCTCTCTCCTCTCTCTCTCTCTCTCTCTGTTTGCTTGTGTGCATGAATGTACATTGATACATAACCTGAGTGCGTGTGTGCACGTAAGGGGATGGGCAGGGTGTGTGTGTCTGTGTGTGTGTGTGTGTGGGGGGGGGGGATAGAATACTAGTTGAGTGATTGGGAGTCATGTAGGTGCGCAGGTATGAACGCCGTGGCGATGCTGATTTGTTTGTCTGTCGGTCAAATTTTCCACATCAGTCTCTCTGTCAGTTTAGCCGTCTAGCTGATATCTCTCTCTCTCTCTCTCTCTCTCTCTCTCCTCTCTCTCTCTCTCTCTCCTCCTCTCTCTCTCTCTCTCTCTCTCTCTCTCTCTCTCTCCCCCCCCCCCCTCTTCTCTCGCTGTCATCCCCCTTATCTCTCTCCTCTTTCTGCTCAGAACCGCCCCCTCCTTCCCCTCTCCTTATAATTCCATCCCCACAATCTGCCATTTCTACTCTCACTGTCATGCGTGTTGCTGTTTGCATGTGTTTGTTATGTGTATCTCCTCTCTCTGTATATTGTATGTCTTCTAGAGAGAGAGCAGAGTTGAATCAATGTTATCGGCTACGATCCTTAAAGCAAGATTGTGACCCATCACATTGGTGAACAGTAGGTGGATAACAGTCGTGATGAGAGCACTTGGTGATCGCACACAATATGTATAATGGCAACTCTTAATTTTGTCTTTTACCTATTCATTTGTTCATGTATTGAGAATACTTCGTTTCCCGTGGCATTCGCTCGAATGTTGGTCACACTCAGTTTTTCACTTATCAATTCGATTTCCCATCGAGGATACCTGTACACGTGTCATCCTTACTATTGGCCAAACTGGCCTACTGCTCCGGAAGTTTGTGATGGAATTTAACGTGTGTACATGATACTGTGCGCGCGTTCACGCGCGGAACTTCGGTTTGTAGTTTTCATTCGAAGGAATTTTCACGGAGGGGGAATAAAGACCGATGTTATACGGACACGGTCTGGTGGAGATTCGCAACCACAAACTCAGGTCACCAGGATTACGCGTTCGGTGTTCTTCAAATCGAGCTTTTCCGCCTTTACATTGGAGTGGATGCGATGTCTCTTTGTGTGGAAGCTTCCAGCTGGCACAATGGGATGATACTGAAAACTGCAAAAATGATAATAAAACCGCATGTGTAATGTAAGCCTGGATACCACATGACCCTATGCCAGATACCTGAAAAGACGGAGTAGGAAATTGAAGAGCAGGATACCCTCGATCTCTGTCGGCTTTGTTGTCGGTGTCTGTCTGTCTGTCTGTCTGTCTGGATTTCTGCGTGTCTGTCAGTCGGTGTCTCACCTCTGTCTTTCTCTTGTACCTGTCTGCCTGTCTGTCTGGTCGTCCGTTGATTGTCCGTCTGTCTGTCTGTCTGCTGCTTGTCTGTCTGTCTGTCTCTCTGTGTCTGTCTGTCTGTCTGTCTCTGTCTTTCTCTCTCTGTCTATGTCTATGTCTCTCTGTCTCTCTGTCTCTGTCTCTCTCTCTCTCTCTCTCTCTCTCTCTCTCTCTCTCTCTCTCTCTCTTCCTGCTTCCCACTTCTCTGTCGTTGTCTCTTTCTTTCCCTTTCAATGCTTCTCTCATTCACAGAATGTTGGTCTGCGCGTGCAAGCGTGTGCGTTTGAAAGACTGTATGTGCATGTATTTGCATGCGTATATAGACTTGTATGTTCAAGAATGACAGTGCTTCAGGACTGTGCAAATTCATCCATCACCCCAAATATCCTGGTTCATCTGGGTTAGCTCCAGAAACTTTTCTGAACATGAAAGGTCAAAGGGATGTTGGAAATAGTGAAGAAAAATTACCAGAGAGAGAGGCAGATAGATGGACAGAGAGACAAGGCGATAGATAGATAGACAGACAGACAGACAGATAGACAGAAAGATAGACTATCAGGCAGCACAGGTAGATAGCTAGAAAAAAAAAAGATATACTGATAAAGAGAAAAAAAGGTTAGGAAGGGATGGAGGAAGTGTGGCTACTTTCACTTGGGAAAAAAAAAATGAACAATGTCAAAGGTGCTGATAATTGAATGTTAATCAATCAAATATCTAATCATTCATTCGGTCAAATGCTTCAGCATGTCACTTAGTCAACAACTAATTCGAGCAATCATCAGCTCATTTAAGCAATCATTTAGTCAATTATTTATTCAATCAACTATTTCATGAACCATTTGATTATTACTTACAATTTGTCTTTACTAATTGTCAGCATTCAGTGGTGTAATCAATAAAAGCTTGGTTTTCATGCCTTCATTCGTTCATCAAGTCGCTCAAATAATCAATCAGTTAATTGATGATTTATTCGTTTATTTACCTGCTCGTTTTATGATTTTTTTTTTTGGGTTATTTTTATGACCCAGTTATTA
>JADBJO010000022.1:57500-60000 GCA_016801955.1 Conus betulinus
GAATGCATTCACACACACACACACACACACACACACACACACACACACACACACACACACACACACACACACACACACACACAAGCAAGCACACACACACACACACACACACACACACACACACACACACACACACACACACACACACACACACACACACACACACACAAGCACAGACACTCATACATACACGCGCGCGCGCGCGCGCCAAATCTTTGAAGACATTTAGCTTTTCTAAAACAGAGACTTAACAACGAGAGGAGCTTAAAAGCAGTATGAAGGAAGACTGGAAAGCAATTACGACCAACAAAACGCGAAACAGTTAGTGAGATCCACCTCTTTCAACCAACATTTCAGTGTCTGCCGCGTAATCCTGGCTTCCAACAGCAGTCCAACGAAAGAACGGGTTTAAGAAACCCCATAAAGAACGAAACGAATGGTGTGTGTGTGTGTGTGTGTGTGTGTGTGTGTGTGTGTGTGTGTGTGTGTGTGTGTGTTGGACGGGATGGATGGGAGGTTCAGGGCACGAGTCAAGTCTAGCGTCTTTCCAACTGTTACAGAAGTTTAGTTTTCTGCTGGCAAACAGACTGGGCAAGTGGAGCGGTCGTTAACAATGTTCCTAGGTAGCTGGTCTGTTTCCGCTGCTGCGCTCCGTTTGTGTCAGAAACCCATAAAGCATTTTAGAACCAACTTTGAGTTGGCCAGAAGAACAAAAGTTGAAAATGATAGCAATTAGCAGAAAGAGTACGAATATATATTTACAAAAGCACACAGTATGAACATACTAACACAGGTGCTCAGAGGCACACGCATTGAAATAGTAAGAATGCATTCACACACACGCGCGCGCGCGCGCGCGCACACACACACACACACACACACACACACACACACACACACACACACACACACACACACACACACACACACACACACACACACCCAGTCCGCAAATCCCAACCCATCGCCCACCCCTTCCTCCATACGCACGTGCGCATCGCCGCCCACCTTTCTGGCCACCTTTTTGCCATCGTCGCCCACCTTTCTTGCCACCTTTTTGCCATCGCCGCCCACCTTTCTGGCCACCTTTTTTGCCATCGCCGCCGCCCACCTTTCTGGCCACCTATTTGCCATCGCCGCCCACCTTTCTGGCCACTTTTTTGCCATCGCCGTCCACTTTTCTGCCCACCTTTTTGCCATCGCCGCCCACCTTTCTGGCCACCTATTTGCCATCGCCGCCCACCTTTCTGGCCACTTTTTTTGCCATCGCCGTCCACTTTTCTGCCCACTTTTTTGCCATCGCCGCCCACTTTTCTGCCCACCTTTTTGCCGTCGCCGCCCACCTTTCTGGCCCCTTTTTGCCATCGCCGCCCACCTTTCTGGCCCCTTTTTGCCATCGCCGCCCACCTTTCTTCTGTCTTCTTCTTTCCTTTCTCTCTTCTTTGTGCTTTCACCAGTGTCGCTGCTTAGTACGTGTCGTGTAACATTCAAGGATCTCTCTCTCTCTCTCTCTCTCTCTCTCTCTCTCTCTCTCTCTCTCACTCTGTCTGTCTGTCTCTCTCTCTCTCTCTCTCTCTCTCTCTCTCTCTCTCTCTCCTCTCTCTCTTGTGTCTCTCTGTCTCTGTGAAAATCTGTCCATCTGTATGTTTGTCTTTACTCTTTCTTTTTTTCCTTCCTTCTTCCTCTCGTTCCTTCCCTGCTTCCCTGCTTCCCCTTCCTCTCTCTCCTCCTTCTCTCTCTCTCTTCTCTCTCTCTCTCTCTCTCTCTCTCTCTCTCTCTCTCTCACTGTCTCTCTCTCTCTGTCTGTCTCGCTGTCTGCCTGTCTTTCTGTCTGTCTCTCTGTCTGTCTGTCTCTCATATTCTTGCACGTGCTCTGCATGTCTGTGTGTGCATGTGTGCGTGCGTGCGTGCGTGGGCGCGCGCGCGCGCGTTCGGTGTGTGTATGTGACTCATGTGTGTTTCGTTGGATTCTGTTCCAATCAATCCTGATATGGCCCTTTACGGTCTGCATGGTTGTGAAGAACATGAATGGAATCATAGAGACACAGAAAGGAATCACATATTCCTCTAGTTTTGAAATCGTATAACAATGAAACTCAGAGACCAGGAGATTTAGACCTAGCCTGTTTTCTTGTGAAATAAAAAAAAAGAGTTCATCCGAAAAACTTGAATATACGTTCCAGAACAAAGTCGTTAATTTTACCTACCTTACCGTTTAATTCTGATGGGTTTTTTTCCCGCTGTTTTTGTGAGTGGAAGTTTCTGTCGTAAATCGGAATCGAAAGTTTTTCTTGTTAACATTACACAATCCCATTAAACAGAAGACAACTTTTTTTTTGTTGAATTTACATCACAGAAAAAAAGAATCATTTGTGCTGCAATATAGTAGAGATTAGATTTTTTTGTGTAACATGTGCTTTTGTTTGTTTGTTTGTTTTTTAAAGAAAAGGCTGCTTCGGCCTCGGAATTTTGAAAGAAAGTTTGCCAGGGACAGCTTTTT
>JADBJO010000022.1:72500-82500 GCA_016801955.1 Conus betulinus
TTGTTGCACGTGCGCCTGTGGTGTTTGCACACACATTGTTTCTGTTGTCAAGGAACTGTGCTGCCTGTCTATTGATTCCAGAAACAGTACAAAACTGCATTTTTTTTTCAGTGCCACTCATTGCAGCCTCTCTTAGTGATCCCTCTTTTTTTTTTTTTACCTGTCCGCACATCGTGTTTCAATTTTTGACATTAGTATTCTCAACGTTCCAATGTTGAAATGCGAATGGAATTGCCTTAACTGGCCAGTCTTTCAGAATAGTATGCCCGACAACATTCAGATTTCCCCCTTCTCTGCCTATCTTTTGAATCTTTTCTGAAAGCTTGTTCAAATTGTGGAACAGTGCAGAAACTCGCTTTTGATCGAATGATTGGAATCAGCAAACAATGAGTGATAATTCATGGTGCATATTAGTGTATTATCATACGAGTGGCAGAGTGTGTGTGTGTGTGTGTGTGTGTGTGTGTGTGTGTGTGTGTGTGTGTGTGTGTGTGTGTGTGTGTGTGTGTGTGTGTGTGTTTTCTGAGAGATTCTAAAGGGATGGGCAACCGACTGCTGTATGCTCATGTTATTATGAGTATGTATAGTTGCTTGACGACGTAAAACATTCTGCGACCCGTTTACCTGCTGTTGTTCCATCGGTTTTGTTTTGAGTGATTTTATTACTTTTTGTTTTCACCTAATCTCCCCGATTTCCTCGCGAGTTTCGGAAGAACACACAAACGTGAGTAGAATCTGTGGCTATACAAGTAGCATCTCTCTCAAGTCTCTCTCTCTCTCTCTCTCTCTCTCTCTCTCTCTCTCTCTCTCTCTCTCTCTCTCTCTCTCTCTCTCTCTCATCTCTCATAATGAATCTGAAGGTTGCTTCTCCGTAGGAAACCTGCTCACACTTCGACATGATGGGCAAGCACACGCAGAAACGCAAAACTCTCTCTCTCTCTCTCTCTCTCTCTCTCTCTCTCTCTCTCTCTCTCTCTCTCTCTCTCTCTCTCTCTCTCTCTCTCATTCATAATGAACAGGTTTCTTTTCCAGAAACCTGCACACACACACACACACACACGCAGACACAAACACACATACACACACACTCACTCTCACACTCACACACACTCACACACACACACACACACACACACACACACACACACACACACACACGCACGCACACACACGCACGCGCACACACACCACACACACACACACACAGACGAGCGCGTGCGCATGATGTAGATGAGAATGTGATGTGATTGCCAATCTCCCCGCGGTAAATGGGATTGCTGTTTTCACCGTGTCAAATCAGATTTCACATCTGCATCGGCGCAAGTTTGAAATTGCGTTAGTGTAAAATGACCGTCATTATTTGTACCGGGAAAATTGCCAGTCGTCTCGGATACCTAGAATTGTTGTTTAGTTTTACGTCTTTTCACATGGCGTGTTTTTAGACGATTATGATATTTGTAAATGATATACATCAAGATGACATTGATATTATTATACAAATGAAAACATAATTAAAAATAAGCTTAAATCAGTGAACATGAACAACATAAACAACATAAACAATGTTTGCTTCAAAAATACTGAAATCTCATACTAATGTACCGATAGGACTGCGAAGTAAATATTTTGATACATTAGCCAGAAATGAATGATTTTGACGTTAGAGTCTTAAAATCATCAATTGTAGGATTATTTGGTAACCGAAAATTGGGTAGGTACTGCCGCATAGTGGGACAATTAGATAGTACATGAAATGTCAATAGTTTTTCCCCACATATGCATTTTGCAGTATCAACATATTTACATTTTAATGAATTATATGTAAGTCTTAAAAACACAAACTGGAAATTTCCCTTGGAAAAACATTCAACAAAGACATGCTGTAAGAGGTGTGCCGATTTACATTATAACCCACACGAGCTTTCTCTCTCTCTCTCTCTCTCTCTCTCTCTCTCTCTCTCTCTCTCTCTCTGTCTCTCTCTCTGTCTCTCTCTCTCTCTCTCTCTGTGTGTGTGTGTGTGTGTGTGTGTGTGTGTGTGTGTGTGTGTGTGTGTGTGTGTGTGTGCATATCAACTTTGTTGTACCACCAACAATCTGCTGTGTAATGTGAATCGGCACTTCGGAACAGCACACACACAAAAATATGGAGTTACAGCCTGCATTCTATCTTTTGCCCAGCTTTCGTTAGAATTGGTCTAGCAGACGCAAGTATGCGTCTGTCTGTCTGTCTGTGTCTGTCTGTCTGTCTCTGTCTGTCTGTCTCTCTCTCTCTCTCTCTCTCTCTCTCTCTCTCTCTCTCTCTCTCTCTCTGACGGAGATTAAAGATACAGAGAGAGACGGAGAGGGACAAAGAGAAAACAGAGAGAGAGAGAGAGAGAGAGAGAGAGAGAGAGAGAGAGAGAGAGAGAGAGAGAGAGATGAATCGGTATCTGGGAGAAGAACAAGTACGAATGAAAATCTGGATTTCAAAAAGAAACTGAACTGGGTCGGACAAGTTTATCAAAAGCTGCCAAGTCGTCATCATCCATCAGACCGTCTGTGCTCTACTACTGACACAAAATCATCCATCAGACCGTCTACGCCTTACTAACGACAGGTCAACTCCCATGACGGGTACGTGTTAGGAAAGACTGCTACATGGATCTCATTTTTCTCAATCGAAACTTTAACAAACAAAAGTTTGATTTTTCAGTCCTTTTTTCACGCCACATCAGCGCTGAAACTGTAAATTAAATGTCAATCAAAGAGAAACAGACAAAAATCGAAATTGACAAAGATGGCACAATGAGTTCGATCCCTCCCTTCTCCTCTCTCCCCACCACCGCCCCACAGGTTAGTAAGTGAATGTATTCACCTTCACGCTTGACAATATTCGAAAAGAGGTTCAATTCATATTAACTCAATATTCAAGGAATTAACTCGACAAGGAACGCGACCGCACGTAGGCCTGTATCAAATGCTGAATTAATGACGGTAAACGGAAGGTTTTGCCCTTTCACTGTCACTTAAAAACAAGCCATAGACCTTTAAAACTAGCGCACTGCTCAACAGTCAAAACTTCTTCACTGTTTGACGTCATTAGCATCATCACTACGTCACCCATTCTGACTCCCCGTCCACAGCCACACCCTCGCTTGTCCCGCCGCAGTTCCGGCACCTGCAGCCCACAGGGAGCTGTCAACGTCAAGCCGCTATGAGGCAGCCCAGGAGAGGAGACACTGCCCTGCTATTGGGTCACTTCCATGGAAGTTTTACTAGTCCCCCTGCTGAAGACAATGCCTGCGTGGTCACTAAGTTTGCGTGAGTGAGAGTTCCCCTCCAGAGGGCGCCTCAGCGTCCAATGAGAGTCGCCATGAGCTTGCCTCAGTGTCCAGTGAGAGTCCCCATGAGTTTGCCTCAGCGTCCAGTGAGAGTCGTCATGAACTTGCCTCAGCGTCCAATGAGAGTCGCCATGAGCTTGCCTCAGCGTCCAATGAGAGTCCCCATGAGCTAGCCTCAGCGTCCAGTGAGAGTCCCCATGAGCTTGCCTCAGCGTCCAGTAAGAGTCCCCATGAACTTGCCTCAGCGTCCAGTAAGAGTCCCCATGAACTTGCCGATATCTGTGACCTCGACACGAACTCACCGACAGCATCGACGGGGGAAGAAATGAAAACTAATGGCATCAGTAGAGCAAGGCATGGAGGGCCTCGGAATTTCATGCTTCTTTTTTTTCGTTAATGGTGATCAATACGGATGAGACGATGAAAATCATTCTAAAGAGCGCCATTTCGGTGAGAGACTGACAGGGCGGCACTCTACGCTTAATTTCATGAAACATCCCGTTGTCATCTAGGCATGAGAGATAGAAACACATGCAGTGTCGGTCAGGAAATTTGAGCAGCACTTTCAGAAGACGCATCCGCGAAGTGGCTTGAAACTCGATCATGTGAATCCAGTATTCGTCTCTGGTTAGAGCCGATCGGGGCCGAGAAAAAGATAGACACGAATAAATGGGTCTTGTGGGAATCGAACCGACGAGCTCTCAACCGGAAATCCGCGACGCTAACCACTAAGCGCCACGGCAGCTAACAACTTTATCTTTTATGTCAGTGGTGTTCTGACCAGTGGAAAGCTGGGTGGGACCTGAACAGACAAATAGTAAGGTGCAAATAAAAAAAAAAAGTGGCATGTGAATTCCTTCTCCTCCTTAAAATGAGACCGAGCTTCCAAACAGCACGGGCAGCACACTAACGCGCAAAGGGGAACGGAATGCAATTGTTCTGGAGGAAAATGCACACCACCAAGTGGGAGATACGGAGGAGGCGCAGCTGCCGGGAGCCTGCTTTCAAACTTATCACTGCCGCTGCGGCAACTGTTGCGGGGTAGCGTGGCTCCTGAAGGCAGCAAGACAACAGAAGTGATTTAACAGAAGTGATAAAGAACGGAGGAAATGGCAGAGAGTACGCGCAACACAGTGTAACCTCTTTCCAACGATTACTTCAGTGTCTTTTCAGCGCTGACAGCCAGAGCCTCGGTGAGAGAGAGAGAGAGAGAGAGAGAGAGAGAGAGAGAGAGAGAGAGAGAGAGAGAGAGAGAGAAAGGGGGGTGGGGGTAGGGAAGGAAGGAAGAGGGAGGAGGGAGATACCTTTGTGCGGTGAAGCGGGCAACAGGTGTGGTGAAACGGTGGGGATGGCACTGGCTCGTGCCAAACCATTGTCAAACTTTCAAAATGGCGGCATTACAGAGGTCTACCCTTTGACAATGAAACTGTTTCCCCTTTGCCCAGTTTAAGCTCGAACGCTTTTCATGGCGGGTCCAGAAAACCCTTTTGAATCAATGTGAGCCGTACACCTCGTGGTTGTGAACATGTTAATAAGCTTCCAAATGGGCACCTCGTTCCAATCAACCATGAGTTCACATTGAGTTCGCTCGAACAAAGAGATTCTACTGAAAGTGCCAGGTGACCCAGAGAACATTGTCAAACTTGCCAGACCAATTAGCCGGGAGCAATCCTGCACCACCCTTGGAAGCCTGGGAGTGCGCGCGATGCAAGCGACTTTTGCGGTTTGGGTATAGTGACTGCACTGGCCATACAGGGTCAGAAGGAACTGCAGTGGCTTCCACCCTGTTGTTTGACGGGTGTTATGATATGGAGGCGTTGACGTCTTCGGGTGGAGGCGTTGCCGTTACCGAACAGCACAGGTGGGTGGCGGATGACATAGCAATACCTGACGTACTTCTTATAGTTCATTGTCCCTTCCAGAAAGACACGATCAGCCACACCGAAGTATAAGACAAGGCTAAGAATGAAAACGAACTAGAGCAGTGTACCGGCAATAAACTAACCCGATAAACAGCCATACATAGGAGACTGTGATTTCATCTTATGACGCCATGATGAATTTGATGATACCTTTGAATCGATGCTGTATCAAATATAATGTTCTGGCTTTTTTTTGACTGGGCTTCCTGTCAGCTGGGATGGGATGGCGTGGGGCGGGATGGGTTGACTTCAAATGAGGTGATATGGTAGCAATTTTAAGGCCAGTCTCTGCATGTCAGCGCTGACATTCAAGCCACGGGCCACGTACTGATAACCCGAAACTCCCGGATCAGGAAACTCACTGCCCTTCAAGTCCCTGGCCCCCCAGTCCCTGCTGTCTTCACTTACAGATACCTTACCATTTAGGTTTGAAATGATGTGATGAAACTGTACTCCACTCTTCTTTTCATGATGTCTTCCGGTGTCAGCTGCCCCCGAAAGATACAGACGCTTGCAGAACCATAGTTTGTTAACTGAAGTTGGTGATCCACAATATACTTCGCAGAGATATGGCAAACTGATCCTTATTGAAGTTTCAATCATCTTGTCTCAAGGGAGGGAAATCGACGGAAATTATGTTGTTAGGCCTGCTGAGCTTGAACTGTTTGTAGGAAATTGTAAAGTTTGGTTAAGTAATCTTTTTGTTCAGAACTTAACTTTTTTACTACCAAAGTATTGTGAACCCTAAATGTTTTGGCCATTCTGGATGTATTTTTTTGTCGAATCGAAAGTGCAAATTTATATCAATGAACTAAAAACCGATTTTCTATTACTGTACAGTATGCCAGATAGTTCCAACTTGATTTCTGTTGCAGGAAAGCGTTCGTACAGTTACTTCCCTTTGCGCAAACACAAGCGTTTTTCCTGAACATTTCAAGCTCTATTTCCCTTTCTTTTGATTTTTTTTCCTATGATTTGCGAGAATTTCTCTGATCTTTGACCACGAGCCAGCAGATGGGACTACGGAGAACAAAGAGAGATTGGCAAAGACAACAAATCAGACAAACTAGGTTCGGGATCTAAAGATCGTTGACTTAGGAACGGCCTTCGGAGAGCTCATGGCACGCTAAACGGCTGTGCGTAGGAGGTGGCCAGGACCGAATGTCCTACATTCTGATGAGATCGAATCAACGGCTTGTGTGTGTGTGTGTGTGTGTGTGTGTGTGTGTGTGTGTGTGTGTGTGTTTAGTCCACAACCTGAACCGCTTATCACAGCACCAAGGCGCCTTGTGTATGTGTGCGCACGCGTGTAGTGTGTAGCGTGTGTGTGTGTGTGTGTGTGTGTGTGTGTGTGTGTGTGAGAGAGAGAGAGAGAGAGAGAGAGAGAGAGAGAGAGAGAGAGAGAGAGAGAGAGAGAGCACGGCAGCTGGTTGAAACACTAAAACTTGAGTTACGAGAGATTATTATAGGAATTACCTATGGCAGCCTCCTAGCATTTACTGTCTGCATCCACATGAACAGGAAACAAAATCCCCTGAAGCTAAAGTATGGCTACCTATAGCATGAGTTATTCAAAATGACTTTTCAGGCAGTTCTTGCAAACTTAAGACATGCATTCGGTTGCTTTCAATCTGCTTGATGGATATACTTAGTGCACTTCCCACCTCCATTCTCTCTCTGTCTCTCTCTCTCTGTCTGTCTGTCTGTCTGTCTGTCTGTCTGTCTCTCTCTCTCTCTCTCTCTCTCTCTCTCTCTCTCTCTCTCTCTTAGTCTGTCGGCCGGTCTGTCTGTCTGTCTGTCTGTCCGTCTCTCTCTGTGTCCAGCCGTCCTTATCTTCCGAGAGTACAACTGGGGTTTATCAAACAATAACAACAACAACAACAACAGCGATCAACAACAACAACGGAATACAGAAATGGAACGCAGCTAACTAAACGGGATGACAAGAAGACCTTGTCCATGTAATATAGCCTATAACATGGCATGTGGGACCTAGAATTTTGAATATCATATGTCGGTGAATGAGGCGGTCAGCGAAATGCACAAGCGGTCACTCCCCCAGCTGTTGTGCACGAACTTGCACCACAGGTGTGTGGGCGGAGTTTGGAGTAAATGAGTTTCTTAACAAGTTGACCAGCGACGGAATAACGTTTGTACCTTGTTTAGCAGCCAGTCTATGTTTGTCTGTCTGTGCTCGTTGTATCCTTTTGTATTTTCTTTCTTACCGTCTTATTTTGAAATCAAAAGGATATTTCGCAAGTCATGCTGACACTGCGTGCACATGAACTTTTGCTTTCATTCTCTCTGACCCAGTCACTTTGTTTCCTTTCTTTCTCTCCTAACTTAATCACTTCGTTTTCTTTCTCTGTTTCTGTCATTTTCGTTCTTTCTTTTTTCGGTCTATTCATTTCATTTGATCGTTGTGTATCTGCTCTTTCCTTGTTCACAATGACACCACAAAATGTTCTTTTTAAAACTAGTTTACTGGTTTTTTATTTTTCAGATGCCCACGGCCATAAACACAGATGTAATGTTGGAAGAGGATATTTCTGATCGCCATGATGCTACGCCGCTGGCATTTCCTCTGTGACTGCTTCACCTCTGCCGAGATGATTTGACTTGCAGCTGTCGTCGTTCAGCAACGGCGCGGGTCATCGGCGGTGGACATTGGTCACTTCAGTGTTGCAGATCTGTTCGTGGTGTCTGAGTTTATAAAGGATATCATTCAAAGCTCGGTCGAGGACTTTGTGACTCTCACTTACCAGCGAGCAGTATCCAGAAAATTAAAAAAAAACAACTCTCTAACCGCTCGCACTATTTTCAGTTGATTGCGAGTAACCATGGGTGCAACGTGTATCGACTGTCAGCGCATCTTGTAAGTGCTAAGAGAGTGTTCGCTAAATTATCGGAGCTAAACTTGTTTAATGTCTCTGCAGAATTCGACGTAACACACCTGGAGTATTCAGCAGCTTAATGAGACATCAAAGAGTGATGTTGCATTCTTCGGCGGGAGCAAGCTTTGTTACTTGTGAAAGTTCAAACCTGTGATCTTAATTTAAAGGATTTCAGTATACCTATTCCAGAACGTTTAGGCATGCTCAGGATTAGATACACAAAAGCAGGGAACGTGTGGAACATTACTGTGAACGGGAACAAATTGATAGGATTTAACTTTTCTGTGTGAATTGATCTTTTATTTTTCAATAACGTGACCAACCCTTCAGCCGGAACGATTGGTACCAGAGATTTAGGCCTGGGAGTCGCAAAAGGACGCAGTTCCAATCGGATAATGAGAGCTCTTCCAGTCATCTGCTTTTCCCACGATGTAAAGCTCCTCCTTCGCTGAAGAAGTGCGGCAGGGGCGCGATAATGAGAGTTGTGTCCCGTGGGTGCACGTTACGACACCTGCGCCGAGAGCTTTTCCTCTTCTGCCACGTCATCATCGTTGCCATGGTTGCAGGTGAGTTGCTGTATTCAGTAATGACTCGGTCCCTTCACTCTTCTAATATGCATACATCTCTGCACCTGTTTACTGTCTGTCTGTCTTTCTTGACTGCCCGTCTGTCTGTCTGTCCGTCCGTCTGTCTGTCTGACTGTCTGTCTGACTGTCTCTATTTCCCACTCTCTGTTGGTCTGTCTCTCTGTCTCTGTCCCTGTGTTTCTCTCTCTCTCTCTCTCTCTCTCTCTCTCTCTCTCTCTCTCTCTCTCTCTCTCTCTTCTCTCTCTCTCTCTCTCTCTCTCTCTCTCTTCTTTGTCCGTCTGTCTGTATCTCTCTGTCTCCCCGTCTCTGTCTCTGCCTCTCTTTGTCTCTGTCTGTCTGTCTGTTTGTCTGTCTGTCTGTCTGTTTGTGTCTGTCTGTCTGTCTGTCTGTCTGTCTCTCTGTCTCTCTCTCTCTCTCTCTCTCTCTCTCTCTCTCTCTCTCTCTCTCTCTCTCTCGTTTGTCACACTGCCATTTATCCCTAAACCACGTTGTTTGACGGTGTGTTTGTACCTGCTGGGCTCTGTTCTTCCGGTTTGTCGGTAATCTGCCTGCTTGTTGTTTGTTTTAGCTGTTTACTTCGCCTTTCAGCCCCCCTCTCTTTCCGCTCCTTCCCATACCCCGCTCCCCTCTCTCTCTCCCCACCTCTCTCTCTCTCTCTCTCTCTCTCTCTCTCTCTCTCTCTCTGTTTTCCTCTTCAGTCCTCCCTGTTTCCTCGCTCTATCTCCATCTCTCTTGTCTGTCAGTCTGCTGGTCTGGTTTTTTTGTTTGTTTGGTTGGTTGGGTTTTTTTGGTTTGGTTTTTTTTTTTTTTTTTTTTTCGCCTGCCTGTTTTGTTTGCCAGAGTTCTCCTGGTTTCTCTGCACATTTTTCAGGAGGTCTCATGCCGCCGTCCACTCCCCCCCCCCCCCCCCCCCCCCCCTCCCCGTTCGCGTCTCTCTCTCTCTCTCGTCCTGTCCTGTCTGACTCTCTCTCTCTCTCTCTCTCTTCCCCGCTTCTCTGCCACTCGGCTCTCTCTCCTCTCTCATCTCTCTCTCTCTGTCAGTCTGTCTGTCTGTCTGACTTCCTTTCTCTGTCTGTCTCCTGCTCTCTCTCTCCTCTCTCTTCTCCCTTCCCTTTCTCTCCTCTCTCCTCTCTCTCTCTCTCTCTCCCTTCATCCTTCCCTTTCTCTCTCTCTCTCTCTCTCTCTCTCTCTCTGTCTTGTCTGTCTGTCTGTCTGACAGTTTTCTGCCTTGGCCCTCTGTCTTTCTGTCTCTATCTGTCTTCTCTCTCCCTCTCTCT
>JADBJO010000022.1:87500-90000 GCA_016801955.1 Conus betulinus
GATGACGACGACGACGACGACGACGACGACGAAGAAGAAGAAGAAGAAGAAGGAGGAGGAGGAGGAGGAGGAGGAGGAGGAGGAGGAGAAAATGCAATAGTTTAGAGGAGAAAACTGGAAGTACAATACGAGCGATTGAAAACTATTTCGAATACAAAAGTTTGTTAAGAATCTACTTCAGTTTTCCAGTCTTGGTCAGCATTAGTGTCCTCCTCCTCCTATCATTCCTCTTTCTCCCTGTTCTTCTTCCTTCACATTAGCTGGGCGTCGCTGCTGTTAGCAGGGCTTCAAACAAGAAAAACAAAATCAGTTCTTCGTCGTTTTTCATATTCTTCTATTCCTCTCTTTTTTGTAGTCTTCTACTTTTTTCATGCTTTGCATTCTGATGTCCGTCTTTCTTTACACGGAAGCGCCCCCCCCCCCCCCCCCCCCCCCCCCCACCCCCACCCCGTTTCTGTTTAGATTGTCTTTAAATGAATCAGTTCATCCTCTTTTTTTGTCTTCGTCTTTTCGTTTCCATCAACCTTCTGTCATCCCTACTTCATGTTTCTTTGTGTTGTTGTTGTTGTTGTTGTTGTTGTTGCTGTTGTTGTTGTTGTTGTTGTTGTTGTTCTTCTCTTCTTCTCTCTTCTTCTTCTTCTTCTTCTTCTGTCTCGTTCTCACGCTTCATTTTCAAGTCCTCCTCCTCCTCCTCTTCTTCTTTTTCTCTTTACTAGAATCATCATCATTATTACCACCACCACCACCACCATCATCATCATCTTCATTATCATAATCATCATCAATAACAACAGCAACAACAACAACAATACAACAACAACAACAACACACAACAACAACAACAACAACAACCACAGCATCTCCTTTACCTTTCTCCTGACCTCGCTCTGCTTCACTCTGTCCTTGCCTGTCTCTTGTTCTTCATTCCTCCCAGTTAGCCTCCCGCCACTTTTGTTAACAACAAAGATGGAGATATTTGTAGCGAGGCCCCTCACACGCTATGCAAGCTCTCCGCTCGGTGCGACGCTAAAACATTGTTTCCCTTCTTCTTCCTCTCTTATCTGCCTCTCTCTATATTTTTTTTTGTATCGTTATAGACAGAAATCCGTATGCTGTATCAGCTTTTATTGAATTAATGATTTTTTTTCTCGGATTTTTTCTTCTCCAAACCTAACCTATTCATTCAGTTCCTTGCCTCGGTCATGTTTGTTTCGCGTGCTGCTGGCGATGGTGCTGCAGCCAGTCCATTGGGCTGCCTCCGTATGTCTGCTGTCTGTCTTGTTCTCTCTGTCTGTCTGTCGGTCGGTCGGTCGGTCGGTCTCTCTGTCGGAGTGTCTGTCTGTCCGTCTGTCTGTTTGACCGTCTGTCTGTCCGTCTGTCTGTCTCTGTCTTTCAACCTATCTGTCTGTCTGTCTATCTCTCACATACTCTCTCTCTCTCTCTCTCTCTCTCTCTCTCTCTCTCTCTCTCTCTTTGTCTCTTGTGTGGTGTGTGTGTGTGTGTGTGTGTGTGTGTGTTGTGTGTGTGTGTGTGTGTGTGTGTGTGTGTGTGTGTGTCTTTCTTTCTTTCACATCCCTTTTCCCTTCCTCTTCTCATCTCTCCCAGGTTTTCTCCCTCCCAATTTCCTCTCTCTCTCTCTCTCTCTCTCTCTCTCTCTCTCTCTCTCTCTCTCTCTCTCTCTCTCTCTCTCTCTCTCTCTCTCTCTCTCTCTCCCTCCATGTGGCAGTGTGCGGGGGCCTGTCTTTATCACTTATGCATGTATGCATCGATTAATTCGGTTATCTATATTCCTACCGGGAAAGAAGATTTACACGTGCATGCGCATTCAACGCATATTGATTTCGTTTTATTTTGTTTTCTTCCCTCACTCTGAGGAGAACCGAAAGATATTTCTGTTTCTCTTAAAAAAATACTGTTTGAACATTGCTCATTTGAAAAAAGAAACAAAAAAAAACAACTACGGAATCGAGCAGAAGACGACATGCTTATAATCATTAACATCAACATCATCATCGTCGTCGTCATCATCACCATCATCGTCATCGTCATCATCATCAGTCATCGTCATCAAACCAGTGTAATAAAGAAGAACAGTAATCGTCATCCTCATCCTCCTCATCCTCCTCCACCTCCTCCTCCTCCTCCTCCTCATCATCATCATCAACCATCGTCATCATCTCGCCATCGTCATCCTCCTCCTCCTCCTCCTCAAACTGATATCATAAATGACAACAATTGCCATCATCATCATAGTATTATGATTACGATTATTATTATCATTATTATTATTATCATCATCATCATCATCATCATCATCATCATCATCATCATCAACAACATCATCATATTATTATTATCATCATTATCATCATAACTAGCAAAAAAATAAATAAATAAATAAATAAAATAAAAAAATACTCCGCATGAGAAATGACATCAGATGCGTGGGTTGACCATGAGAAAAAAAAAGAAAGAAAAGAAAGAAAGAAGGGAAGTAAGA
>JADBJO010000022.1:112500-122500 GCA_016801955.1 Conus betulinus
GCGTTACTCATCTTTCTCCCCGATAGTGCGTGTGCTGACACGTGTCAAAAGCAATAAAAGCCAAATGTGACTGTCTGTCCAAAAATAAAGCACCAAATAAAAACGTGCAAAGTTCGCAATGAATTGTGATATACTTCTTCAACACTGTTCATGAAACCTCCTTTGGAGGACATCTGAAAAAAAATAAAAGCAGAACAGCATGACTATTTCTCAAAATTGATTAGGTAAAGACTATCTGTTTTTTTTTTTTTTTTAATATGGCATACCTCTGGTATACATTATCTCATTTGAAAGTGGTTTGAAATTTTTGATTAAAACACAAAACGTTTGAAGACGTTAAAAAGAGAAAGAGACAAAGACAGAGACAAACAGACAGACAAGCAGGCGGACAGGCAGGCAGACAGATGGACGGACGGACGGACAGACAGGCAGACAGACAAACAGACACACTCGGCAGACAGACACACACACAGGCAGACAGACACATAGACACACAGAGAGAGTGAAAGCTTCTGATAACAATCTCAATTCAGAATAGGAATAAACAAACAGGCATTAACGCGTCATACACGGTAGTTCAGAGAATTGGAAGACTCCTTTAAGTTTATATGTTTTGACTTTTTCCTCAACTGAATATGATTTGCAAGCAATGGATAAAGCAATGCAAAATCTTTGTAACTACAGCCAACGGGTTTAAGTCCTTTCTGCGTCGAATTTATCTATGACTTTTCCTCGAGAGAGAACATTGTTGCTTGTAAATCGCGGGTTTTTTTTTCGAAGTACAGCAGAAACGGCTGTGAAACAAGTGACCGAGAATGGAGAAATCATTTACGACCAGTCTCTACACCACACAAATCGTTTACAGTTTACTTGAAGGAATTCATAATTTCTTAAGTCCTACCTCTATCCTCCACACAAATTCTCTCTCTCTCTCTCTCTCTCTCTCTCTCTCTCTCTCTCTCTCTCTCTCTCTCTGTGTGTTTCTTTCTCACTCACTCTGTCTCTCTCTGTCTCTCTCTGTCTCTGTCTCTCTGTTTCTCTCTCTCTCTCTCTCTCTCTCTCTCTCTCTCTCTCTCTCTCTCTCTCAAATTCACTATGTGTTCTGTTCCCCGCCCTCAAGGATCTTAGATATCAGTTTGTGCCAGCTGAGTGCTATAACAATCCACATCGTTTAAGCTGACATTACTTATCGCTTCGATAAAAGAACACATTTTTAAATGGAAAATGTGCGATATTTTTTGCATAAGATATTTATGTAGAGAGAAATATTTGTATTTTGATTTATGATCATTTCTTTCTGCGTGTAATAGTGACACAGGTTGATCAGTTTGTTCATGTGTTGACATTTCACTGAATAGGTTATATTTTTCCTTTCTCTGTTCACGCCACCTAAAACGGGGCTTTGGCCTTTGTGAATGAAATTCTGAATTGGAGATTATTTCAACCGTTGACCGTTATAAGCAACATTTCTCTCTGTCTCTCTGTGTATCTGGTCTGTCTCCGTGTCTGTGTCTGCTCCGTCCCCCTTTCTCTCTCTCTCTCTCTCTCTTTCTCTCTCTCTCTCTCTCTCTCTCTCTCTCTCTCTCTCTCTCTCTCTGTGAAGTGCCTTCAGTGGTGTTGTGACAGAAGACTTTGGAAAAGCGCAAGACTGTGTGCTGTGGAAAAAAAGTATACAACAGAAGACTTTGTAAAAGCGCAAGACTGTGTACCTTATAGAAAGAGACTGAACAAAGCCTCTACAGCAGCAGACTCTGCAATTAAAAAAAAGACTACTGCTTACTGCAAGCGAGGCAATATTTGCATTGCCAACTCGTAACTACAAGTGCGGCTACGTGACTTGTGTATTTTGAGTGAGTGAGTGGTTTTTTTTTTTTTTTTTTTTTTTTTTTCTACTTGTTTTCATTTTGAGTTGTTGGTTCTTTGATATTTTGTCTTAAGTTTCATTTTCCTTTTTTTCACCTCTTTCTGTATCCCCTTAAGTGTAATCTTGTTTTAAAACTGCTTCCTTTGTGAGGAAGTGTATATTTTCATTTCAGAAACGTGTATCCATAAGTATACCATCTGGCCGAGGAGTTACGGACAATACTGTAAAGATTTTTTTTTTTTTTTTTTTTTTTTTTTTTTTTTTCTCATACCTTCTGGTTTCCTAAAAGTTGTTACGGTGTATAAACCAGCCCCCATTTTCGCTCTTTTATGTGATTTTATTCTGTTCCTTTATAATACACATCATAACGTCACCCAACGAGCAAAATCGCCGTCTCTTATTATCATCACATCAGTACACAACTAGAAATGAGCAAGAACCAGTCTGCATGGCCATGCAAAGAAGGACTCCGAATCTCTGTCACCTTAATATCCAACATGCAGTTAACAAGAAGACATCAGATATATCAACACTGATTTGGAATCATGGAAAACCCTTTCATATTTTAGGACTCTCTGAATCCAGATTAGCTGCACGCATTAGCGACAATGATGTAACTATTCCAGGATATAACACAATCCGGAAAGATCCTACACAACCGAAAGAGACGGGTCTTCTTATCTACATCAGCGAAACTCTTACCTTCAAACGACTTCTACACCTAGAAAGTAAATGTAGAATGTGTCTGGATAGAAGTTAAGCTGAAAAGAAACCCTCCCATTTTGGTTGGATTCTGTTACAGGAACCCATCTGAAAGGGTAAACTGGGTCGACAAATTTATTACAATGATGGATGCAGTCTCGCTAGAATCCAAGGAAATCATTTTACTTGGAGACTTTAACATAGATCTTCTGAAAATGCAAAACCAATGGACACAAGCATTCAACCTATTTAATTTGCATCAACTCATCGATTCTCCAACAAGAGTCACACCAAACTCGAAGACACTTATCGACCATATTTATATTTTCAGATAAAACTAACGTAGCAGAAGCCTGCGTCCCTGTTCTAAACTGTAGTGATCATTACCCAATTTGTATCACATGGTCCAAAAAAAAGGAGTAAAAAATTCCCCAAAACGGGACACAAGACAATAACCTACCGTTGCTTTACAAACTTTAACAACCAAGATTTTCTGCATGACTTGCTTAACTCAAATCTCTCTTCAGTTTTTCACATAACATAACTCATCCAGATCTTGCTGTTGAATTTTGGATTAAAAACATTTACAGAAATATATGACAAAAACACGCCCCTCTAAAAAAAACGATTAGAGTACGACATGATCCTAAGCCGGCATGGTACACTAAAGAGTTACAGGAGGCAGGTTACCTTAGAGATATGCTTAAACAACATGGCTATGAAGAGGAATCTAAAAAACTGAGAAATGCAATAAATTCACAGAAGCGCAGAGAAAAAACGAAATATTATCGAGAGAACTAATATCATCAAACCAGAACCCAAAATTGGTATGGAGAGCTATTAACGAACTTACAAACAATAAATCTTCTTCCAAATCAACTGTAATTAAAGACATCTCTGTCGAACAGCTGAAACTCCCACTTTTGCACTATAGCCAGTAACATTGTCACGACAGAGATTCTTCCAGATCAAACGACCTTCAAAAACTGAAACAATATTGCCAAGATAAAAACATCACGTCTGAACTTTATATTCCACCAGTAACAGTCTTTGAAGTTTATCACTACCTAACGCACCTAAAACAGTCAGGTGCCTGCGGGGTGGATGGCCTAGATGGCAAAATCCTCAAACTAGCAGCTCCAGCAATACACATTACAGATACGTTAACATACATCTTCAATTTATGCATCGACAAAAATCATTTTCCCGATAGTTAAAAAAAAAAAAAAAAGCGAAAGTCATACCTATCTACAAATCAGGTGACAACTCAGACCCTGCAAACTACAGACCAATCTCAATCACTTCCACTCTTTTCCAAACCTTTGAAAAAAAAAACACATAAACAAACACACATTACACCACCTTAATACTTACCACTTGCTTCATCCAAGACAGTCCGGGTTCCGACGACACAACCATTCATGCCACACAGCCCTAATCAACCTCGTTGATGACTGGCTAAATAGCATTAACAACAACAGATATTGTGGTGTCCTATTTATTGATTTCAAAAAAGCATTTGATGTGATAGACCATAACCTCCTTCTCAGAAAATTGAAATTGTATGGCTTATCCACAAAAACTCTTACGCTTTTTTTGGCTCATATCTCACAAATAGGCAACAATGTGTGAAAAAATTAATACAATTTTTTTTCTCTTCATTTCAAACACTTTCCTATGGCGTCCCACAAGGCTCTATCCTGGGTCCCTTACTGTTCACCCATTTACATCAATGATCTACCTCTCTATATTACATCCACCCTGTGAACTCTTTGCTGATGATACAACAATACACACAAATCATTCTGATGTTACTGTTCTTGCACAAACTTTACAAGAAAGTGCAAATGACCTCGTAAGATGGACTGAATTAAATCACATGTCACTTCACCCTCAAAAAACTAAATCCATGCTTATCACAACTAGGCAAAAAAAAAAGACAAAATCTCACTATTAAGTTCCCTCCTGTACATCTTAAAAATGTACCAGTTGAACAGGTTACATTCCTCAAAAAGTGCTAGGAAACAATTGATAACAATATTAGTTGGCAAACTCACATAACCTCACTGTGCAGCAAAATTTCGCAGAAAGTTTATCAACTCTCCAGAATCAAACGCTTCCTCGACCTGCATTCACGCAAGCTTTTTCTTTTTCCAGTCTCATATCCAATCATACATAGACTATGGATCTACTCTATGGGACTCTGCTAGCGCTAACACCCTCAAACCATTGCTGCTAAGCCTACACAAGCGAGCACTCAAATTAGTCCTCCTAAAAAGCAGTAGTCTTCTGGACTCGGACTATATAAAGATTCAAGTTCTCCCCTTAAGTCTGAGATTAGAATACAACAAAGGGATCATAATGCACAAGATTGTGTCTGGGAAGGCACCCTCAACATTAGTTCACAGATTCTCAATTAATTCCTCAAGGACTCTACCCAAACTTCATGTCCCTGTTCCTAGAATTTATTCAAATCCAGTTTAACATATTCAGGTTCCTGTCAATGGGGAACTCGCTCCCTGAATCAACCAAACAACACCAATGCATAGCAACCTTCAAACACCATTATTTCAACCATCTTATGTGCCAATATTTGCATACTTCGCCATATAATCCACCCACCACCACCACCAACACCCTCTTTGCCTTTTGTATGACCCTGACTATTTAGAGTGTTTTTTGTACTGAAATGCACATGTTATTCCGTTTTTAAATATATGTATGCTGTATACGACGTACGCGCGCGCGCGCGCGCCGCGCGCGCGCGCGCGCGTGTGTGTGTGTGTGTGTGTGTGCGCGCGCGCGCGCGCGTGTGTGTTTCCTACTTTTACCTGCAATCTTTTCTCTCTCTCTCTCTCTCTCTCTCTCCTTCTCTCTCTCACACACACCTCTCCTCTCTCACACACACACTCCCCCCCCACACACCCCCCCCCCACACACACCACCCACACACCCACACACCCCCACACCCCACACCCCCCACACATGAGTTCTGTTGGAATGACTTGATTTTTATCCCCCCCCCCCCCCCCCCCCCCCCCCCCCCCCCCCCCCCCCCCCCCCCCCCCCCCCCCCCCCCCCCCCCCCCCCCCCCTCCCGACGTGGTGACTGGGCCATCATTATGCATCTCCCCCCCGATTTGTGCTTATTTTCATTTCCCCCCCTGGTGCTTCAAATTGCTTTCTTCCTGGTGCTCTTGCTTGTCTTGCATCTCCTTGGAATGTTTTGATTGTCAGATTGTTCTAACGCTCTTTCCCGCCCGCACCCTCTCTCGCTCTTTGTCCCTCTCTCCTCTCGCTCTCTCTGTCGCCCTTCCCTGCACTCCTTTCGCTCCTCACTCTCTCTCTCTCTCTCTCTCTCTCTCTCTCTCTCTCTCTCTCTCTCTCTCTCTCTCTCTCTCTCTCTCTCTCTCTCTCTCTCTCTTTTTTTTTTTTTTTTTTTTTTTTTTTTTTTGTATCGTATTGTAGTTCTAGTCACTTTTGCATGCTTCTTTTGTTGCCTTATCTTATGTTGATGTCTCTCGTCTCTCTCTCTCTCTCTCTCTCTCTCTCTCTCTCTCTCTCTCTCTCTCTCTCTCTCTCTCTGTGACACCAATCCTAGTTCAAGTCATAAGTAATATTCCGGTTTCCTCAACTCAAGGACAGAAGTCACTGCTCTGCACGTGCGTGGCATCTTAACGCAAACACACACACACACACACACACACACACACACACACACACACACACACACACACACACACACACAAGTATCTCTCAGGTATACGAATACCGTGTTCAATATATTTCGACCGAACTTCGACTCAACCCCACCTCTCTCCCACCCATTCTCCCTACCTCCTTACCTCCACCCCGCCCATTCCATCATTTTGAATGCGGATCGAATCGTCGTCCCACACTATTGTCTTTCTGACTCTAATTCATACTGAACGTTCGTTGCAGCACTAACTGACCTAACTGTCACTAACGGCAAACCAGCACCAAACAGACCTTGAGCTTCACTGAATGTAGTTCTGAAGCTCTCGGCTTCTCGTTTCGTGTGTAATACGCAGTTAGTGTTTTCACCGAGATGATTAATATAAAGCGGTTAATTCGCGATTAAAATGTCAGTGGAGATCAGCATTACGGTCAAGATCGCAAAGAAAAAAAAAAAAAACGTCTTTGTTTCCTTGTATTTTCCGCCCGGTCAGTGCCAGGGCCCATGCAGTGTACCACGGCAGACGTTCCTTTCAGCCTCAAGTCTTCCGTGACAGGAGGCCCTGAAGAAAGGACACCAGACCTGATGGCCATGGTTAGCCTTCCCACAGGCGCCGCTTCCAAGGCGGAAGGCGGAAGACATGCAAGCTTTCATTCCCTTGGCAGCCACTTGTCGAAAGGTTACAAATAAACAATCCTGAAAGATGGTCTCGGGAAGGGGAGGGGGGAGGGGATCGGGGAGGGAGGGGGGAGGAGAGATTCCTCTTGTGTGTGTTTTTGTTTGTTTGTTAATGGAAAACCCTGATTGACGGCAAAGAGTTGAAATGACAGTCAGCACGTTTCACGTAACGGAAACGGTTATGGGGCTTCTCAAGAGATAAGAATTAATGGGGCGGGTGGAAGGGGAGAGTGAGGGGGAGGGGTGGGGGTGCAGCTTCTGGCGGCTGTCCCTCAGGACGTTATCTCCACGACATACGATCTTCTGACCGACCATATGCACAAAAGCAACCCGAAGACAGGCTGACGTGACATCTTTCGTCGCCAGCTGTTTGTTTGTTTGTTTTTTTTTTAATTATTTTTAGGGTTTTTTCTTGTTATATTTGTTACACGAGATATGAGGAAGAGCACGCAGAGGAGATTACCTCCCGTCAACATGCTAGTAGACAGACAAACAGGCTTACACACACACACACACACACACACACACACACACACACACACACACCACACACACACACATTGTCAGTCAGTTTGTCTATCCGTCTTTCTCCGTCTGTGTCCTGTTTTCTGATTGTCTGTCCGTTCGCCTGTTTGTCTGTTTGTTCCGTCTGTCTGTCTGTCTGTCTGTCTGTCTGTCTCTCTCTCTCTCTCTCTCTCTCTCCTCTCTCTCTCTCTCTCTCTCTCATTTTCTTGCTGTTCTGTAACTGAATTCAGTGATTTGCCAAAGTGCACACGAGTCGGGGTCTTTGCTTCTTTATGTTCATGATTGATCGCTGACAATACGCACTCCAACAGAATCATTTTCATGATTAATAGCAGCCCAGAGGCACGGCAGGTCGATCATTTTCATTATTGGTCACAATCAGCACGGGCTGACAAGTCGATCATTTTCTTATGATTTGTGGCAATCGATAGGCATCGCCGGATCGATCTTGAGCCATGAATATCAGCCAGCGCGCACTCCATCTTGTTTCTGTGAAATAACAACACTGAGCACGTATTGGCTATTTGGGCCAAATACGATGCTGATTGACAGATTCCCCCATCATTTTTTGGCTTCCTTCTCTATGTCTCTGTCTCTGGTCTCTCTCTCTCTGTATGTCCTGTCTGTCTCTGACTGATCTCTCTCTCTCTCTCTCTTCCCCTGTCTCTCTTTTGGCTTCCTCTCTCTCTCTCTCTTCTACTCTCATGCATGTGTCTCTCTCTCTGTCTCTCTCTCTCTGTCTTCTCTCTCTATCTGGTCTGTCTGTCTGTCTGTCTGTCTGTCTCCCTCCTCTCTCCCTCTCTCTATCTTCTCTCTCTCTCTCTCTCTCTCTCTCTCTCCTTCATGTCTTCCTCTCTCTCTCTCTCTGTCTCCTCTCTGTCCTCTCCTCTATCTCTCCTCCTCTCTCTCTCCCTCTCTCTCTCTCTCTCTCTCTCTCTCTCTCTCTCTCTCTCTCTCTCTCTCTCTCTCTCTCTCTCTCCTCTCTCTCTCTCCTCCTCCCCCCTCCCTCATTGCAACTTTAGCAAAACTTAAGCTATTTTTTTATCTTTAATATTTACATTTCCATCTCTACATGTTTGTTAATTTTTGGGAGGGGGGGGGGGGGGGGGGGGCGTTTTAATATATCGTTAAAAAAAAGAAAAAGGAAAACGATTTCAGGGTGTAAGTGTCCACTTGGCTACGATCCTGCAGTTTCATATGGTGGAATGTCAGCATTTGCCTGTCTGTCTTGCCATCTGTCTGTCTGTCTATCTACATTCGTTTGTCTGTCTTCGTATCTGCCTATCTATTTATTTATGGCTGTCTACATGTGGATCCGTCTGAT
The DNA here is from genome assembly GCA_016801955.1 of Conus betulinus. Lineage (NCBI taxonomy): Eukaryota > Metazoa > Mollusca > Gastropoda > Neogastropoda > Conidae > Conus > Conus betulinus. The sequence continues at coordinate 121,290 of JADBJO010000022.1, forward strand.
TACATATCTTTCAGCCATAGAGAGGTAAATAGATAGAAAGATGGAGAGACAGTCAGACTGACAGAGACAGATAGATAAATAGATAATGGATACACACATACATGTATACATATATAGGCAGACAAAGGTAGACGGACAGACATAGAGACAGGCAGGCAGAATGAGAGATTAGTAACAACTCAGGAGACGGAGTCGTCTCCAGACAGGTGATGCACAAATGGTTTTATTTTCAAAACAGACTTCGCTGGTTCCGACCAACTGCTAGTGCAGGTTCCATGTTGACATTCCTGTGCCATCTTTGTCATTCATATTTCACTTCTTCTCTAGTCCCCAAACTTTTTTTTCTATAAATGAATTTTTAGCAGATCGCTGTTTTGGTAGTGGAACTGTTGGCCTGCGCTCGTTTCACTCCGCTATATATATAAACGAGTATATATAGAGAGATAAAGATAGAGATATATACACACATATATCTCTATCTCCTTATCTCTCTCTCTCTCTCTCTATCTGTCTATCTATCTATATATATATATATATATATATATATATATATAGTGAGAGAGAGAGAGAGACATATATATATGTGTATAAATCTAAATGTGTGTGTGTGTGTGTGTGTGTGTGTGTGTGAGTGTGTGTGAGTGTGTGTGTGTGTGTGTGTGTGGATGACAAATATGTTCGCCCACGCACCGTGGCGTGCACGTAGGAGGATGCATGCGGTCCGTGCACTTTGTAGTTCCCCCTAGCTAGACTTACGTTTAAACATGTTCAGTTTCACAGCATCTTCCGATCATCAGTCATCTGATGAAATGTTTTGGATAAAGACTGAGTGGAGGCGCACGCAGTGTGTGTGTGTGTGTGTGTGTGTGTGTGTGTGTGTGTGTGTGTGTGTGCCTTCATACGTGCGTGCGTGCGTGCACCTGAAACGAGAAGGAGAGATAAAGGGGATGTGGTTTGAAAGTAGGAGTAAGGTAAGAAAGGTAAGGTAATACCAGGAAAGTTGGACTGTGATGAACAAACAAACAAACAGACAAAAATGGCGTAAACGGGCGCTTTCATGGCAGGTCATACAATGAAACCAGTAGCAGCATATCTGTTGACTGCAGAATACAGACAGTTTCTATAATGCCACAACATCTATTCTGTGTGTAACTGCTTTGAGAGAACTGTGTGCTTCATGTACAATTGCAAAGATAGAACTGTGTGCATGT
>JADBJO010000022.1:137500-145000 GCA_016801955.1 Conus betulinus
GGAGTCGAAAACGTGCAACTTGTCCTAGTCGGATGCAATCCAATAGGCACAAATCGCCACAGCAGGGTTGGGGTGGGGAGGACCAGGGAGAGAGGGAGAGCGAGGGATGGGGTGAGGGGATTCGGAGGGAGAGAGGAGGAGGATGGTGAGGAGGGAGAGAGAGGGAGGAGGAGTGGGAGGGAAGAGAGAGCGGTGGGGGGAGATTACATGAAGGAGAGAGAGGGAGGAGATCGAGAGAGGATGAGGAGATGAGAGTCAGTACGATCAGGGAAAAACAATGAGGATGGAGCTAGGCTAAACAATATGTCGGATTTGTCCGGATTCTGATACAATTTCCCGCGGCTGCCTCCGCTCTTAAGCTAGCGAAACCGACCCGACTTGATTCTGTTGGCTGGTAAATGACGACGCCACACACTCGATGGTGTACCATTGCCGATTCAGCAGAGCACGTGTCGGCAAACAAAGCTGCAATGCTTCTCCCCATCAATCAGTGTCTTGGCAAACGCTACACACACATCATGTGTCCTCTGCGTTTCATCCCGCCTCGTTTCCTTGTGACTATCGTGTTTACCCCCGTCTGTCAAAAGGCAGATGGAAAATCCGGATTTGTTGCGGAGTCGAAGTGAAAAAACGTGCAGAGGAATTTTCAGATTATGGGCCAGAGAACCCCCTGCGGAACCCCAAAAAGCAAAACTTTCTTCATCACATTGTTCTCAATAGAACAACTCTTAGGTTTTCTACATTTTACCCACACGCGCGCGCGCACGACACACACACACACACCACACACACAAAACCACACCACCACCACACACACACACAACCCCCACACCCCCCCAAAAAAACACCAGCAAACAACCCCACCCACTACACAGAAGAGATAGGAGAGAAGAATATATAGAGAGAGAGGAGAGACACTCGCAACCCCCACACGCCACCACAACACACAACAAAAGCGACATAACAGCACTCAAACAACCCTAAGCCCCACACAAAAACAAACACAAAAAAAACAAACAAACACCAAAAAAAAACACATCATGCACACACACGCAACACCCCACCTGAAGCCAGGCGCAACATCACGAATGTTGCGCCACACACACCACAGACACACACACACACACACACACTCCACCACACCCCCCCACCTGCAACATATATAGTGATTGCACCCAAAACCAACAACATACCTTAACACCACAAACAAAACTCTCCGCCGATTTCTTATGCGGGGTCTTTTGCCCGTTTTCTGCTATTTCCCAACATAAACATTCACACCCCACATCCATCACACACGTTATGTTTCACACACACACACCACACACACACAACCACCCAGTACACACAGGCACAACACACACCATCACACACACCACAACTCACACAGTTGACACAACCCAAACACACACAAACACACAACCCCACACACAACGGCGCCGACACCGGCGCTACACCCACCGACATACCACACAACAGCACTCCACAAACACACCACACCAACCACACAATGACACACGCACACGCGCTACACACACACAACACACACACACAACACACCGCCTCACATCACACCACACACACCCACCACACACACACACAACACACACACACCCACACACTACCCACACATCCTTCTTATCTCCTCAACCTCTTCTTTTAAAAAAATTCGATTCTGAGTCATTGATCCACGATACAGGTTTTCATTTCTCAAAGCCGTCTTACACACAAAAACTGAAGGCACTCGCCTCTCTTCTGCCGCTCACACTGTAATCTGCTGAAATGGGAATCATTTGGGAGCAAGGTACCGTTTTTTAGGCCTGCGTTTCTTTTGCTAGTTTTCAACCGTTGTTTTTGTTGTTGTTGTTGCTGTTGTCGTTGTTGCATGACGTGGGATTCGTCTCCAGCAGCAGCAACAAGTCTGGCGCGCTACAAAACGGGGCCAGACAGCCATCACAAATTCTGTAAATCGACATTAATTGACCATGTGCATCTCTCCATCGTCTACCAACGAAAAAGGAATAAAAAAACAAAAACAAAAGCAAAAAAAACCCCAAGGTGCCATAGCTTTTATTCCAGAATAAATGATTCTTGAATACATTATTTTGTTCTCTGTCTCTTAAATCGTCTCTGTCTCTCTGCTCTATCTCTGTCTCCTGTCTCTCTCTGGTCTCAGTCTCTCTCTGACTCTCTCTCTCTCTAATCACCTCTCTCTCTCGGTGTTGTAGTTGGTCGGTGTTTGTGGGCGAGTGGTGGAGAGGTGGGTGGTTGTGGGGGTGGTGGGTGGTTGGTGGTGGTGGGGTGGTGTTGTTGTTGTTGTGTATGTTGTGTGTGCTGTTGTGTGTGTGTCGTGTGTTGTGTGTGTGTACCGAGCAGCGGCGCCACGTGCCTGCGTTATGTACGTGTTTTCGATTGTCGGTTGTCGTCGTTTGTCGCAACCATTGGTGTTTCCGGTCTGTTTGACTGTATCCTCTTTTCTCGTTTTAATATATCAATATATTATCTCTCTCTCTCTCTCTCTCGCATCTCTTTTATCCTATATATATCTAATCTCCGTATTATATATCTATCTAATCTATTGACTAATAAAATCTTGTCTGTATGTCTGTCTGTCTGTCTCTCTCTCCTTCTCTCTTCCTCTCTCTTCTCGCTCTCTATTTGTTGGTGTGTGTGGGGTGTGTGTGTAAGATTGTTGTGTGTGTGTAGTTGGGTTTTGTATGTCTCGTGTGAGTCGTGTGCTTTCCGTCCTGGAACGGAGGTGGGTGGGTCTGTGGTGTAGTTTCTCCACGCGTTACTCGATGTTTCGGATAAATCAATTCATGTGATTCCCTCAAAGTACTTCAGCAAGCGGTTTTTTTTCGGGAATTGAACTTTATAGGTCTCTCTTTCCTCTGTCTTCCCATATAAGTGAACTTTATAGGCTCTCTTTCTCTTTTTCCCATACCTCTTCTCTTTCTCCTCTCCTTCTCATCTCTACTCTCCCTCTCTCTCTCTCTCTCTCCTCTGTCTTTGTCTGTTGTCTTCTGTCTCTCCTTCTCTCTCTCAATCTATTATGTTTCACCTCTTATCTGTACGTTGTCCTCTCTCTCTCTTTCTCTCTCCTCTCTGCCCTCTCTCTTCTCCTTCTCTCTTTCTCTCTCTCTATCTCTCGCTCTCTGTCTGTCTCTCTCTTAGTTACTAATTTTAGGATTATTTGATGTCTCCCTTCAACTAATTCAGAAAGGCTTTCGGAATGAACTTTATAGGGTCTCTCTTTCTATCGTCGCCTTCCCCATACGCTCCTCTTTCTCTCTCGTTTTGTTATGTCGCTGTCTCTTCCCGTTCTTGTCGCTCTCTCGGTCTCTCTACCGTCTCTCTCCCTAGGTGTCTCCCATGGTATCGTTCAGTCTAACTCTTGTATGGCTTCTGTCTGTCTGTCTGTCTGTCTGTTCTGTCGTCGTTCTCTGTTTGTGGTCTGTGGAGTTGTTGTGTGTCTTCTCTTCTCTCTCTCTCTCTCTCGCGCTCTCTCTCTCTCTCTCGCGGAAAACACCCACCCCACCACCCCCACACCAACAACACCACCCCCCCCACCCCCCCCCCCCTCCCCACCCCCCCCCCCACCCCCCCTAACCCCCCCCCCACCTCCCCACCCCCCCCCCCCCACCCCCCCCCCCTCCCCCACCCAACAACCACCCCCCTCCCCCCCACACTCACCCCAAACCCCCCCCACTTCCCCCATCCCCCCATCACTCATCCCCCCCCATCACCTCCCTACTCCCTCCCCCCTCCCCCCCTCCCACATACTCCCCTACTCCCTCTACATCCCCCACACTAACTCTCTTAGTTACTATCTCTGCTAACACTCTTTCATATGATAATTGTCGGTCTCCAGGTCGCATACGCTCATCTCGCCTCGCGCCTCTCTACTTATCTCTCTCTCTCTCTCTATATCTCTGTCTCTCTGAGGGACTCTCTCTATCAGATACTGCTGAGCTACTATCTCTTCAGAGTAGACTTAGCTCTCTCTAAGAGACTCCTCTTCTCTCTCTCTCTTCCGATCTCTCTCTATGTCGTCGTCTTGGTCTGTCTGTCTGCATCATCCTTGCAATTCTCATTAAAGCCAGTTTGATTCCCACAGACGGGGGCCCTGGACCAAACATCTCTTCGACGAGACAAGGTTTCTTGTCGTTAAATTCAAAGAAATGCAACAGCAGCATAAAATATTAAAAAAAAAAAAGAAAAAGTGAAAAAAACGTTAAAACAAATGGGTAAAGTCAAAATAGCAAGGCTTACAAATTCCACAAAGGCATAAGCGGCCCCACCTTAAAGAAGCTTCATCTCTGTCGTCTGCCAGAGGGAGTTTCACAGAGGACCAAAAACATGGCCGCCTTCATCTCCCAAGTACCCCCTGTTTGGGACGATTCTGTGAAGAAGGATCGATTCTGGTCTGCAGCTTCCGAACAGTTCAATGCAGGGAAGGATCCACAAAGGGCCATCAGTGTGTGGCAACTGAGAATTTGGAGCGGGGGAGGGGGGGAGGGGGGGGGGGGGGGTAATTAGGTTGGTAATTGGGAAAAGAAGCGGAGAACTGAGAACTGTTAGTGTGAAACGTTTCGCGTAGGGGGGAGCATGATAGATGAGCACTCGCGCTCTCCCTCCCTCTCTCTCTCTCTCTCTCTCTCTCTCTCTCTCTCTCTCTCTCGCTATATATATATTATATATATAATATAAATACCACTAAAATGCCTAATAAAATTCTTAAAGTGCTCAACCCCTTGAGGAGCAACTTCTATTAAAAATAGGATGGTAAAAGGAAGTTTTAAAATCTGTTTCGAGCGCTCGCTCTCCTCAGGATCCTGAGGAGAGCGAGCGCTCGAAACAGATTTTAAAACTTCCTTTTACCATCCTATTTTTAATATATATATATATATTTTTTTTCTCTGTCCCTGTCTCTGTTTGTCTGTCTCTCTCGCGCTCTCTCTCTCTCTGTCCCTGCCTCTCTCTCTCTCTCTCTCTCTCTCTCTCTCTCTCTCTGTCCCTGTCTCTGTCTTTCTCACTCTCTCTCTCTCTCTCTCTGTCCCTGTCTCTATCTCTGTCTCTCTGTCTCTCTGTCTCTCTCTCTCTCTCTCTCTCTCTCTCTCTCTCTCTCTCTCTCTCCTTCATTCATTTCATTCCTGCCTTACCTCTTTACGAAGCACGCTCTGTTTGGATCCATAAGAACAACTTTTAATGGGAGAACTGTCATGCTGGGTCGCCCTTACCTTTTGTTCAGCTGTTCATTTGTTAGTACTGACAGACGATGTGTTTCCCAGAGCTAATTTCCCATGGGGGCGGGGGGGGGGGGGGGACACGAGGGGTCGACAGATTCCAATTTTGAGCGCTTGGGCTGTCTGTCTGAAACATGATCAACAACATTAAAGTGTTAGCATTAGCTAGCGGTTTTCATGATGCCAATAACAACAGCTGCAAAGAAGAAACGCATTTGTTTGCGTCTTTCCCCACCCAAATCGTCAAGGGGACGAAAGTCTTTGACATCCATCCCTCACCACCCCTACCTCGCATACCCTACCCACCCCACCTCTAGGGAACACGTGTTGTTCTGATTAGATCTGTAACTAGCCTTTTGGATTCAGGGTCACAAAAAGCGTGAAGCCGATTGGGGGTGTCGCAATGATGACAATGAACCAGGGGGAGAATCGAGTTTGATGATTTGCATTGTAATTGATGGAGATTTTGGTGGCTGGCAAATCTCGTTAGCTGCTGAGGGCTTCCGAGGGCTTAAAACCAGCGTTTTTTGTTTCAGCATTTTAAATCCTATTGTGGGAGATAGGAAGGGTCTGTAACTCCTCTGTGTTAACAGGGAATCTCAAAAGTCATCACGTATCTATCATGCCCAGTTTGATAGAAATGGTGAGCACTTTCCAGGCGTGGCGTGATGGCAGGATACGAGAACCAAGAATGTCCCTGTTGATTTTTGTATTTGATGATAAGATGATTTTGAAGGTTCTGCTTTTTGGCATAGTTCACAATATACACATCTGCGCACACACATCATGCACACACACGCACACACACACACACACACACACACACACACACACACACACACACACACACACACACACACACACACACACACACACATACACACACAGATGCACGCATGCACATGCGCACACACACACATACTCAAACACACGTACACACACACACAGACACGCACACACACACACACACACAGAGAGAGAGAGAGAGAGAGAGAGAGAGAGAGAGAGAGAGGAGAGAGAGAGAGGAGAGAGAGAGCGAGAGAGAGAGAGAGAGAGAGAGAGAGAGAGAGAACAGAACAGAACAGAACCGGACAGAATTTTATTCAGTAAGGCCATAGCCCCATTTGAAGGGTGTGAAACACTGATGATCAATGTAACAAGACAAATTTAGATGATAGTGTCATTTCATCATCTGCTTCAAAACTACATCAAAAGACAAGCTGGTACGTTTCACCAACTTACAGTGAAAGCAGAGAAAAAAAATGGAAAGATCAACACTACACCGCTTCATACATGATCTCATGTACTAAAATTGCATTTAAGGAGAGAGAGAGAGAGAGAGAGAGAGAGAGAGAGAGAGGAGAGAGAGAGAACTAAACACAGAGCTTAAAATACAAGACACACGTATCTGTCACATGCACACACACGTGCCCGCGTGAGTGCATGTACATAGACAGACAGAGAATGAGACAGACAGAGAGAGCTTAGACAACTCAGAGAAAAGGACAAAACATATCTATTACACACACACACACACACCCTCACTTACTCACTCGCGCGCACACACACACACACACACACACACACACACACCACACACACACACACACACACGCAACCTGCAGGCACTTCTCTTTCCGTTTGTAGTCTCCACTGCCACACCATTGTGTTCTTTTCCATCACCACCCCCATTTTCCCCCTCCTCCTCTTCTTCTACCTCCCTCCCCCACCCAACCCCCCCCCCCCCCCCCCCCCCCCCCCACACACACACACACACCCTCCCCTGCTGTTAGACTGTGATTTTCTCCTGGGGCCTGAGGATTACAACACCCTGCTTTCCTGTGAAGTGGCGTTTTCTCCTGGGGTGGACTATCCCGGCAATTAGCCTGGCTTGCCCCGTCACCACTTGCACAGCCTACGCAACAGATGGTTCTGAGCACAAGAGAGGACAGAGGCAACCTCCATGTAGTTCGCTCTGAGGTTTAGTCCAGTAGTGCTCTCCCCTCTTTACCGCGCGTGGTTGGGATTGCGATTGGCTAGGAATGGACTGGAACCACGATTGTCGCCGTTTAGTGGGTAGTTTGAATCAAATTAGGGGGCCTGTACTGGAATGGTTAGACCATCTGCGTACAGAGCAGAGAGTTGAGAGTTTCAACCCCACATAGGGTCGGATGGTGTGTCTGTGTGTGTGTGTGTGTGTGTGTGTGTGTGTGTGTGTGTGTGTGTGTGTGTGTGTGTGTGTGGTTGAAAACGC
>JADBJO010000022.1:170000-182500 GCA_016801955.1 Conus betulinus
GATGACGCGCACCAGACATCACGGGTCAGAAGGTAGTGTCCATATGCGATGTGTCCGGGTTGGGGAAAAAAAAGCGCGACCGAACTGCTGCTAACGCGCTCCTGCTCTCAAAGAGCTTGTCCGAGTCTTGATTCGGAAGTACTTCACAGGTGTGTTCAAGTGGAGTATCGCTGCCACCGGTATCTGAGAAGTCCCCGGTGACTAGCCTGAAACATGACGGGGTGATAACAGGCCGCGGTCTGTGTGAGTGAGTGAGTGTGTCGGTAAGGGTAGGAGGTGGATGGGGGGTGGGGGGGGTGGGGGGTGTGCGTGCGTGCGCGTGTGTGTATATATCTGTGTGTGTGTGTGTGTGTGTGTGTGTGTGTGTGTGTGTGTGTGTGTGTGTGTTACGAGTGTGCGAATGTGTGTGTGTTTGTGTGTGTGTGTGTGTGTGTGTGTGTGTGTGTGTGTGTGTGTGTGTGTGTGTGTGTGTGTGTGTGTGTGTGTGTGTTTGCATGTGTGTTTGTGTGCGTGTGTCTGTCTGTCTGTGTGTCTGTGTCTGCATGATCTTCACCCTTCTAACATATCTGAGACAATGAAAGAGGTCATTCACCCTGTCATGGATCTCTCAGTCGGCTGGGCTAAAACAACAAAACGACATACAAACGGAAATATGACTTGCGCGAGGTTACTCTCTTCTCTTTTGCTCTCTCCCGTGATGTTGATGATGTGTTTTGATCTACTTACCATCACAGCCCCTTCACCTCCAAAGTCCTAAATAGGCTTAAAGGATTTATTAAGTTTGAACTTGTGCTCTCTCTCTCTCTCTCTCTCTCTCTCTCTCTCTCTGTGTGTGTGTGTGTGTGTGTGTGTGTGTGTGTGTGTGTGTGTGTGTGTGTGTGTGTGTGTTTGGGTGAATGAATGTGTGTGCGTGCGTTAGTGTGTGTTGGTGCGTGCGTGAGTGTGTGTGTGTGTGTGTATGTGTGTGTGTGTGTGTGTGTGTGTGTGTGTGTGTGTGTGTGTGTGCGCGCGCGCGCGCGCGCGCGCGTGTGTGTGTTTGTGTGTGTGTGTGTGTGTGTGTGTGTGTGTGTGTGTGTGTGTGTGTGTGTGTGTGTGTGTGTGTGTGTGCGCGCGCGCTCCTGATGAGGAAAATGCAAACTCTTTTCTTTTTTTTATACTTCCTTTTGTTCCTTCTGGTATGAAGAAGAGATGACACACTACATGTCTCCTGAATCCTTTTACGTGTGTGTGTGTGTGTGTGTGTGTGTGTGTGTGTGTGTGTGTGTGTGTGTGTGTGTGTGTGTGTGTGTGTGTGTGTTTATTTCAACGTGTTTTACTTATTTCTTTCGTTCGTCTTCATGCCGCTTCCGTATTTTCTATCTGCCCTGATTTCTGTCTTCTTTGCGTTCCTCTTAAGTTGCTCAGAGAAATATTGATATAATACAACCATCGAAAAACGAAAGAGATAAAAAGAGAACAGAGCTATAGGAATGAAAGTGGAATCGGAGTACTGGGCCATGAAAATAAATACAAGGAAAGCGGTGCGACACTGGAAATGCGTATAAAACATATATGTTGTAAATGATCGGATTTGGTTGAAAGTGGTGTATTATAAATCATTTGTTTGAGATTGTGTGTGTCGCAGTATGAGAATGGTGCCTTCAACTTCTTAGTCCATAAGCATGGCACTGCAGTTATCGGGCAAGGAGTATCCATGAAATGTCCTATGCTGCTTTTACAAACTCCCTCCAGCTGCCGTGTCTACATCCCTCGATGTTTCCTGTCGTTTAACCGCAGTAAATGTGTGTGGGCTTTACCATTGAATCCGGCCATCGCTTGGACACGATAAAATTGTGAGAGAAGATGTAGGTATCCGGAAAATACAGCCTTCAATTCCCGCCAACACATATTTGCAAGAGATGGTGGGTGTCCTACCGATGTTTTCGGGGTTGTTTGTGACGTCATCAGGTACTGCGTTGCTGCGCGCGTGCCGACCTTGTGCCCGAGACAGTTCCGTAAGAGCCGGGGTATGGGTTCCATCGTGCCTGAAACCTTTGACACTTCCGAGTTGGATGGTGGGGATCGCCGATGCGATCTTGGGATGTGTGACACATTTTGGTTAAGTGCGCTTGTCCTCTGCGCTGGATGTGGTACTCTCTGATGTCAAACAGTGACGAGGGCAAGGACAGAATTACCGCGCCGCCGTACGACAGAGTAAACAAATTACCGCACAAATGCAACGCGTATTGACCCGCTTGGTCTTCTTCAGGCGAGACAAATAACTTTCCAGACAAAGAAAACGAAGGGCGAACGGTCACTAAATCTCTTCAAACTGGACGCGAAAAAAGCTACGGCTTGTAGTTCTGTCTTTGCTCTTGGTTTCAGTTTTCGCCTACAGTTACCTCATTTCAAAACCGTGAAGCAGCAACAAGCCAAGTACCACATCATCATCCTACACTCTGTATTCCTCCTCTGGCTTACAGCCTACGCACACAGCTTTTCTTCCTTTTCTTAGTTTGGGAAAATCACAAAATGAAAAAAAAAAATGTGCGGTGGTGTACAGCACGTGCAAACTTTGTACTTTGTTTTCGGACTTTACTATTCTACCGATTACTATTCTACCTGAAATAGATTGTAAATAAACAGAATACCTGGTATGCTCAGTCTAAGGCGTTTTTTTTTTTCTTTTACTTCTGCAAATTATATAGGTAATTTCTAAAATTTTGAAAACAAAATCTAAGGCGAAAACAAAAACGTGGCGATGGTTGAAACTTGAATGGTGTCAGTAAAAGAGGAATTTGTTGTTTTTTTTTCCACAAAAGAACTTCATGTTTATGTATGTGTGTGGCTGGTTTGTGTGTGGACATGTTAATGCTCATGTATGTGAGTATGTATGTGCACTGGCACCCCATGTAAGTGCATGTGTATGTGAGTATTCTCTCCGCTTCCACCGCAGTGATGCTTGAGGAACACGGCAAGATTTCTGGTGAAAGGTTTCACATGTTACGTTGTATTAACTATATTTTTAGGCTGTAATTGTAAGAAGATCCACTTCAGTGAGGCGTGTCCTACGCCAGCAGGTGCAATCCGCCATCTTCTACAATTTATAAACAGTTCATGGAGTTTGACAAATCACGCCCCAGCAGATACATTGATATTCATAAAATAAAAGACTCGGAGATTAAAAACCGAGAAGAGTATACAACGCAACCATTGTTTTGGCTTCTGTCTGTTGGAAATCCCGCTTCTCTTCATCGCTACAAACAAACAAATCATTCTCGGAAAGTGTTGGGGGTCAAAATGGAAATCCTGTCTGATTTTGTTCAGCTATTATTTTTCCTCATTCAGCAAAAGGTACCCGTCTGATTGGCTGGAAATGCCGTCAGAATTTTTGTTTTGGTCCAGAAACAGTCAGGTGAAGCCACACATGGCCTGTAGCGATGGGGACGGGTTCCGTTTCCTGTTTCCTGCCTTGACAAGCGCTGACCGCCGAGGGCCTTTTGACGGCACACTGCGGCTTCCTTTAGCAAACCAAGACCGACCGCGTCTTACATCTCTGATTTGTATTGTTTGCCCAGGGAGTCTCAGATGGGATGCAAATCTGAAATTCCTTGTATCTCAAGAACACATTCTACTCTGATTAATTTAGAAGCGAGTTTCAGAATATATCAAAAGAAAAATCCTAAACGGATAAGAATCTGTTGACAACTGAGTTTAACGATTTTATGTTACAAAGAATATATCACAATAAAAATCCTAAACTGATAGGAATCTGTTGAAAACTGAGTTTAACGATTTTGTATTTGCAAAGAATATGAGTCGAAAGCAGACTGCTCACGCCAGTCTCGTTAACGGTGAGCATTATTTCGATGCTTGAGGAGTATACTCTTATTTACAAGTCTTTTGTACTGTAAGTTTCAGAAGCTGCGCAAGCCGTTCGTATCCAAGGAAATCTCATGAATGTCTGGTATAGCCTTCTGCTCAATAAGACATCCATTCCCGTAAACACGCGCATACGTGTCTATCTGAGCACAACTATATGATATAGTGAAGGCACATACACCCCCCCCCCCTCTCTGTCTCTCTGTCGCTGTCTCTCTGTCGCTGTCTCTCTGCCTGTCTCTGTCTTATCTGTCTCTCTTCCTGCCTGTCTGTGTGGTTTCTGTCTCTTTGTTTTATCTATCTCTTTGTTTGCCTCCCTCTCTCTCTCTCTCTCTCTCTCTCTGTCTCTCTTTCTTTCTCTCTCTCTCTCTCTCTCTCTCTCTCTCTCTTTTTTCTCTCTCTTTCGCGCTTCCTCCCTCCCTCTCTCTTTCTATCTCTACCCTATACACAGGCACACACACATACAAACGCAAAGAGAGAGAGAGAGAGAGAGAGAGAGAGAGAGAGAATGGGATGACAGTTGCAAATATCAAGCAACCCAACAAGGTAAAAGAACGGAGTGCAAAAAAATCGGTACATTTGAAAGAAAGCTGAAAGAAAATGCAGTATGAAATTGGACTTGTCAACGGCGACGAGCTGCAGGTTAGAGAGGAACACACACGTCTTCAAACTGTGTTTGAATGATAACCAAATAAGCTTTGAATCAATAGAGGAGCGGAGAATGAGATACACTCTAGCACGGTTAAGAACAAATTGATAAGCATGCAGCTCCTGGGTACCTTACGTTTTTATCGGCCTTCCAGCAAGGAACCACGATAAAAGAACATGATGAAACATACTCAGCTCTTTTGACATGTTGTAAAGCCCCCACACCGAGTTAGTTCGCCCCCATGGTCAGTGCCAATTCCAGACTGCTGTCGCAACTCAACAGTTCTTTAATCCTTCAGCGGACACCTACACGACCTCATTCCGTGGGGTTTTTTTGTCACCCACTGGGTTTCCGTGTGGCCCGTCGTAACGAGGATGTTTACCAGTCTATAACGCAGCTTGAAGTTTCAAAAGGTGAACATAATAGTGTAACACCATTGGGGTAGTGTGTGTGTGGCGGGCGGGGGGGGGGGGGGGGGGTACGTACGTGCGTGCATGCGTGGTGTGGTGTGGTGTGGTGGTGTGTGTGTGTGTGTGTGTGTGTGTGTGTGTGTGTGTGTGTGTGTGTGTGTGTGTGTGTGCCTACGCCAGCATAGTTTTTTTTTTCCTGAGCACGCGACCGCTAGCAAACTGTCCAGGGTATCATCACCCAAAAGTGTTGCAGTATAGGCTCGACGCACAAGGAATATCCCAGCATATCTCGGCAAATTTCACACTGTGTAAATGCTAGTCACCTCGTCGTGTTTTAAATCCTCTCGCTCTTGTATGTAAGTTAAAGCAAAATGATTGTACACAGAACTCACAGTAACTTTATCTCCACAAAAAAAACTGACGGAGGCGATGTGTGTAATTTTATAAAATGCGCAAATGAAACAAGAAAATGTTATACATTATTAAAACAAAGGACAACTGTCCACCGCCATATATATTATCAGCGATCACATGAATGACAAAGAACATGGAAAGACCACTGCATACAGCGATGACACGTACAAAATCGCATGTACGCACGCACTGACAGCTATAAAAAAAAGTTATACCTACACATCTCACTTACATGTGTATATTCACATACAAGACAACTACGGGGACACTCGCACGCACAGGTATGCTCTCTCTCTCTCCTCTCTCTCCTCTCTCTCTCTCTCTCTCTCTCTCTCTCTCTCTCTCTCTCTCTCTCTCTCTCTCTCTCTCTCTAAGAATTCCAACACCACCTTACAACAGGAAAAAAACTGAAAACGATGGCAGACGCGACTATACAGACTGTCCACCATTATCCCGCTGGCCGGAATCTGGGGTGTATTGCTTTGTTATTATTTCCCACCATGTTTGTTATTTGTGACGTCCGGGGAAAACATGTGTGGTAAATTCACTTGTCTGTTTTGTATTGTGTGTTAAACAAGTTCCACCTTGGTCTTTGGGATTTTTACGTTTAATTTTATTTTGGCGAAATTAGTGCAGTGCATAAGAATTTTTGTTTCCCCCCCCCCCCCCCCCCCAACGAAAATGTATTGGTTCTTACAACAAAGTCGGTTGATTTGGAGCGGAAATACAAAATCAATGCTGAGAATTGCTGCCTTGTCACTCAGACATTTCTTATCCCCAAGTGATAACATTTTGAGTCTCTAATCTCAAAGTTTACTCAAATCCGAGAGAACTGTAGTCCAGTCCATTCTCTGAGCTGGAAGTCAACACGCGGACGAGGGACTGACTGTGGGTAGTGTCTGGGAAGGGACGCTGTGTTGAATCATGGAGAGATGGAGAAAGAACGCAGGCGGTTGCGTCTCAGTCTCAGACGTAATTTTATTTTGTTGTGCAGGTTGCTTTGTTTTGGTCTACTTTCCTCTATGTAAAGTCATCTATACAAAGAAATTTTGGTTCGGACTGTTTAGACTACTGCTGATTTTTTCATATAGTTGGATTAAGAAAGACATGATACCTTGAAAAGAACGAAAAATATATTGTCTCTGCAGTTTTCTGTTCCTTAAACTCCCCATCAGTGAATTCTTGTACAACGAGACAAACAGTGGCTACCTAACTGGACTTTAAAACAGAAATTGGCAATGGAAAGAAAAGTGTGTTGCTTACTTGTGTGTGTGTGTGTGTGTGTGTGTGTGTGTGTGTGTGTGTGTGTGTGTGTGTGTGTGTGTGTATGTGTGTGTGTGTGTGTGCGTGCGTGTGTGTGCGTGCGTGCGTGCGTGCATGCGTGCGTGCGAGCATGCGTGCGTGCGTGCGTGCGTGCGTGTGTGTGTGTGTGTGTGTGGTGTGTGTGTGTGTGTGTGTGTTCTCGTGTGCGTATATGCCTCTGTGTGTGTGTGTGTATATGTGTGTGTGTGTGTGTGTGTGTGTGTGTGTGTGTGTGTGTGTGTCTGTCTGTCTGTCTGTCTGTCTGTCTGTCTATGTGTCTGTGTTCTCCACTACTGGCAGCTTGATTTATGTTTCAAAAACAATCTCGATTCGTAGATGCACGTTTCCTTCTTCACCATAACGCAAAACATGCCCAAGACAGTGGAACGACAGACAAAAATTAAATCCAGATAGCTGTGACCCATTCGATGAAATACAAGCCTGCTTGGGAACGGGAATATCCCGTATGCTTTCAGCTGTGACTTATGTGCGGATTCCCACGATATTTTCGACCTGCACCAAGGCCAGCACTTTATGTGCAATGTTGTCTGATTACGTTGTGAGTTTTAAAAAGAAAAGTGCATCCAATTCATGCTTTGTTTATTGATTCATGATTCGGCTGCACGACAGGACGAGAAATGCAGATGTGATAGTTTAATTGTAGTTATGGAGACACGTATGGGCCGAGATGAATGTACAGAGTTCCATTCTGGCATGAGACGGCATGACAAGGCTGTATTCTACGCTTAACTGCCATGATTTTTATCCCAGCGTCAACCAGGCCCGAGCAATAGAGACACCTGCAGTGTTGGTCTGGGAGTTTGAGCAACACTCTCAGAGGGGGCGCCCGTAAAGCGGGTGAAACTCGACCGTGGTGGAAGCAGTCGGAGCAGGAAAATCCACAAGTAAATGGCTTTGATAGAAATTCAACCCAAGATTTCCTAGCAGGATGTCTGCGACGTTAACACGGCAGCTGCCGCAATCAAGAACTTGTCAAGCATTGTGATTTTCATTTAATGTATGTACGTGATTATGACTGGCATACTGCAGAGTGCTCCAAATGGACCACTTTGTTTTTGTCTAGACATCTGTCTGGTTTCCTGTGTGTGTACCTTCCTACCATAGGTCGTTTACCCTCACCCTTATCCGCATCCCTCTCTCTCTCTCTCTCTCTCTCTCTCTCTCTCTCTCTCTCTCTCTCTCTCTCTCTCTCTCTCTCTCTCTCTCGTAAACTCTTGAAACAGTAAATACACCCCCCCCCCAAAAAAAAAAAAAAAAAAAAAAAACGTTATATTAGACTGGACGAAGACCATGTGACACAAATCTATGTTGAAAGGCTCGAATCCACCACATATACCATTTCTATCAGCGATTTCAGAAAAGGAAAATAACAAGAATGTACATTTTAGTCAGCAAGTAGACTGACAGTGCAAAAGGCTTATCGTGGGCCCCAGAATGTATGAATATGAGTACAGCTTCTGTGTACGTACACAGAAAACTTTCGTGCAGGTCAGTGATCTCGGTTTCAAATTTCATTAAAAGCTTAACTTATACCTATTCAGACGTTCATTTTATGGTGGAGTTACTGGTACGTTTGATAGCACAAACTGTGAAAGTAGGGGGTTTGGGGGGTAATTTTTCTTTTTTTTTCAGAGTTCCGTTGCACAGTATTCCAATTAAGATGGAGAGAGGAGATTTTTTTTTTTTACTGTGAATACTGTTCCCACCTTCTGGAAATGTGGTGCCAGAAATGTTACCTAATTTTCCATTTTCTGCTTTTTCCTCGTAATTGTCCCCCTCAGTTTCCACATTACTGCTCACACGTGTCTTCAGCTTTCCCGTCTCTTTCTCTCAACTGGACGTTTAGGCATTTCATTTCATTGTATTTTTTCTCGATCGAGCGATGTGTTTAGCATCGTCCATATTACTGCATGTTTTGTCTTCGGTGCAATACTTTTACCATTGTTTTGCTTGTTTTCCACAGGTTTCTTTTTATTCCCTGAAAATACCGGGTGAGAACGAACGAAGCGTGTTGTATGCTACGTGCGACCGTGCCACTTTATATGTGCCTCTTTGTCCTTTAAATTCGTAAATACACATTTTTCCTTGGAAGGTGTTTTGGCTGTTGTTTTTTTACTGGCTTGGCCCTGATATGGCTGTTTGCAGGTTGGGTAATTTTAAACAACAAAACAGAAGAAAACTGTGCAGCCCTATTGTACAAGAAGTAATATTCAAACAGTTTCACTTAGTGATGTAGACACTCGTTAATTTGTTGTTTTCCGTAGAGCAAGGTAGCTGAAAGAAGTATTGTTCTTCTGTGTTTTCATGGTATTTCTTGGATTGAACGCAGAGTTACCGGGAGCTTATCAGTTACAAAACCAAGGAGAAAGGGCGGAAAGCAAAGCACTGAAAAAAAAAAGAGGACCAAAGAGACAAGGACATAGGAAATCAGTCAGCCACATTGTAAGATACAGGTCGCGAGAAATAGGTATCTCTGCACACCAGTTATTTGCTGGATCACCAGACAGACAGACGACTGGACAGGGAGTATGCATTTTCCCAGTTGTTTCTTGTCCTTTATTGTCCTCAACCCATGAGCCCTTGTATATTTGTGTTTCGCTACTTATGCGTGAGTAGAACCTTTTTTTTTCAGTTGTTTATGTCGCATAATTTTCAGTTGAAAAAGTGGATTCTCATGTTCGTGTGTCATGTGCATACATGCCAAAAAGATGAACGGCGCATATTTACTCAGTACGGCATTCGAGAAATGCGAAGACTGGGTGAAAATTAGTCTCTGTGGCGTTGTTAGTTTTCTAAGATTAATTAAATTGTTGTATATTTCAATACCATAAGCTTCAGTTGTAATGTAAATTTTTTTCCTGCGGCACACGAAGTAGAATGTGGAAACTGAAAAACGTAATCTTATTTTGATCTGTGAAAACACAAATTCAGTTTGAAATAAAGCAAAATCATCTTTTCGTAGTATGTTCTATATCCACATTTGTTTGTATACTTTCGCTTCTTTTTCCTCCATCTCCTCTCTCTCTCTCTCTCTCTCTCTCTCTCTCTCTGTCTCTCTGTGTGTGTGTGTGTGTGTGCGCGCGCGCGCGCGCGCGCGCGCGCGTGTGTGTGTGTGTGTGTGTGTGTGTGTGTGTGTGTGTGTGTGGGCGCGCGCAAAAGCTTTTCTTATTTTCTGAAAGTATTAGATCTTTCTGCCCTTGTCTTTCATTCCATCAATTTTTTTCTCGTTACTTATTTGTCTCTGGCTTGCAAAAGTGAAGTATATCACTCTCTGTTCCTCCCAGTATTAAAGGCGTTCATTGCAGGCTGCTTTTTGTTTGAGTTTGCTTTGATTACTAATGGACCTCTACCCCGGAGCTGGGAACACACAACCAAAGCTGCAGCCTTAAATCTCGTTTGGTCTGACAGGAACTGCTTGGCTTTTGATGAGAAGAAATGCAGCGTTTTAAGAATAGTAGCCGGACTTTTGAATTGCATGAAGGGGGAAAAGGTCCATTGTCGTGCAGTTTCCTCTCTGTTCTCTGTACGGCGACTGGTTACAACGACAAGAAAATGACTGCTGTCGTCTCTCTCCAGACTACTCCATACAATTTTTGATTGACCGTGAGCGATCAACATTCAAAGAGAAACGATGGGAAGTTTCATGTATGGAAATCAGCTGCAACGAATAAAGGAATGCGTGTGACTTGCATCCAGACACATTGTTAACAGGGGAACAGGCCCACAAAACGAGGATGTCGACTGAAAGATCGTTGTTTACAGCTGATAGGTTGTTGGATTCGAATAGAACGCAGTTGGTGCGGAGTTACAGTGTGTGTGTGTGTGTGTGTGTGTGTGTGTGTGTGTGGGCGCGTGCGTGCGTGCGTGTGTATGTGTGTATGAGAGAGAGAGAGAGAGAGAGAGAGAGAGAGAGAGAGAGAGAGAGAGAGAAGTCAACGCAGGGTGTGTGCTCTTTCTGAATCGGTGAATTGTCAGTTTCAATAAAGATCAAAGCACGCTTATGCATATTGGATTTGTAATCTCCTTTCCTTGGCGGACGTTACTGGTTGCCAGGTTATCTCTCTTCCCCCTCTTGCCAGCTCCCTCCACACACACACACACACACACACGCGCGCGCACGCACGCACGCACGCACGCACGCACGCACACACACACACACACACACACACACACACACACACACACACACACACACGTGCGTGTCCGTGCACATGTGCACGCGTACTTCTCCTTTAAAATAATATTCCTGTACAAGTTTCATCACATACGCGAAAAAGGTATTTCAGTGGAATTCTTTTTTGTTGAGTTTTTTTTTTTTTGGATAGATTAGTAAAACGCTTTTTTCTAAAAGTCGGATGGTGGAAAATCTTCTGTAGTACATACATGCAATTCAATAAATCTCTGTTTTGGACGGTTAAGGTGAATGAATACTCGGCTGGTTGGCTGCTTGATCGATTATACAAAACGTTTTTTTTTTTTTTTTTTACGCAAAGATTGGAGACATTCGAGATGTATATGTATGAGACAGGGGACATTGCCGATGAACACCACTAGTTCAAAATGATGTCTTTCATGATTTCATTTCAGGCTTGATAATTCTTCGGTGCTTTTTTAAAATTTCTTATGCACGAAATATGCATCAAAGAGAAGACGACGCTTTAAAGGATCCAATGGAGATGAGAAACATTGTCCAGAATTCAGCCCTTTCATGGGTGGCTCACACGCAGCTAGCGAGCTACTCTCCACTCCGGGAGATATCGGTTTCAAACAACGTCAGTGGTTGATAAGGCACAAAACTGAAAGAATTTGGCTTAAAGAGCAATTGGTGATATGGAAATTTGATTTATGGAAAGAAATAGAATCAGTGAAGAACCACAATACCTTTATCATCAGTATCTTCGGAACGTCTTTTCATCCTTGGTCATCTTCAGGAATGAACGCATTTGCGTGTCAATTATTCTTTAATTATAGAGCACTCACGTTTTACGCTGAAGAAAAATCCACATCCCCCTCCCTTATTCCACCCAGTTTTAGGGACAAAACGCTGCACACGCAGTGGAGTTGCATGTATGATGCGTAATTTTTCATAAGAACACACATAAATGAATGTAGTTACGGATTATGACAGCCATGTGTGAACTGTTGACCGAGTTCTCATTTGTAATGTACACGTTCAACATACTCCAACTTCATACCTTTGAACAACGTACCAACAGGACGAATAACACAAACTGTAATAAAAACAGCTGGAATTCCCAGATTGTTGTGATAGCACGGAGAGAGGCAGCATTGCTCCGTTCCCTGTTAGTGCGTATTTCATGCTCCATAGTGTACAGTCACAGTGTGAATTTTGCATTTGTTCTTGAAAAAAGTCATCTTTTCACATGATTTTCAGCACTGTTACACGACATCCGTATTTACGTCTTAGATACGTTGACTTCTTTGAATTCAGCGTCAATGGGTGAATTTTTTCAAAGCAACTTAATCCTGAGCTATTTCCTGTCGTACCGAGTTTTCCAAAAGAAAAAAAAATTCTGCTGTACCGTTTACGTAATGAAAATTCCCGAGACCTAAAACCTTTCACGATGTTGTGTGGAAAAGGGAAATCTAAACGGAAATCTAAACGGAACAAGTTGTTAAAGAAAAGACGAGAAATGAAAAAAAAAAAAAAAAAAAAAAAAAAAAAAAACTTCCCGTAAACCGCCACTCCGGAAATCACAAAGAACAAAACAGTCTGACTCCTGGCTGTTCTCAGAGGAAAACCGAGAGAGAAACGCAAACACCACACCCATGCTGCTACGGGAATTCGCAGTAGCTGACTTCCGCAACGCAAACAGCTCAGA
>JADBJO010000022.1:202500-205000 GCA_016801955.1 Conus betulinus
AGACTATTTTTGTTATTTGTCTTTTTCTTGACTAAATTAGCACACACACACACACACACACACACACACACACACACACACACACACACACACACACACATACGCCCCGCGCGCGCGCGCGCACGCACACACGCACGCACACGAAACACACACACACACACACACACACACACACACACACACACACACACACACACACACGTACACACACACACAAAGCACGCACGCACGCACGCACACACACACACACACACACACACACACACACACACACACACACACACACACACACACACACACACACACACACACGCCACACTCACATACTTCTCTGCTTCTTCCGTCTGTCCTTGTTTTCCCCTCTTCCCTCTTGAAGTACTTTTCTGTTCCAAACTCCTAGAGTCCTTTCAACAATAAAACCGTTTGTTTAAATCCCCATTGTTATGATCGTCTTCATTAATAGCATCGCTATGACTTTTTCTTTTAATGTTCATTGATAAAATGGGTGTGAATACGTTGTTTCCATCCAAGTTCCTTTTCATGAGTTATGCTTTCCACACACAACCACTGTCTTTGTGTCTACGCTGTCAAGTCCGAATCCAGACAAAAGCTCGTTCGGCCGCGACCATTTGTCGTAGTTTGTTTAAAAAGAAATGCAGTGAGATGCATGAGGTGTAGGGCTTTTGAATTCCCACCAAGAAAAAAAAAACCAGACAGTTCTTAAGGAATTTCCTCGCTACTCCTAGATTGGCTACAGGTCAACGAGACACAAACATGACCGCTGTCCTTCTGCGGGTATTTCATACAGTTGCCGTCAGCTCTGTGGCCGACTGTCCGGAATCCTGCAGTGAAGACAGCTGGATAACCAGTTGGAGAGTTTCAAAGATGGAAAGAACCTGTATTGAAAATGAAACTGATGAGTGGTGGTCAAAGGAGAATGAGAATCGCAAAAGTGAGAGTGAAGATTCATGAATCGTTTGTCAGAAGAGTGGAGACTGAAAGGGGATTATGTATCGGGGATAGGAAAAGGAATTGGTTAGTTACGATGATACACGGTAGTGTTTTTTATTCGTGCTGAAAATGGAAATGAGTCAGCAATTGACTTTTTTGTCTAGAGACTCCTGAGATGTGGGATTTGATAAAGAATATGAAGTAGTTCTGTTCATACAGAACTTACAGGTTCCTGTTACCGACAGTGAAGGGTTTAATATTCATCCTTTTCGTCGTACCTCCTTCTATTCCCCATCCCCCTACCCCCTCCCCACCCCGTCTTACCTCAACTTCCTCCCCTTGAAATCCTATAAAGTCATTACCAGAGGGACTGAGGACTTGTTTTTTTTTTTCTGCTTTTTTTCCCACACATACTGATTGCTATTATTTTTCTTCTTTTTTTTAGGTACGTGTCTGCCCTGAAAAAGACAGAGAAGTAGAAGCTCGTTATATCAGTGCTCGTTACGTTCATTCGATGCCTCAGTAGTTCGATATTTTTTTATACTTTAATTTCTGCCAGCCATTAGCGATTGTTCACACAGGACACCACCATTCTTTTCGATTCACCTTCCGTTCACCTTCCTCATCTGACCTGCTGTTTTCCCCTCTCCCCCTACGCACTGCGCACACACAGCTGTCTGCTGAGCCCCTGGCATTTGGAATCTACTTCCACATCAACATAGATAATCAGCCACGCTGCGTTGTTTGACGTGAAACCTTAAAAAAAAAAAACAAACAAACAAAAAAAACTCTGTTCTTTTCCCTTCTGACTGGTATGTGAAGTATGTGCTGGTGATCTTGGGAGTATTACAAACGTTACGATGCCAGTGGCGGTTAGTTTATCAGTTACAGTGTTTATGGGAGGGGTGGGAAATAAGCTTAGAGAGAGGGAGTGAGAGTTCCATGCAGGGTGGTGTTATGCTTCGATGTGTGATGCGAGCATTTGGTGATGGTGTGCGTTTTGTGTCTTGCTGGTGTTTTTGATTTGTTTTGTTGTTTGATGTGTGTGTACTTGTCGCTGTAAACAAACATGGCATGCAATCTACTAGGCTGTACATGACAATGATGATGATGATGATGATGATGATGATGATGATGATGATGATGATGATGATGATGATGATAATGACAACAACAACGACAGCAGCAACAATGACAACAACAACAATATGGATAACAGCAACAACAAAAAAACGGCATTATTGTTATTATCTTGTTGGTGGTGATGGTGGTGGTGATGATGATGGTGATGATGATGATGATGATGATGATGATTGTTCATAGAGAGGAGCGAAAGAGAGAGAGAGAGAGAGAGAGAGAGAGAGAGAGAGAGAGAGAGAGAGAGAGAGAGAGAGATGAGTTGAGAAGGAAAGGAGAGGGAGAGAGGCAGGTAGCTCTTTCATAGCTTGTAACACAAAGGAACCCAGTTTGCTTTGTAGTTTAGTGAGTGATGCCAGGTCCTTTTGAGAGAACGGGGAACAATTCGTGTCTTTGATCCCAAGCACCACAA
>JADBJO010000022.1:220000-222500 GCA_016801955.1 Conus betulinus
TCTCTCTTATTTGATGAGAAGGGGGTTGCCTCTGCTGCGTTTTTGTGCAACAGGTCCTTTTCAGAGATGTTCTAAACGCATTCCCACCGACAGTTCCGTCAACACTGCTGAGTTGACAGCCTTGGTCCTGGCTTTTGAAATCAAAGCAAACAGATTTCCTCATTTGGTCTGATTCCTTTTCGGTTTTTGGAGGCCATTGCCAGTCATAACCTCAAGCACCCTCAGCTATGCCCTTCTCTGAAATCTCATGCATACAACATAGTTTTTGCAGGGGTTCCCAGCCATGTGAGCATTCGAGACAATAAGGTGGTTGATCAGCATGCCAAGACTGCCTACAAAGAAAGAATTGAACAGATTCTCCATCCCTCACACAGGTCTGAAACCAAAAGCTCAGGCTTATGTCAAAGACCCCTGGCTAGAGCAATCGAACTTAGAGACTGATATCATCATTAATGCTTCCAAATTCGTCCAAACCTGAAAGAGTTTTTACCACGTTCCAAAGGGCGGCTGTGACGAAGAAGCAGTCTTGTGCCGTTTACACATAGGCCATTCCTTTTTACCCCCATTCTTATCTTTTAAATGGTGAGAAATTCCTTGATGCATACCATGTCATGTAGACTCACTGTGAAACATGTACTTTTACTGTGTAGGGACTTGCATGGTGTGAGACATAAACATTTTACAGCGGACTCCATGAAAACCTTGTTCAGAGATGTCCCACCTGATGTGACCTTTGAATTTCTCAAAGAGATCAGCATTCTTTATCTCATCTAAAACTTTACAGAAGAAAGATGTAGAATGAGAATAGGAGTTATAAAGGATTGTGTGGGTGGGTTTGTTTGTTTGTTGTTACTGCTGTTTTGAATGACTTGTGAGTTACCGTCAACGCAGTGACAGGCCTGATCTGGCACTTTGCAGTCGGCAGGGTTATAAACAAGATAATCTCTCTCGTCTCTTTTTATTTGCTCAGGAGAACAAATAAGTAGAAATAAGTAGAAATGCAGGCTTGGATCTCTCTCTCTCTCTCTCTCTCTCTCTCTCTCTCTCTCTCTCTCTCTCTCTCTCTCTCTCTCTCTCTCTCTATTTGGCGTGTCTAATGTCGCATGCCATCGCCTCAGGTATAGTAATGTTGTTGGAAATGAACTGATGTGTTGACTTTGTAACAGAGCAAGAGAAGATGAAATACATTTTTTTGTTTTGCTGTCCTGCTCTGAGCGATCTTAGAATAAAATGTATTCAATCCAAATAATACCACGAGCCATGTAGTTTCAGGCTAATTCTCTTGCTGTCAACAAGGAATGAGAATACACTTTGGAATTTAGCCATGTATATTTACGAAGCAAATAAGAGAATTCGGACAGTAATGGCTTAATGTACTCTGCGTTTTGTAACATACCTACATTTTTTCATGATTTCATTGTGTTATGTATTAGGAATGTTGTATGATGCATGTATGAATATCCCTTCAGTATGGGGCTGTGGACTTAAACTGAATAAAACATTCGCATTTTGCATTCGCATTCTCTCTCTCTCTCTCTCTCTCTCTTCTCTCTCTCTCTCTCTCTCTCTCTCTCTCTCTCTCTCTCTCTCTCTCTCTCTCTCTCTCTCTTGTATTTATTTATTTGTTACTCTGTCTTTTATGTTTCAGATATTATGATGAACACAATAAGAAAAAAGATTCTTATGATCTTTTTATTTATCTTCTTGTATTTCTGCCTCAATTGTCAAGCTAAAAAAAATCTTGTTTTTGTAAGAGTGTTGTGACTTTTAATTGTACGCACTCCAGATACCTTCTGCTAAAGTATGTATTTTTTGTTTTCTTTTTCACTACTCGACCCAATTCTTTTCTCGCCATTATGCCAGTAGGTGAGAAACTTCAACATTCTGGATTTGTTTTGTCACCGCAGATTGTTTCCACGACTAGAAGAATTTGGAAGGATAGCTGTCTGCATAGATCTGTTCAAGGATGCCTCCCCATTTCTTGGTTTGTGTGCTACTGTGTCATCTCTGATTCATCTCTGTTTGGAGCCTCTGGGAATGGGGTTGGAGTGATGAGAATCGCATTCATTCCCTCCGTCTTGTTCTTCCACACGAGCTGTTTTTGTAATGGAAACTTTGGCAGCTTGGCATTTCGTTGAGGGATTACAGGATGCGGATTTTTTTTTTTCAGAAGTTTCAGCGGTGAACTGATGGTTTGACTTTTTTTGTGGCTAATGTGAGGAACATGGACGTCAAGTAGAAAATAAAAAACGCCACGCCGTTGAATTCTTCTGGACACATTCATGAACTGTATGTTGAGATAGATTCCCAAAGTTGTATCTTGGGATCTACATGCGCATGTGAAACGTTTGAGTGCGTCCCTTTGTATACGTATGATTATCCACCGCTGCCTGTGATGTAGATTACGGTAGGTAGTGTCGTAGTGGACAGAAAAGAAAAGGCTGTTGATGGAGACCATCACATTATGTTCGACAAACGTTGGTTCTGACTGGGGTCACTC
>JADBJO010000022.1:227500-232500 GCA_016801955.1 Conus betulinus
CCCCTTTTTTTTTTTTTTTTTTTTTTTTTTGCTGTGCTATTTGTTGCCTCTTTCTCTCAACTTAGTTTTGAGGGATGCTGTCACTTGAAGCACAAAACCAGGGAGGGGCAACAAGTGATATTTTTCGCAGCTCATATAAATGCATCAAAAACAGCCACGAAAGGAAATGACTACGAAATGACTACGAGTAAAGTTTTTTTTTATGTAATGCCAATTTTACGATCATTGAAATTCCCTATTTCATTTATGTCATGCTGTGGTAAGTTTATTTAGTTTCAATGTAATGTTATTGTTTTTCCTTTAATACATGATATGAAAGATGATTTTTTAAGGATGGGAGAACTGTTAGTACCTTTACATGCTTGACCTGTTGCCAGCTCATGCATCGACCGATCGACAACTTCATTATCGTTGCAATGACCATTGTCCTTGTCATTATCATTTTTGTATGTATCGTAATCATTGCTTCCTGTTTTCAGACATTTGCATGCTTTAATGTGAGTGCGAGAGCTGCATATATATATATATATATATATATATATATATATATATATATATATATATATATATATATATATATATATATGCTAAAAATGCTCGATTTCAGGAGAGTGCGATTCTTTATCCTTAAATCTCCAGAAGTCTTGCCCCACAAGTTCCTATTTATTGCCCGCTCAAACTTTCATTAATTTTCAGTCTGCTTGTGAATGGCATTGCTGCATCTGAATTGCATTCAAATGCAAAAGCTGTGGCAGATGGAATGGGAGGAAATCTGGAAACCGGGATCTGTTTTGAGTTGCAGGGAAAAATGACAGGAACAAATTTCACAACGATGACACACGCCTTCGGATATCTCCTTAGGGCTGTCTGCTTCACTCGTTCTTTCATCGGATACACAGTTCGTTTCTGCGCATGCTCCGACTTCGAGGCCGACGCAGGAATCAACTGACGGTGATGTAAGAGGCCGGGTGATAAGCGTTGCTTTCATTGCCTCCGTTGGCCTCTTCACTGAGAGCTTGTTTGTGGGGGTGTGGAGTGGCTCTGGGACACTTAGACGATTCGTCGAGAGTTAAGAAGATGTATTTCAGCCGTTTTGGTGGTGTCTGGATTCTTGGGCCGATACTGGCCGTACTGTTAAAATCTTACGTTTTGCAGGCTGGATGTGAACATTCTGATGAACCAGTTGACGCCTGTACTGTTTAAACTGTTTACTGTGGTGTTTTAACACCAGTTATGGTATGGTGCAGGCACTTACACGGGTGCTCTATGGTATACTGTGGTGGCGAATGTGGCGCCTATGATCATAGTGGTAAGAATAAAAAGTAGCGGGCCTGTTTTGAGAGCAAGATTCACTTGTTCACATACATACTACACTGATGGTCTCTCTCTCTCTCTTCTCTCTCTCTCTCTCTCTCTCTCTCTCTCTCTCTCTCTCTCTCTCTCTCTCTCTCTCTGTCTGTCTGTCTGTCTGTCTGTCTGTCTCTCTCAATACCTGTCTCTCTCCATCCATCCATCCATCCATCCATCCATCTGTCTGTCCGTCTATCTATCTATTTCTCTGTCCCTCACTCCATCCGTTTGTCTGTCTCTGTCTCTCTGCGCATAAACGCATATGTTCATGAACGCATGTGCGCGCGTGTGTGCGCGCATATGCGCTTTTGTGTGTGTGTGTGTGTGTGTGTGTGTGTGTGTGTGTGTGTGTGTGTGTGTGTGCCTGTTCAACCGTTCATATTCAGGTTTTGAATAATTGCTTGTTTATCATGTTATGTGCACATGCCTGAGAAATACACAAATTTGTTTGGAAACGCACTCAGAACACCTTAACCATTTACTTAAAGTGAGGCGACTTGGTCAGTGTGTGAGTGTGTGAGCACCATATCAATCAGAAGGCACGACTCACCACAAAAAGTTTCCAACCTACCCGGTGACACACGCAGAGAGACAATTGCCGGACTCATCAAAAGCAATGGTCATACCGGTTCAGACGGGAGGGCCCCCTGGCAGTCAGCGAGGACGGAAATCAAGACTGACTGTCCTGGGAAATGCAAAATTGTCAAAGAGATCGATCATGACAGACTTGTCTGAAACTGTACAGTAGGGGGAGCACTCACAGGCACGCGTGTTCGCGGGTGTACACACACACACACACACACACACACACACACACACACACACACACACACACACACACACACACCACATTATGTATATATGGCATGTTTGAAAAGACAGTGAGAAAACTCTAGAAGAATAGAGACGTGGAACGTTTAGTTCCTGTTCTGTTTCTGCTTCTATTTCATTTCCGTTCTGTTTGTATCTGTTTCAGCTTTTTTCATCAGCTTTGACTTTCCTGTTCTTCTCTTTCCATTCTTCTCTGTTCTTTTCTTCTTTCCTTTCTCCTCTTCAAGTGCATGTCTGTTTTCAAACTCTTTGTCTGGAGCACAGAAACGAAAGACACCAACCAACCAACCAAACCAAAAAGAAAGAAAGAAACAACAGCAAAAATTTCGTCTTCCTCCCTATTATTTATATCACCATTATGATCATTAACATTTTCACCATCACGATCTTTGATGCTACTGGGACTTCAGATTTTCATCTTAATGCTGGCATTGCTGTGTGCTATGAATGCATAGTTTCCTTCTGGAATCCTTTCTCTGAGTTTTCTTTCCACAGTCCACCCTCTTTCTGCCCAGATACTCCGAGCCGCAGCCTGATAGAAAAAAACTCGCTCTTCCTGACAAGATTTGTTGCAGTTTGATTAAAAGAAACGCAGTAGGCAACGTGACTTGTCAGGCTTTGAGATTCCGCCTAGGAAAGAAAATGACCAAACTGCAAAGCAGTTTACTTGCTATTCACTGATTTGCTACACGTCAGCAGGACACAAACACGGCTGCCGTTATCTCCAGGGAATCCACACCGTTTTAATCAGCTGTCAGGCCAACCGTCAAGAATCAACAGTGAGGGAAACTGAAAATGTTAAAAAAAAAAAAATAATAAAAAAAATGAAAAAAACGAAAAAGGACCTGGACGTCTCAGTGATGGAAATAAGCCATGATGAAAACGGAATTGATGATTTGCGTCAAACTGGTCAATGAGGAAAAAATACAATCACGAGCGTTACCATGACGATTGATGATCGTCAGTCAAGGTTTGTTTGTTGGAATGGGAGAAGAAATTGGCTGGTACGAAGAAGTGCAGTGTTTTTTTGTGCCTTTAAAAGGGGAAATAATCAAGACATGACTTATTGCTTTAGACCCTTGAGGTGTCGGATTCCATATATTTTCGAAAAGGTTCTTTTTTGAAAATGGAGGAAAGGGGGACAGGGAGAGACTTCTTTTTTGCTATAAGGATTGCCGTGTGTTTAAAAATATATTTAAGGAGCAAAAGATGTTTTAATTATCAATATTGTATCGCTGTCGTCGTCACTGCGTATTACGCTCCCAAACTTTTTCACTTGTGAAAAAATGAAGTCTGCAAACACGCTTCTCTCTCTCTGTCTCTCTCTCTCTCTCTCTCTCTCTCTCTCTCTCTCTCTCTCTCTCTCTCTCTCTCTCTCTCTCTCTCTCTCTCTCTCTCTCTCTCTCTCTCTGGACATGTGTGTGCACGCGTACGTTATGTGTGTGTGTGTGTGTGTGTGTGTGTGTGTGTGTGTGTGTGTGTGTGTCTGTGTCTGTGTGTGTAAGTGAGTGTAGTGTTGTGTCTGTTTGCCAGTATGTGTTATATAGAATTCGCTTGACTAAATGTTGATCATGGAAAACAAAAGACGTCTTTCCTAGATTTGTTGAATTCATGCACATTTGCCTTAAATAGCAGCTGGTGGATGTAACAGACCCCCACCAAGAACTCATAACACACAGGACTTTCACATTAAGTGTAAAGCAGGTTGGAGTTCATTTGAGATTTTTAGTAGGCAGTTGATATCATAACTCTACGGTTGTAAATGGACGTTTGTGTGTTTTTCCCTTTCAGTCAGATATCGCCGTGCATAAATGCTACTTTGTGCATGTTGCTGACCCTGTTCAAAATGAACATACACCAATTCACTTCATTTAAAAGCCCCAGACTACTCAAATGCCATGCAGTTTAATCAATTTAAACTTCCTTGCTTTGTGCACGTGTTTTGATCTTGTGCATCGTTAATGTGTCAAGAATTCTACGCATAAGGTTCAAAACTTGCTTTGTTTCATACAAAGCTGAACAGCTGTATGATTAACTAAAGAACAATTAAAACACATACTGCAAACGAGGGGTTGACTGGCTGAACTCAAATTAAAAAGGTAGGAAATAACAGAATTGAAAAAAACCGCTCTATTTTCACAGTAGCGGGCTTTTTACTGTTGCAACATAATATGTTGGAAATGTGTCCCGGAAATCCTGTCTCTAAAAGAAATTACCGTTATTTTGATAGATATTGATGGCATCTTTTCATCTAGTCACTGTGATGAAATATGGTCAAAATGCAATAAAACAGAAATTAGAGAGTAACATTTACAGCTACAGAGACGCTTGAGTTATACAGAACTTGAAAAAAAAAAAAGTATTGAGTGTTGCACGTAGTTCCAGAAATTACCCCAAGAATGCAGCGACAAGTCAGACAGCTTAGATATCCGGGACAAAACGGAAAGGGACTCCATCTTTGGCAAGTAATTCTACCACTAGGTGTCCAGACTGAAGAAGATGTGATTTAGGAATCACGAAGCAAACTGAAGGGTCAGTCAGAAAGTATGGCAGGGCCAGAGCTCATACTGATACAACAGATGTCGAATTTCTGGGTGAATAACTATGGCAACTTGCCTCCTGTTACTGCGGCTTTGATCTGGTGTTGCTGTGTTGCGTAGAATACTGTCATGAATGGTTTCGGCGATCCAGTAGACAGCGTGGTAAATACCAAGCGTTGAATTAGAGCATGGCTGATGACACGCATTCATTCCCGACCACGAGAAAGAGGTGGGATGCAGACGCGGAGAGGGGTTAGGGTGGCGAAGGAGGAGTCATTG
>JADBJO010000022.1:237500-240000 GCA_016801955.1 Conus betulinus
AGAGAAGAGCGAGAGGGGAGAGAGAGAGAGAGAGAGAAAAGAGAGAGAGAGACAATTTCCAGAGATATCATGTTCTGCAACACATCTGTAGTGAATATGTGCAAGAATGCACACCCTGCCCGTGCATCTGCAAACATCACGTACATGAAATCTGCAAAAATCTCTTTGTCTTCTACTTCAATTTCTCTGTTCAAACGTTCCCTCTGCATCCTAACGTGATTCCGCCCCCCCCCCCCCCCCGGGCGGGGGGGGGGCGGTGGTGGCGCGTTGCCCCCCCCCCTTTACGTTGGCTCCACTCACTGTACCCAAAAATAATGTTAGAGTGCCTTCTATGAGAGCAACAAAAACGAGCAGAAGCTGTGAATTAATCCGAACTTGTACCCATAATGCAAAATTCACTTTATAAACGGAAGGGGAGTGTAAGATAGTGAGCAACAAGCGAATATGAGAAGAAGAGTATGAGGAAGGAGAGAAAATGGAGAAAAAAAAAGAGAAAAACAAAAAAAAACAGAAGAGGAGCGAGATAGAGAGAGGGAGAGAAGAAGCGAAGAAAAAGATAAGAGATAGCGCCAGGCTTGAATGACAGAGGATTGAGGAGGTGAGGGAGCGGGAGAAGATGCTGCTGTTTATGTATGTCGTGGTAAACACACCATGTGGCACCACTTATCCTTTCTCTTCTTGTTTTGCAGCCTCTGTGAAGGTCGTAACAAGGTGGAGGATGAACGAGGATGGTACTCTGTTGCAGACAGAGAACAAAGCAACAAATAGTTGCACTTGTATTCGGACAAGTTCAGCAGCAGTGAAGAAAATGTCGTATGTGGAATGCTGTGTTGGGACTGTGTTCTTGTGAATCTTTATACCTGTGTGGATGATTGCCGAGGAGCTGTGTGTGCGTGCACAGGCGCGTGGCACGGTGTGTGTGTGTGGTGTGTGTGTGTGTGTGTGTGTGTGTGTGTGTGTTGTGTGTGTGTGGTGTGTGTGTGTCTGTGTGTGTGTCTGTCTGTCTGTTTGTCTGTCTGTGTGTCTGTCTGTCTGTGTGCTGTGTCTGTGATGAGAGACAGGAAGACAGAAAGAGTACACGCTTATATGGATGGCTGGAGAATGGGTAACTGGAATGAGAGATGATGATCTGAATAAAGACCGAGAAAGGATGTAAACTACATCAGTGTCGCTGCATTGCATCTGACAGCAGTTTTGATGGATAATGACAATTATGTGTGTACTGTTTCTACAGACCCATTTGTGCGCTGTTTTTCGTCTTTCTTGTGGGAGTAGGGACATAGGAGACATAGGGGGGGCAACGGGGGGGAGGGGGGGGGGGGGGGGGGGGGGGGGGGGGGGGGGGCGCGGGGCTTTCATATTCTTTTTACGTTAGCTTTCTTGCTCTGTGCCTCTGCAACTGGCATCGCTTCCACGCCATTCTCTCCACCCTAACCAAGTACAGCCCAAGCCCAGGCTCATTTTACGACAGCGTCAGAGCTTGGATGGATAAAGAGAGGTTGTGTGTCTGCAAAAAACAGGCTTTGATTCAGAGAATGAAACATGAGGCAACGACTTGTAATGCCCACCTCTTCTGGCTCTTACACCACTGCCAGTTGATCCATGAGTCAGGCACAAACTCATGGAAAACAGCAGTCACACATGCGACCCCAGGGATGAGATTTTTTAGTCCAGACAGTGCCACAACAAAATACCACTTGCAAAACATGAAATCAAAAAGGCTCTGAGGCTTCTAATCTATGTTTTGCGCATCTTCAGCTTGAGGTGAAATATGTATGCTGCTAATTGACAGAATCGATCGAGGATGGTTAAAGCCGTCTTTCTTTCTCAAGCTGTTCAACTTAAAGTGTAGCCCGAGTTCAGCTACACACTCCACAAGCTTCACTAAAAGGGGGCTGAAGCAATGAGAAAGGTATAGGGAAGTTATACAAACAACACGTTGATGAATGTAGAACTTCATTCATTCTTGGGGCTGATGCTCTAATACTGAGGTAAATTAGTAAAACACAAAAAAGATAGACCACTTCAATGACGTGTGTGTGTGTGTGTGTGTTGTGTGTGTGTGTGGTGGTGTGGTGTGTGTGTGTGCTCTTAGGTGTGTTATGTGTGTGTGTGCCAAGTGTGTGTGTGTGTGTGTGTGGTGTGTGTGTGTGTGTGTGTCTGTTGTGTGCGTTCGTGTGTGTGCCGGTTATGTCTCTCTCCCTCCTGGTATCCTTGATCCTCTCTCTCTCTCTCTCTCTCTCTCTCTCTCTCTCTCCTCTCCTCTCCTCTCTCTCTCTCTCCTCTCTCTCCTCTCCTCTCTCTCTCTCTCTCTCTCTCCATACACACATACATCTACACACTATCCGTGAACTTCTCTCTCTCTCTGTCCACACATACACACACACTCTGTCACACACACACACACACACACCCACACACACACACACACACACACACACACACACACACCACACACACACACACACACACACGGGCGCGCGCGCGCGCCTATCTCTTT
>JADBJO010000022.1:247500-257500 GCA_016801955.1 Conus betulinus
GCACTGGTTGTCAATACGCTAATTGCATGCCAACTGTGAGCCAAAAAAAAAAAAAAAACCTCCATCTTGCAGATCTTTACATTGCACTCTCTCTGTCTCTGTCTCTCTGTCTCTCTCTGTCTGTCTGTCCCTCTGTCTGTATGTCTCCCCCCCCCCTCTCTCTCTCTCTCTCTCTCTCTCTCTCTCTCTCTCTCTCTCTCTCTCTCTCTCTGAGGGAGAAAGAACTTTCAAAGCAAGAAGGCATCTGGAAAGTTCAGAAATGATTCTCATGAAAAAGTTCGCAATATGTTTGGAAACGGGACCGACATCTTTGGGAAACATTCTTGATACATTTAGGACAAAAAAAGTTCTTGTATTCATTTACCGGCTTAGAGTGACGACCGCCCGCTAACACCACTTCCCCTCCACCCCTCCCTCCTTTCACCCGCCTTAAAACCAGTTCTGTGCCTCCGCCCCTCATCTCACCTCCCTCACACCTTTAACGACACACATATTCAAACTGAGAGTGACACGGCTGCACACGGAAAGCAATTCCCACTGCTATTCCCATGGGTATCAGAATGAACGAAGCATGCAGATGTTCATGATGGGAATACGTGGCAAGCTTTTCGGTTTTGTTTAAGTGTTTTTCCCTTCATCTCCCTACAGTCTGTATTTTCTCCCAAACTTTACACATTTTTTTCAAAAAAGAAATGATCACTTTTTGTCTCAGTCCGGGAAGATGGTCCCACTGAGCGTCCTTGTAACTGGGTATATACGGGCAGAGTGACCTTTGGGAAACACTGCATGACCTTAAGCTTGAGACATCATTTTGTTCATTAAGGCGAAAGCGAAGAAAGCTGATTTCATAGATTCAGAAATATAAATATAACAAGGCAACATTTACAAGAACGCTGGCATAGCATAATGGTTCAATGGTTCTGCGCCGGTACAAAGCAAATGCGACAGGTTCAGATGAAAAGAACCAGGTTAAAGAGCAAGTGGACGACTTAGGAGGTATCTAAGTCTGTCTGCCAAAATAAACTGATTGAAGACAACTGTTAGACCGCCTGTCATCTTAGCGCAGCGGAATGATCACAGATCACAGGCTGAAGGAGGCCATGGGTTCGAATCCCGTCATAGAATGCACCAGTGGGAGATGTCGACCACAGCCGTCTTCTACTCAAAGTTGAATAGTGCGCTTTGGACCCATTCTGCAAGGCAGGAACAGCACAGTCGAGTTTTATTTACTTGATAGACGCATGTCAGGGATAGCTGCTCACAATTTTCGACCAGTACAGGTGTCTGGAGCTTGACTGACACCCAGACCTGTTTCAAAAAATGAATAGTTGCACATAGCCCCTCCGAAAGCTGGAAACCAACAGAGGAGAATTCCGTGGCATCATGCCCGTGGTATGTTCTCTTCTGTCAAAATCTCACCATGTTCATAGGGTCTGTAGTTGTATGTAATGTTACGTAGGCTTCAAAGAAAACACTCGCTCTGGCTCAGTGATCAAGGGGTAATTGTAGTCAGTAGAAGGTTTATCTGAGATCCAGCACATGCTGGATCAAAATGGACATCACTAAACACTACAGAACTGATTCAGCATCAGAGCAGCGTCTTTTCTGGCGAGTCGCCTAAAGGCGACCTCACGTTGACAGCTGCCTGCTGACTGCCGCTGGCGCTGACAACAGGAATGAGCGGTATGGGAACAGTGCCAGTGAGAAGGACATACAATTACCAGTTAAGACTGCAGAAGGTGAAAACATTTCTAGAGTATGGAGTGTGTGCAGGACGTTATCAAGCCGTTTAGATGGACTAGTCCCAGGCAACTGGCAGACTGTTGCACAGCTTGAGAAATGAGGGTGGCCCCCATAATTGTCGAGAGTAGGAATGCAGACTTTCCGTCTTAGGAACTACCATGATCTGAATCCAAATAATCGCAGCTGCGTATGATATCCGCGTTTCCAATCTTCATACCTTTGATGTTGATGATAGATGATAATGAATACCTTTGGTTTGCTGATAAAGGAGGCATCCAGTCAGCATGCACCAAAGCATCGAAGTCCAAACATTTCTTTTTAAATCTACGTAAGTTACCCAACTACTGACTTCCTCTTTAGAAACAAAGAGAGTGTACATGCCCCTGTAGACTTGTGTCTAGTTACTGTCATATTGAAATTGTGCGAGGAATAATTTCAAAAAGCACGGCCTTTTACTACATTCTAAGCTCCAATGTGCAAAATGGCAGACCTATAAAAAAAAATCTTGTAACATGAAACTGGTCTTTTCTCTCTGTGTAGAAAAACACTGAAGGTATAAAATAAAGCCAGAAGGAAACAATAACAGCGCGAACAACGACAGAATTAGAGGGACTGTAAGAATGGAGATGATAGGCATCAAAAAGAAAGAAAACCTTAGGACAGAAATGTATACTCAGAGACAAAGAAATTCTGCCACTGCTTCTGCAAAGAGTGGGAACAATACGGTTCTGTTTTTAGATATAGCACACACACACACACACACACACACACACACACCACACACACACACACACACACACACACACACACAACACACACACACACACACACACACACACACACACACACACACACACACACACACACACACACACACACACACACACACACACACACACACACACACACACAACACACACACACACACACACACACACGCGCGCGCGCGCGCGCGCGCGTACACACACACACACACAGAGAGAGAGAGAGAGAGAGGCATATACAGAGAGAGAGAGAGAGAGAGGGACATATACAGAGAGAGAGAGAGAGAGAGAGAGAGAGAGAGAGAGAGAGAGGCATATACAGAGAGAGAGAGAGAGAGGGAGAGAGAGAGAGCAGATCTTTTTTGCAATTCCTTATGAGTGTCAAAAGTCAAATAATCACTGCGAAGTGGTTATAGTTTGAACGGTGCCAGTAGAATTGTTGTAAGTCCTCCCTTCCATTTGGTTCCCTTTCCCTTTCACTGTTTATGGAAAGCTCTCTGACATGAGCCTCCACGTCAGAGGATCAGTATGTTTGCTTCGGTGCCCACAGTTCACGCATATATGTATGGATCATCTGCTAGCGGTATGACAGCTAGGGTGACGGGTATTGCATTCATTGCCTTCATCTTAGTTTTCTTGGAGATTTGTTTTGGCTTTTTTCTTTTCTTTTTGTTTTGTTGGTTTTGCTTTGCTGTTTTGTTTTGTACTGAGGGCGATGGTGGGTGGTGGGAATGGGTGATTGTAGGCGAAGATATGAGGTAAAACTTTGACGCTGTGGCACTTTGTTCAGGGATCAGGGATGTTTTCGGAAATCTGAGTAGCTTCTCTCTCTCTGTCTCTGTCTCTGGTTCTCTGTCTCTGTCTCTGTCTGTCTGTCTCTGTCTGTCTGTCTGTGTGTGTGTGTCTCTCTCTCTCTCTCTCTCTCTCTCTCTCTCTCTTCTCTCTCTCGCTCACTCTCTCTCTCGCTCTCTCTGTGCGCGCACACACACCTACGCACGCACACACACACACACACACACACACACACACACACACACACACACACACACCACACACACACACACCACACACACACTCACCAGAGAGAGAGAGAGAGAGAGTCGGAGTTAAAGCGGTTGTTTCCTACAATTCCATATGAATGTCAAAAGTGAGAAAAAATGTCACTGCAAGATGAGTAAAGTCTGACATATGCCAGTACAGTCGTTGTAACTCTTCCCATCCATTTCGTTCCCTATTCCCTTTTTGCTGTTGCTAGTGAAAATTTCTGTGGCATCAACCTTCACCTCGGAGGTTCAGTATGTTTGCTTCGGTGCCCTTCTTTCATGCATTATGTATGGATCATCTCTTGCAGAATGAGAGCTAGAGTGACGGGTATTGCATTCATTGCCTTCATCTTCGTTTTCGTGGAGATTTTGTTTTAGCTTATCTGTTTTGAGGGAGATGGGGGGGGATAGTTGGGAAGCGGTGATTTGGGGCGAAGATACATGGTAAAACTTCGACACTTAGGCACACTTGTTTAGGGATCAAGAATGTTTTCGGAAATCCACTGGTGAGCTTCTCTCTCTCTCTCTCTCTCTCTCTCTCTCTCTCTCTCTCTCTCTCTCTCTCTCTCTCTCTCTCTCTCTCTCTCCGTCCATCCATCCATCCATCCATCCATCCATCCTCTCTGTCTGTCTGTCTCTCTCTCTCTCTCTCTCTCTCTCTCTCTCTCTCTCTCTCTCTCTCTCTCTCTCTCTCTCTCTCTCTCTCTCTCCGTCCCCTCGAATAGATCTCCAATTTTCCATCGGTATTTTTTTTTGTCGTGTGCAGCTATTTCCATTATATATAACACATTCGATATTAGGTATGATGTTATGTGTCACCTATCCCTCTGTCACACGTCGCCTACTTTGCTCCGAAAGATGGAATGAAATCTAACGTTCGTTCAAGATCCTTTATTGCATGCGTTCACGTTCGAGATCTTAGTTTAAAGTCTTCTCTGATGGATGGATCCTACAAAGATGTTAACACCTAAGCGAAAATCTCTTTCAGCCTGGTAGTCTCTCGTGGGATTCAAACCTCTGGTCTTGTAAGAAGAATCTTACGCCCTTCCCATTAGACCTGCAACCAGGCTGTTCCAGACGCGCATGTCATTGGTCAGAAGCGCCACTACTCCACTTGCATTTTGTTCTGGGCATGAATGCTCCTGGAGGTGAAGGAGTTAGTTGGACTCTAAACAAGTCAGTCTGCGAATTCTCTTCAGATTGTACTCTGAAATTCTTTAGAAGGCTTTCGTTTTATTTGAATTCCTCCAAGTGGTTTGTAATCTACGCTGAGTGATCTACCAACAATCAAATGCACATGCAAAGAGGGACTGTGTGCATGTGTACCCATGTACATGCAGACTCTCTCTCTCTCTCTCTCTCGTCTCTCTCTCCTCTCTCCTCTCTCTCTCTCTCTCTCTCTCTCACACACACACACACACACACACACACACACACACACACACACACACACACACACCATGCACCACACACACACACACACACACACACACACACCCAACACACACACACACACACACACCACACACACACACACACACACACACACAAACACACACACACACACACACACGCACTCACGCACGCACGCATGGACAACAATGGGGGGGAGTGGGGAGAGAGAGAGAGACAGAGAGACAGACAGGACAGAGAGAGAGAGAGAGAGAGAGAGAGAGAGAGAGAGAGAGAGTGCATTTTCAACATTCAGCTTCTATTTCAGAAGTCAAAGTAACCCCCCCACCAACACTCACCAGCAGTGTTAATGTATAACCCTATTTTCCTCCTTTCCTCCTTCTCTCTCCGGTTCCCTGTCAATGGATCCTGTGAAGTGTGTTGCCGAACCCAGGTTTTATATTCAGTCCGGCAACCGTAAAATACAGCATTAAGCATCCACGATTGAATTTTCCAGTGAACAGCACACATAACTCACCACGAGATCAATTTGCATAAGATGATGCAAGCATTTTGGTCTGTGGCACGTGACTTGTCATCAGATGGGTCGGCATATTTCGGTTGCTGCCCTGAGTTGATGCCTGATGCATGATCAACTGACATGATGTAAAAGCCAGAGTGAGGAGCAGTACATTCATTGCCTGCGTCGGCCTTTTCTCCAGTACCGATTTTTTTTGTTTGTTTGTTTTGTTTTGTTTTTTCGAGTGGGGTGGAGGAGTGAGGGGGAGTGGGAGAGCGGAAATTTCGTGTTGCTTGTGTAACACTTCAGCATTTCGCTCAGGGTGCTTGAGTTATCAGGACTTACAGTGCTCCTGTAGTATGGTTCATGCAGTGGTTGAGTTCGTGTTACAGGTGAACGAATTACCAACACGTTAGCATGAGTGTTGGGAGGTTTTCAGTGTTCATTCCAATGAGAAGGTGTTTTTTTTGTTTTTTTTTCAACTCTCTCTCTCGCTCTCTCTCTCTCTCTCTCTCTCTCTCTCTCTCTCTCTGTGTGGTGTGTGTGTGTGTGTGTGTGTGTGTGTGTGTGTGTGTGTGTGTGTGTGTGTGTGTGTGTGTGTGTGTGTTGAGTGTGTGTGTGTATCTCTATGTATTTATCTATCTATACGCCTATCTTTCTATCTATATGTCTATCTCTCTGTCTGCCTATCATAGAGGGAGGGATAAATATTCTCTCTCTTTCTCTGTCTCTCTGTCTCTCTCTCTCTCTCTACACACACACACACACACACACACACACACACACACACACACACACACACACACACACACACACACACACACACACACACACACCACACATGCAGAGCAGTTATTTTATGACAGTTCCATAACAATATCAAACGTTAGAATAACCAGCCGAAATGAAGGTTGAAAAAAAACGCCTGTTTCCCTTCTCGTTCCCCAGTCTCTATCAGTTGCTTGTGGAGTGCATCGCTGAGTCCAGGTTTCAGTTTAACGTCTGAAAGCTGGAGAAAATGGCTCAAGCATCCATCCCCCTGATGGAAACCCTCAGATAGCAACACATACGCTCCCTCGAGACAAATTTGCAAAAAGATAGTTGAAGCTTTCAGACCTTTTTTTTGTCTGGGAAGCGTGGCTTCTCATCATGCGAGTTAGCAATTTTTCTACCGCTGCCAGGGGTTGGTGCCTGACGCATGGATCAACTGGCAGTGATTTAAGAACCAGAAGCGATGAGCATTACATTCATTGCCTTTCCTGCCTGCCTTTTCTCCAGCACCGTTGTCGGGGGAAAGGGAAGGAGTGGGGGAGAGGATATGGCAGTATGACACCTTGGCGTTTTGTTGAAGGATAGAGGCGCGTTTCTTTATTAACTGTAGTGGCAGCTGGACTTGAGCTGGAGTTGTCAGGGCTCGTAGTCCCCGCTCCTACAGTTTGAGCAAGGAGATGGGCGGTCTCAGAGATGTAAAAGCAAGCAAGACGTAGGCATGAGTGACTCGGAATTTTAGCGTTGTGTTCTCTTCTGAGAAGATGGTTAGAATTGAAATATGTGGACTCATTTTTATACCGTTGTCATACACAGTTAAGATGGAACTCTCTCTCTCTCTCTCTCTCTCCTCTCTCTCTCTGTCTCTCTGTCTGTCTGTCTCTCTGTCTGTCTGTCTGTCTGTCTCTCTGTCTCTCTCTCTCTCTCTCTCTCTCTCTTCTCTCTCTCTCTCTCTCTCTCTCTCTCTCTCTCTCTCTCTCCCTCTCTGTCATAAAATAAACCTCCCGTTTGCAATGATTAATCTATACAAATCTGGTTTGGCGTATTCCGGAGGTTGGCTATGCAACCATATTCCTCAAGAACTTTAAAAAAAAATCAATGAAACTTTAAAAAGTGGAAACCTCATTTTCAAAAATATCTGGTGTGAATGTCTCAGATTTGACTCCACTATACCCTAAAATGTATTGATAATTCTCAGTTCAGATTTAGTTTAACAAATAGGTGATGAATGTTCGAAGTTGACTCAGCTCTACGCAAATTGCATTGATCATGTGTGCCATTAATGTGTTTTTCAAAGCATGTCGCGGGGGTGTTTATCCATATCTGCTTCATTCTCTTTCTTTCCCTTTATCTCTACTTATCTATCGCCAGTCGGTCGGTCGGTCTCTCTCTCTCTCTCTCTCTCTCTCTCTCTCTCTCTCTCTCTCTCTCTCTCTCTCTCTCTCTCTCTCTCTCTCTCTCTCCCCATTCACCCCCCTCCCCTCTTGCCCTGATCATTTTTCTTGTTGGTAGTGGTGGAGGTGGTGGTGGTGGTGTTTATTGGTTTTTTTCTTCTTTCTTATTTTTTGACAAAGGTTCTCATGCAAGTAATTGTTACATTTTTCATGTATATTGTTTCATGTGCTTTTTACTATATATCGATTTTTTCTTGCCCAGAGGGCTGGATGTAAAAAACAAAGTATGTATACTTAGTCCACTACTCTCTTAAAATAAAATCCGTTTATTCGTTCTCTCTCTCTCTCTCTCTCTCTCTCTCTCTCTCTCTCTCTCTCTCTCTCTCACACACACACACACACACACACACACACACACACACACACACACACACACACACACACACACACACACACACACACACACACACACACACACACACATACACACGCACACACACACACATACATACATACACAGACAGATAGACAGAGTACCATTATTTGTTATATGTCACCGGTGTCTGGGAATTAAACGTCGATTTCGAAATGGAGAGAAAGTACATGATTATCAATCAATGCCTTTGTTCTGTTCTGTATGCGACAGATCATTGGTAGAACACTTGATACACAGGAACACGTCCAGATATTCCCTCCGCGTAAAACCATTTGTTAAATTATCAGTTGCTGGTTAAGAT
The DNA here is from genome assembly GCA_016801955.1 of Conus betulinus. Taxonomy (NCBI): domain Eukaryota; kingdom Metazoa; phylum Mollusca; class Gastropoda; order Neogastropoda; family Conidae; genus Conus; species Conus betulinus. The sequence continues at coordinate 255,862 of JADBJO010000022.1, forward strand.
GATTAGGGCGTCCGAGTCCCCTCCGTGCACGTGTGCTTCACGACCCTTCTGCAAGTGAATGAACTCTTTCAGCCCTGACGCTTCGACTGCCTCCCTGGTCTGGCAAGTTCTGGATGTTCAGTTGGAAAACTGCTCCCGCTTTACTCAGACTGTCGTAGATTACTTTGGATCAGAGCATAAAAGCCTCGCGTAGCTACAGAAATCCATAGTTCATTCCTTAAGTTATTAAAAGTTTTTGTGGTGTTTGAGTTATCTGGTGATGGATTATTATTGATTGATAAATGGGGTCCAAAACGATTCATCGTACCTTTTTTTTGGTACTTCATATTCCGACATGTTTTATTACAGTTTTTGTGATAAAATACAAGTAAAACGTGACTGTATCTTGGTAGGTTACATTATTAGCAACTCGTGTATAATCATATTGATTTGTAGTCATTTTATTTCAACACTTATTTGCTGAAATGGATGACAATGATTAGACATAAGACTTCCCTCCCTGTAAGGCTGAATTCACACACACACACACACACACACACACACACACACACACACACACACACACACACACACACACACACATACGCGCGCGCACGCACACACACACACACACACACACACACACACACACACACACACCACACAGCCACCAACACGTCTACACGTATACTACAGTCACTCACTCCCTCGCTCACCCAACCACCAACTCTCTCACTCACTCACTCACTCACTCAGAGAGCAGTCCTTTTTTTCTCCACAATTGCATATCAACGTCAAAATGTCAAAGTAATCAGCCTAATGCGAGAGAAGGTTGACATTGATCAGCATCCTTGTCGAATAACCCCCGTTTTATCACTCATTCCTAACTCTCTCTCAACGAGAGCAACTGGTTGAATGTGCAGCCAAACCGACGTTTCAGTTAGACTGAATTTTCAAAGCAGCACATGATACAAGAAGAATAAAAGCTTCAAAATACTATATCCATACTTATTCTAATGCAGGGAACCAGGGTTCAGTGTGCTGGATAGAAAACAACAGATTGAGGCCTGACCAGTGTTCGCGCGCCGCGCAGGAATAAAAAAGTTGAATAAGAAAAGTAGGCCTCTGGAAGAAGAAGGTTCTATCTGAACATTGTTTTGATGGCATGTGTGGACGTCTTGGGGAATGGGAAGCGAGCAGCAGTTCAGAAAACAAAAACAAAAGTAGTACTGGTTTTCCTGATATAATTGCAAACCTGATTTTTTTAAATTAATTTTTCAATTACAGATAAATGGCACAGTGAAAATAAAGTGAGAAGTTATAGAAGTATGGTATATAACGGCGCTTGGATCATCCGCTGAATCACTTTGCTCACTATTTGGAATTAGTTTTCATAACAATGAACGCTTCTTTTTGTATTTCTGTGCAAAAAAAAGAATGCATCCGAAGGTGAGAGTTGGACCTAGAGAAGAGCTGCCTATGATGCAGCGTAAATGCATTAACCAATATAGGTTCAGCTGAATTGTTATACTTCTCCTTTTTTCGTTATGAGACGATTAAATTGTAATGGAATCAGTGGCTAAGTTAATCAAGCACGTGAATAAGACAAACCAGCTGGTATTATCAACAGGCACATACTAACAGGCACGTGGTTTGTAAT
>JADBJO010000022.1:265000-270000 GCA_016801955.1 Conus betulinus
ACAGAGTGACAGCACTACGGACAGACCAGTCCGACCGTGTGCATGGTTATGTGTCTGTATCTGTCAATTTAATATTTATATATATATATATTGAATGATACACAAAGCTTGCTCTTATATCTTAGATTATAGAAAAGCTTAACCCTTTCTATCTGCAGTGGTAGTGATAACCCTCAAAATGAACCTTCAGCAATATCTGCAGTGGTAGATAGTTTCTGCCTAACTGACAGTATGTGCTAGAGTGGGTGAATGGGAATAATAAATGCTTCTCAAAATGAACCTTCAGCAAGCTTATAGTCTCCGAAGCGGAGAACACTCTCCAATGGGGAAGAAGCTCACTAACATACAACTCCTGGTCAGATACCGGTATTTCGAAACCTGATTGTTTCTTCTCAGTGACCGCGAAAAGTGGTAATTTAATTCCTCTGCCTTTTCAGTTTTAAAAGAATGCTATACCTGAAAAAAGGCTGGTATGCAATACCGTAGTATGTTTGTTGAGTTTTCAAAAAAAACCAACCAAAGGTACCACCTAAGAAGCAAAAGAAAATCATGAAAGAGCAAAACAAGCTACATTTTCTTGTGAAAAGTAGAAAATATAAAAAGATAACCTCTTAAGACACAAGTGCTGAGGGCCAGTTCTTGGAATGAATCCGCAAGGGACTAAATTACAATAAACTAATAAATTTCAAGGATAAGTACCGAACACCATTCCAGCAACTAACAGAGAGTTGTCATTGCAATACCAAAGCAGTCATTGCAATACCAAACTGCTCTGTTAGTTGCTGGAATGGTGCTCGGTACTTATCCTTGAATTTATTAGTTAATTGTATATGTATATATATATATATATATATATATATATATGTGTGTGTGTGTGTGTGTGTGTGTGTGTGTGTGTGTGTGTGTGTGTGTGTGTGTGTGTGTGTTCGTTTCACATGCATGAGTATGAATTCAGGTAATGTATGGATAACTGTTGTAAATAGAAACTCACTGCAAGAATTTCACCGTTCAACTCGAAGACATGGGCAGACCGATCTGGCCTCTGTTAAGCTCTCTTCTCCATCTCCCAGACCAGGTGCATCCAACATGAAATGACAGAGTGGAACATTGCCAGTCCTAACAAACTAAACACACACTTCAGAAACCTGTTTGCTGCTCCAGCAGCTACGGTACCAGACTCTTGCTCCAAGGTTAGAGAGGAATAGCAAGCCAGTTTCCGCTGGAGGCAGCTGGCCTAGTTAGACGCTGTCTTAATCAATTCCCGCGCAGGTTTCGGTCCCCACCCCGTCCATCGGATGAGACTTGAGACTAGGGTCCCCCCCCCCCCCCCCCCCCCCCCCCCCCCCCCCCCCCCCCGTATGTATGCATGCGTAAAACACCCTGCAGGAACATAAAACCTCAATCCGTTTCTCAGAGAAAAAAAGGATATCGAGTGCCTGTGGGAGAGGGAAGAAAATAAAACACATACACACTGGTGTTTTGTTTAGACATCGTCCCCGAAGACGGAAAGTGGCCGCCTAATGGTGGGGGAGCAGAATATATGCCGCACGCAAAAATGTCACCAATGGTCGAACCAGTCTAGTCGAGGAATGAAGATGAGAAGAAACATACACACATTTCCACCTAGCATTAAAACTCTTTAACCATGTATAATTCATCAGCGAAGTACCTACGTGTCACAGCTTTGCCATGTTACCCTCATCTGAACCTCAAAACCTCTCGGAGAAAACGTAGATGGAAGTGATGAATGCGATACTCATCGCCGCATCTCTTATATCATTACTGTCGATCTGTGCATCAAGCTCAAACTCGGAGCACAAAAATAAACATACTGACCCGCTGAGTGAGTTGAATGCTCATGCCACGGACCGGAGCAAAAAGGCCTTTGAGAGCTTTCATCGTTCTTTGTAAATTCATCTCGAGACCAGATCGTCTCTGCAAGTCGAGTCTTTCAGTCTGAGGTGTGTCAGCCTATGTTCAGTAACTGGTCTGGGTTCTGATGCACGTTGTTTGGGCAGCAGTGAAAGGGCCTGGAGAACGAGATGCTGACCTAAGGTCAGGCTTCATCTCCAAGTGCAAGTCTTGGAAGGGTTCCTGTCGGGGCATTCGGTGTCGGCGAGGTCATTGGGACTGTTTTTTGGATAGATGTGATGGCGTTGTCTGGAGGGGGGAAAGCTCACTCGCGTTGGGTCCGCAACTAAGCAGTTACTGTCGTCAGATGAGGGCTTAGTAGATGGTGTTCTGCATGCGTTGTTTCAGAGCGGGCGGTACTGAAGACCACTGAAGTGACTCCAACAACAGTGCGGTGTCTCCTGTAGTGAGCTGCCTCATGACGACTTGACATTGGCTGCCCCGTTGACCTGCCAGTGTCGGGGTGGGGGTGGGACAAGCCACACTGCGGCTATTGGGAGAGCGGCAGAATGAGCAGAGGATGGGGGGGGGGGGTGGGAGTTATGCCACTGAAGTGGCTCGGAAGATAGGACATCCCGCCCAAACGAATCGCAGTTTAACCCTTGGTACCCCCCCCCCCCCCCCCTACCCCCACAAAAACGTTTTCGAAAAAAAGGAGGAAGATGGAGATAATGTATGCAACACTCATTATCCCAGCTCTTACATTACTACCATTTGGTCTATCAATCTGACATGATCTCGTGGCAACAGCAGAAATATACCGTCTCTCCGTTGGAAAGGACCGCGACCCAGATAAATCGAAAGAGAGCTTTTGGTTCCGCCATCATGTGCAAAAATTGTCTGAGAAAGAGGCGGAAGCTGAAGGCTTCAGTATCCGATGCATAACTATCTTCTACAACCGACTAACGTTAAACTAGATTGTCCACGTGCCTCGTTGATAGAGACTGAGAAACCAGAAGGAAAAAGAGGATATGCTGCAAAAACCGGTGGATAATTAAACTCGTGGAGACGGATGCCTTGAGTTCTGATAGTGACGGGAAATCACAGGAAACAGCTGATGTCATCAGTCATTCATTCATTTGTATGCGTGCGTAGTGTGTGTGTGTGTGTGTGTGTGTGTGTGTGTGTGTGTGTGTGTGTGTGTGTGTGTATGTGTGTGGTGTGTGTGTGTGTGTGTGTGTGTGTGTGTGTGTGTGTGTGTGTGTGTGTGTGTGTGTGTGTGTGTGTGTGTGTGTGTGTGTGTGTGACGTGCCAGACCTAGAACCGCAGGAAGTAGTTTCCTGCTGTCTACCTATTTTCTCGCAAAGTCAAGGAATGAGACAGTAGTCACGCCAAGATAATGGGTGAAAAATGACAAGAACAACAGCGACTGCCGGAAAACCCCAGACCCACAGCTCCACAGACAGACGGACAGAAAGAACACCGGCAATAATAGAGAGTTCCTATCCAAGGCCTTAGTACGACACACACGGGAACAATGTGTTGATGGTCCGAACGAAGCTCAATCTGATGAATTAAGGGACCAGCCATTTAATATCATCAGTGGATGGTCTGGACAGATTGCAACAGGTGCACGGTGGGGACAGGGGAGAGGGAAAGAAGATGGTATGTCTATTCTGTCGAGTATACTAGATATCACTAAATTGCTCTCCATTAAGGCAGCATCTCCATCATTACACACACACACACACACACACACACCACACACACACACACACACACACACTCACACTCAACACAACACACACACCACACACACACACACACACACACACACACACACACACACACACACACACACACACACACACACACACACACACACACACACACACACAACACACACACACACACCACACACACTCAACACAACACACACACACACACACACACACACACACACACACACACCCACACACACACACACACCAACACACACACACACACACACACAACACACACACACACACACACACACACACACACACATCACACACACGCACGCACACACACACACACACACACGCGCGCGCGCGCGCGCGCGCGTACGCCAACAAAATTTATCACAAACAAAACACATAAACAAATGCATGCACGCTCTGCCATCATAATTTGCAACGCACTGCATGTTGCTGTGAGGAAGACCGGAAAGAATGACAAACGTCAATACCCGCAAGACTTTTAGAACTGTTTTCTTCAAACACCAGCCAGTTTCCTCCCCTGACGGGGAAAAAATCTAAAACACGCTCGCATGCCAACTCATCATAGAGTTTTCAGGGAGATTTTTTTTTTTTTGACGTGAGCTTAGAGGTCTTCATACACGGTGCGGCGAAGGATACTTTAGCGCATGAGTGTTCAAACCCCAACTAGTGGCTACCACTTCAGGCTTCCTCAAACCTCTCCATCCATTTTAATAGAAGAAGGATGGTATACTCATATCTCCCGGTTTTTCTCTCTGTGACCCTCTGTGTGTCTGCCAGTCTCTGTTCATTCACCGTTGCATGGCTCGTATTTGTTTGTGATTTTAAGCGTCTGACGAACATTGTTTAACTGTGAAAATGTCATGTCATGCATATTCATGTCTCCCTAGCAATGTACACCTTACAAATATCAAGATAGATACTTCCATCGCGGGGGGGTGGGGGGGTGTTCCCAGCAGAAACAAATGGCCAACTTTCACACGTGGCTGAATATAAACTGTGAACTAAGGAAAGCAGCAAGGGATTAGCAATGCTTAAACCTGTATTAACCCGACTCTCTCTCTCTCTCTCCTCTCTCTCTCTCTCTCTCTCTCTCTCTCTCTCTCTCTCTCTCTCTGCTAATATCAGTCTTACATTTTGTAGTTTCCGTGCTTGCTCCTTCTGACGAAGTTCGTTTAATCTTCATTAAAAGATAACTGAAACAGTAAGAGAAATAAAGGAAAAGACAGGAAAACACACATAAATGCACGCACCCTCTACTCACACACAGGGCGCGCGTGCGCCTGCAGAGAAAGTGAAAGGTGCCAGTACGAGAGAATGCCATTTCAAACATTTTCTGAACAATGAAACCAGCATTAAACTGTGGGAACTTACAAATCCACCAAACAG
>JADBJO010000022.1:275000-280000 GCA_016801955.1 Conus betulinus
TCAATCTATTTATCTGCCTGTATGTGTCCGTATGTCTGTCTCGTTATCTATCATAAAGGGAGAGATAGATATTCTCTCTCTCTTCTCTCTCTCTCTCTCTCATTCTCTCTCTCTCTCTCTTAAAAACACACAAACACAAGCGCATGCGCACGCGTTGGCGCAGATAGAACTGTTACTTACATATACTGCTAAAGTCTGGGCATTAAACGCAAATCTGGAAACAGAGAAAGTACGTCTATACTCAGGTAGTGCTTTCTGCATGCGTCCTTTCATTTCGTCAGACGCTGTTATACATAGGGAAACGAGGAATATCCTCCATTTGTGAAGAAAAATGTTATATGGTTCACTAACATGATTTAGGGCAGGTACAGTCATCTTTATGCTGATAAACTTACGATGCTCTTGAGAATGGACCTAAAGAAGTAAACGGGGCTTATGGGGCAAAATATGCTGTGTCAGAACATGTTTCACGAGGGCGTGGATGTTTCAGGAGTGAGACACGAGCAGCAGTTCGTATGCACAAAAGAAAAAAAATGCCGGGGTTTTTTTTTTTTGTTTGTTTTTTTTTTTTTTTTTTCCTTTTAAGGTATATTTCTAAGTCTGATTTTTAAAGGTTTTTTAACAGATAAATGTTAGGGTGGAGATTAAGCAGGATTGGAGTTACAGACATTTGGTTTCTAGTGTTAAGAAGAAAAGGCCTTAGGCCATGCACCGAATCACCGTGCCCTTTATTTCAGTGTAGCGTTGATAAAGTAGGACACCTTTTATGCCAGCACACACTATGCGACGACTTGCGGGGAAAAAAGGCAATTTTTTTGCATTTAGACGTTTGCATTTGTTTTTAAAAAAAAATAAAAACTGCCGTGTGGTTAAAAACAAAACCTGCCGCGTATCTTTATATCATCTGAAGAAATTTGATTAACTCTGTTGCAAAGTTAATAGCAAAAGCACGAGCGCTAAGACAGAATGCGAGTTAGTACGAATAAAAGACATATGGTACGGGGAAGATGAAAAAATTGGAACATAACGCGTAGTTATGTTTTCTTGAGATTATTTCATCATACGAGATTGAGTGGATATTCGAGAGCTTATATAAGATGCCTTTAGTTTTTTGTTGCTGTTATTTGTAACATATGTAATATTATACAAAGTTATGGCTGATAGAGATTACATTCCTCTCCTGATTCATTAATAGTCATTCTTTAGTAGGTCACAAAAATCGTTGCCGTGGCGCATAGCTTCCGTGACAACAACAGAAAATGTACTCGGATGATGATAATCAAACTCTCTCTCTCTCTCTCTCTCTCTCTCTCTCTCTCTCTCTCTCTCTCTCTCTCTCTCTCTCTCTCTCTCTCTCTCTCTCTTCTCTCCCCGTCTCTCTCTCACTGTCTCTCTGTCTCTCTATCTCTCTGTCTCTACCTCTCTCTGCTCTCTCTCTCTCTCTCTCTCTCTCTCTCTCTCTCTCTCTCTCTCTCTCTCTCTGTCAGCATCCCCTCCAAGTTTTCCACAGCTATGCTCCTTATCCTGTGCCAAATACGATAGGAGGGAATACTTATTAGCACCGCCGTGTTCTATGGCTCTTGGGAGACATAAAAAGAGCAACAACAAGGACTAATGGAACGGGGAAGGAAGAGCGTGTGTGTGTGGGGGGGGGGGGGGGGGGGGGGAGGGGTAGTAGTGAGAAGTGAGTTGGGCCTGTACAAGTTTTCCACTTGGCATTCCTGTCGTTTTTTTTCCGTTGATTGATCATCACCATTAGTGCGTCACTTCGTCGAGTATTCCCTCCCCTAGATGCCACCTCTCCTTTCCGCCACTCCCGTTCTTCCCTTCCCATCACCTTTAAGAACAGAAAGAAGGAGAGAAACAAAGAAAGAAAGAAAGAAAGAAAGAAAGGAATAAAGAAAGTGAGAAAGAAAGACAGCCAGACACACAGAAAGATAAAAAAAAAAAAACGTGCATAGAGACACGTACACATGCGGCAATACATGTACGCATGCGCATACACACTCGCGGACAGACAGACAGACAGACAGACAGACAGACAGAGAGAGAGAGAGAGAGAGAGAGAGAGAGAGAGAGAGAGAGGAGAGAGAGAGAGAGAGAGAGAGAGAGAAGCGGCTTTCAAGGTGAAAGACTGATCAGCCACTGCTGTAAGTCGTCCCTTCACCTCACCGATTTTTTTCCACCCCAACTGTGTCTCTGGTTAAAACGGATAACTAAGTTTACGCCACAGACATCAGTCCCTGCATGCTATCTATAAAGGTTCGACTGGCAGTTCTTGTCAATCTTCGGTCAGATCAGCCTCGGAAACGACGTGCTCCGGCAGGTTCAGAAAGGCTGAGGGTAGCAAAACTACCAGAGAAACACCCGAGGTAGAAACAACAGACTTGAAGTGAAAGAAAAGACACCGTTTTCGACTGTAGGTTGTTCGAAGGCAAAGAATGTTTCGTAAAACTGAACGTCGCATTTTTTTTAATGTCGGTATGAAAAATCAGTTGAAATACGGATGCTCCAGACAAAGAGGGATGTCCATAAATGATTAGGAAATTAAGAAAGAAGAAGCTCTTCCAGAATGAGGAGAACCACATATCTTGTCTTGTCTTGTTAATTGTTGGGGCGTCATTATTGTGTGTGTGTGTGTGTGTGTGTGTGTGTGTGTGTGTGTGTGTGTGTGTGTGTGTGCGAATGTGTGTGTGTGTGTGTGTGTGTGTGTGTGTGTGTGTGTGTGTGTGTGTGCATGCGTGCGCACGCACATGTGTGTGTGTGGTTGTGTGTGTGTGTGTGTGTGTGTGTGTGTGTGTGTGTGTGTGTGTGTGTGTGTGTTATCACCTATATTTTGTCACTTTCTTTTCTTTGCTTTTCTCTTTCGCTTACTTACGTGTTATATACATCGGTAAAACTTCCTCGCTTTGCTCCGATAACTGCCTTACCTCCAGCCCTATCCTACTCGCACCACAGAATTCTACCGCCTTTCTCCATCACTCATGTTTTTTCTTCCTCGTCTTCTTCTTCTTCTTCTTCTTCTTGTTCTTCTTCTTATCATTATCATTACTGTTATTGGTATTAGTATCATCATGATTACTGTCATTATTGTTATTGTTATTATTATTATTGTTGTTATTGTTGTTGTTGTGTTTCAAGCCAGTAGGTCACAGTGCTGCTGTGGCGGATGTTTGGGCATCCAAGGGTTGTGACAGTCTTATACCCTCCGATAAACGCAACATGATGGCGATGTTTTGACCACGACAGCCCTTTGACCCATATTCAAGACTCTTAAGTGGAATCACAGGGACGGATGGCCCGTTGCCCTCCCTCCAGACGTAAGGGAGACTCGTGGCAGAGAAGTAAGCAGCAGACAGCAAAAAGCCACAGCAAAGCAGAAAGGAATGATGCAAGCTGTGCGCTATGACAAGCGGCGGATCGAAGGCGTGGAGGGGATGCAAGGTGCCTAATGTGGTAGAGTGACGTCATTTGGGGTCCAGAATGAGCATCTGTCTGGAGGGAGGAGGGGGGGGGTGGGGGAGCTGGTGGGAATGTGGGGTCTTGAATGGCTGGTGTCGAGTGCCGTCGTGGGGAATAATGAGTTTGGAGGCGTGGTTTACTCCGAGCGATTGAACAGTACTCATTGAAAAAGGTCGGTTGCGTTTTGCCGGGTAGGACTTGGCAGAGTAGATCAGAGACTGGCGGTGATGTGTGGAGAGGAAGCCGCCGGTAATGGCTGAGAGGTGATTAGCAAATAGATGGGGTCATTGTGGTTAACGAGTGTGTGTGTGTGTGTGTGTGTGTGTGTGTGTGTGTGTGTGTGTGTGTGTCCTTGTGTGTGTGTGTGTGTGTGTGTGTGTGTGTGTGTGTGTGTTATCACCTATATTTTGTCACTTTCTTTTCTTTGCTTTTCTCTTTCGCTTACTTACGTGTTATATACATCGGTAAAACTTCCTCGCTTTGCTCCGATAACTGCCTTACCTCCAGCCCTATCCTACTCGCACCACAGAATTCTACCGCCTTTCTCCACACTCATGTTTTCTTCCTCGTCTTCTTCTTCTATCTTCTTCTTCTTGTTCTTCTTCTTATCATTATCATTACTGTTATTGGTATTAGTATCATCATGATTACTGTCATTATTGTATTGTTATTATTATTATTGTTGTTATTGTTGTTGTTGTTTTCAAGCCAGTAGGTCACAGTGCTGCTGTGGCGGATGTTTGGGCATCCAAGGGTTGTGACAGTCTTATACCCTCCGATAAACGCAACATGATGGTGATGTTTTGACCACGACAGCCCTTTGACCCCGTATTCAAGACTCTTAAGTGGAATCACAGGGACGGATGGCCCGTTGCCCTCCCTCCAGACGTAAGGGAGACTCGTGGCAGAGAAGTAAGCAGCAGACAGCAAAAAGCCACAGCAAAGCAGAAAGGAATGATGCAAGCTGTGCGCTATGACAAGCGGCGGATCGAAGGCGTGGAGGGGATGCAAGGTGCCTAATGTGGTAGAGTGACGTCATTTGGGGTCCAGAATGAGCATCTGTCTGGAGGGAGGAGGGGTGGGGGTGGGGGAGCTGGTGGGAATGTGGGGTCTTGAATGGCTGGTGTCGAGTGCCGTCGTGGGGAATAATGAGTTTGGAGGCGTGGTTTACTCCGAGCGATTGAACAGTACTCATTGAAAAAGGTCGGTTGCGTTTTGCCGGGTAGGACTTGGCAGAGTAGATCAGAGACTGGCGGTGATGTGTGGAGAGGAAGCCGCCGGTAATGGCTGAGAGGTGATTAGCAAATAGATGGGGTCATTGTGGTTAACGAGTGTGTGTGTGTGTGTGTGTGTGTGTGTGTGTGTGTGTCCCTGTGTGTGTGTGTGTGTGTGTGTGTGTGTGTGTGTGTGTGTGTGTGTGTGTGTGTGTTATCACCTATATTTTGTCACTTTCTTTTCTTGCTTTTCTCTTTCGCTTACTTACGTGTTATATACATCGGTTAAAACTTCCTCGCTTTGCTCCGATAACTGCCTTACCT
>JADBJO010000022.1:285000-287500 GCA_016801955.1 Conus betulinus
GTGTGTGTGTGTGTGTGTGTGTATGTGCGTGCGCGCGTGCGCGCGTGCATGTGTGTGTGTTAGAGAGGATCTGAATGTCTTCCTCTGTCTCTAAGATCACTTTTGTGTGAGAAAGTGAAAGAGAGAGAGAGGGGGCGGGGGGGGGGGGGGGGGGGCGGAGGAGAGAGAGAGAGAGAGAGATGGAATGTGTGTAAGTGAGTGCGCGCACGTGTATGTATGTGTCTACGTGTGTGAGAGAGAGACATTGAGAGAAGGAAGCACACATACACAGACGGATAGAAAGACAGACAGAGAGAGACAGAAGAGAGTTTGTGCGTGTCTGAATCTGTTCTTCTCCCTCGCCGCCTTCATCCGATCACCATCCCCACCCCCCCCCCTTCCCACTCCGCTCTCAACCTCACACACACACACACACACACACACACACACACACACACACACACACACACACACACACACACACACACACACACACTTCCTTTTCCCTCCCCGCAACTGCGACTAAGAAAAAGAAGACACACTCTTCATTTGCCTTATTTTCGGAAAGCTGGGTTTTTCTCCTGAACAAAAGTGCCCTTGCCCGAGTCTTGTAGAGTTGACTGGCTGAGGTCGCAGGTGCGACATTTCTTGTCCCTGGTTTCCCTTTCACTGCACCCTCTTTTCTGGGAGTGCCCTTGCCAAGTCCACAGTAAAATGGGTTTTTCTCTCACAAGCCCTGTTAGGCCTGATACTTTTTTGAATTAAATGTCAGGTTATTCTGAGGTTTTTTTTTACTTGCAGGGAGAGAGAGAGAGAGAGAGAGAGAGAGAGAGAGAGAGAGAGAGAGAGAGAGAGACGCTGTCAGCTTTCTTTTTTGTAACATTATAAATATTATCATCATTCTTATTATCATACACACGTAAGTTACATTTATTTATGTAACGCTGTTCTTTATCTTGCACAGTGTGCCCCCCCCCCCCTGTCGTTTGATGTATATATATATAAAAACAGCCGCACAAAACCACATTCGCCAAGAAACCAACACAATCAGTCGAAGTCGACAACAACGAACATGGTGCGTGCGGCGTGTTCATGAAAGCTGTTGACCCGTTCAGATATGGGCGTTTACTCAAAAATGTCAAATTATCAGTAGTTCCTCACTGGATGTGCTTATGTCACCGAGATGTAGACTGTTTGAGTGTATTGCGACATGTTCAGTGTGTGTGTGTGTGTGTGTGTGTGTGTGTGTGTGTGTGTGTGTGTGCGTGTGTGTGTGTGTGTGTGTGTGTGTGTGTGTGTGTGTGTGTGTGTGTTCGTTCAGGTGTATCTGAACACAAGCTCTCACAACTCTCTTTTTTTTCAAGATTCTGAGCCTTCGAAATGTTTGGAGGAGTCGTTTTATTGCACACGTTGCTACGTTTTATGAACGTGGCTTGTCACGCGGTGTGGGTGTTTTTTAATCATCACATTTTATTTGTTAATGTCATTTTATTTGAGGACGCAGTCTTTTCGCGTAAGGTAGCCACAGAATTTCTTTTGAAATGATTCACCATTGAGATTAGAAGTCTAGCTATTTCTTTGTAACTGACGGCTAGAGATGAAATGCATACAACGCAACAGGTGGTGATTGTTAAGTCAAGGTCGTCCCCTGAAAGCCAGTACTATTAAGGCCCCGTGCTAATTAGGCCGGCTCAGGGCAAACTATTCTTCGTTTTCTTTGTGAGGGTTGCTGCTGTTTCCAAGCACATAAGGCATAGGGTCCAAACGACACTGGGAATTATTGGCATTACCCTGTGTCGTTCTGCGTTACGAAAGGTGTACAATGGAACGATATTTCGACACAGACAAGTCACAGACAAGAATAACAAGATGGGTGTATCAGCTGCATACGTCATTTCTACAGCTGTGCATGGTGGATCCGGTTCTCAGGTGCAAAGCTGCAGTCATTCTGGGAAACGCCACTGGGCTATACTTACATGTACACAAGCCCTGCATCATTCCCCTTCTTCTCACCTTTTTTTTTTTTTTTTTTTTTAATATATTCACGCTTCAACTCTCCACCTTAAACAAGAGCAGGCACTCTCATGCGCGTGCGTGCACATGCACATATGCATGCATGCATACCCACACACAGACAGACAGAAACACATACACGCACACACACGCGCGCACACACACACACACGCGCGCGCACACACACACACACACACACACACACACACACACACACACACACAGCACGCACGCACACACACACACACGCACGCACGCACACACGCACGCACGCACACGCACGCACGCACACACACGCGCGCGCGCACAGAGAGAGAGACAGACAGACAGACAGAGAGAGACAGACAGAGAGGAGGGGGAATAGGCTGATATCAGATATCTGCATCCTTCTTAAGTCTGTAGAGCCTTTCACTCAGTTTTGTACTTTCTCCTCTCTCTCTCTCTCTCTCTCTCTCTCTCTCTCTCTCTCTCTCTCTCTCTCTCTCTCTCTCTCTCTCTCTCTCTCTGT
>JADBJO010000022.1:292500-295000 GCA_016801955.1 Conus betulinus
AATTTTTTTTTTTTCTTTATTTCATTTCCACTTCACCATGCCTACCTAAAAACAAACCAACCAACCAATAAAGGACCTCCTCTGTTCGTTTGTTTCCTTTCCACTGCAGTCTACATACCCTGCAAATTGTTTCATAGTTTCCTCTTCACCATGCACAGCCAAATCGGCAAGTTCTTGATTTCCTTTTTGCACTGGACCCGGCCTTCCTGGCAACTTCTTTGTTCTCTTTGCCTGCACCTGCCTTTTTTGGCAACTACTTTGTTCTCTTTGCCCTGCACCTGTCTTTTTTGGCAACTTCTTTGGGATTTTTTTTTTATCCACACCTGCCTTCCTGGCAGCTTCCTCCTTTTTTTTCCCCTGTACCTGCCTGCCTGGCAGTTGCTTTGTTTTCTTTGCTCTGCACCTGCCTGCCTGGCAGCTTCTTTTTTTTTTTTTGCTCTGCACCTGCCTGCCTGGCAGCTTCTTTGTTTTCTTTGCCCTGCACCTGCCTTCCTGGCAGCTTCTTTGTTGTCTTTGCCCTACACCTGCCTTCCTGGCAGCTTCTTTTGTTTTCTTTTCCCTGCACCTGCCTTCCTGGCAGCTTCTTTGTTTTCTTTTCCCTGCACCTGCCTTCCTGGCAGCTTCTTTGTTTTCTTTGCCGTATGCCTGCCTTTTCGCCAACTTCTTTGTTTTATTTGCCCTATGTCTATCTTTTTCGGAAAATTCTTTGTTTTCTTTGCCCTGCACTGCCTGCCTGGCAACTTCTTTGTTTCTTGTATCCTTTGCACCACCCCATGCCTTCCTTGCAGCTTCTTTGTTTTATTTGCCCTTCGCTGTGTGCCTTCCTGGCAACTTATCCGTTTCTTTGTATGCGCTACACCCTGATGCCCTTGCAACCTCTCTGTTCCTTTATTATCCTTCCTGTTTGCCATACATACCCAGCACCTTGTTTACTTTCCACTCTTGCCCACCCATTAGCTTCTTTGTACCTTTGTTTCCTTCCACTACGTCCTGCCTCTCCAGCACCATCTGCATTCCTGTGTCTCTTTCGCTGTGCCCTGCATATCTGACAACTCCTGCATACTGGTAACGTCTTTGTTTACTTTGTTTCCGTTGCGCCATTCCTTGCATTTGTGATATCTTGTTGTATCCTTCGTTTCCTTTACTCTGCCCTGTCTAACGAGTAACTTTTGTTTTTTTCACTAGTTTCATTGCCACTTTATGATGGCTATCTGGCACAACTTTGTTCGATTTTGTTTAACTTTCAATTACACACTAGCTACTCAGCTACTTCTCTGTTCCTTTGTTGCCTGTCTATCTCACCGTGCCTGCCCAACCACTTCTTTATTTCCTCTCCATTCCACC
This sequence comes from Conus betulinus, assembly GCA_016801955.1. Classification (NCBI taxonomy): domain Eukaryota; kingdom Metazoa; phylum Mollusca; class Gastropoda; order Neogastropoda; family Conidae; genus Conus; species Conus betulinus. Next base: position 293,845 of record JADBJO010000022.1, read on the forward strand.
TTACCTTTCCTTTCACCTTCATAGTAAGCAGCCTCTTTAGTCCTTTGTTTCCGGTCGGAGACACGATAGCTACTCGACAACTTCTTTGTTTCTTTGTTACATTTCCAATACAGCCTGCCTGCCCGGCGATTTCTCTGTTCCTTGCGACTCTGCCCTACCTGATCATTATTGTTTTTTTTTTTTTTTTTTTTTGTTTCTGTTCCATCAGATGTTGCCGCTGCCTACCCGGTAATTTTTTTTTATTTCTTTGCTTCCGTTCCACTACATCCTGCCTACCTGACAGTGTATTTGATCCTTCGCTCCATTTGTACTGAATCTTTTTTTTCTATCCCATCGTCTATGCCTCTCCAGTGGCGCTATGCACACGACGATCATTCCGGCTGCCCATTCACTGTGACGCCATGGCTTGTCTCGTCGCAGCCGTGGCATCCGCAGTTCATAGGGAGAATCAGCGTGAAGTCGTCAGGAGGCAGACCCACCACAGGAGACACTGTACCCAAACCCAGTCTTTTCGGGGATGTTCATTGGTGCCCGGTTCTAAACCAGTAAACACAGTGCAACACATTTTAAGCCCCCAACTGACGACGATGATTATGTAATCGCAGAGCCACCGTGCTTCAGCGTCCCCCAGCAGTGGGCGCCACAATGTACGTCCAACGACGGAGTCCCCATGAACTTGCCGATATCCGCGACCATAACACGAACTTACTAAGGGCATACACGCAGGGGGGGGGGGGGGGGGGGGGGGGGGGGGGGGGGGGTTACCAAAACTGAGGTCACCATGGAGCGGGGACATTAAGATCCAATTTAAGACATTTTTTCCACATATCAGTGAGGAGAAAATGATGAAGTTGATGCTATGGACTTCCGTTCTGGTCTGAGACTTTCATGACAAGGTTGTAGTCTACTCACACTTCCATGATAAATCCCGGGAGTCAACAACGCCCGAGAGATACAGACACCTGCAGCATTGGTAAAAAAAATGTTGAGCAACATTTGACGAGACGAATGCGATAGGTAGATGACACTCGAGTATGTGTTTCGTTTTCCCAGTCGAGCCAGCACCAAACCCAGGTCTAGGAAGGAGCCGGTTATGGGCCGATTTCTTTTTTTTTTTTTTAATTTAGATGGCTAGGATGGAAACTGAACCCATGAC
>JADBJO010000022.1:315000-322500 GCA_016801955.1 Conus betulinus
TTCCAAATCCGCTCCATTTACTAAATGCGACTGATATCTTTCTCCTTTACTTTGTGTTGAATGTACGATTTCTTCTATTTGTAACCGATATTGTTCTTCTTGTTGTATCGAATGCACTGTTCTTGTATCCATGCATTGAATGTTTGTACCACCCCGTTCATGTGGGGCTATGGCCTTTTTTCGAATAAAGAATCCATATCCCTGTATCTCTCTCCTTCTCGTTTACTCTCGCTTCCTCTCTCCTCCTCCTTCTCCTCCTCCTCTGTCTCCCCTCTTCTCTCTCTCCATTTTTTTTCTCCCCCCCCCACCCCTGCTTCCTCCTTCTTTCTCTTTGTGTCTCCCTGTCGCACCATCTACCTCTTCCTCTCTCTCTGCATCTGCCTTCATCTTTTTTTCCCCATAAACAATCCTTATAAACTCTTGCGTGGGTGTACCTTCACAACGAGAAAGAGACACCTTGAGGCAGAGACAGTTGGTGAGCAACAGATGCAGAAAAGAGAGAGAGAGGAGAGAGAGAGAGAGGGGGGGGGGGGAATGCTCTGTGTACAGAACTACAACCTTTTGAGCTGAACAGGTAAAATGAGGGGTACAAAGTGATAAAGATGGGGAGATAGCTATCCCTTGGATTTTATCACAAGCTAACCCAATTTGTTTTGTAGTCTACCGATGCCAGGACTTTTGAGAGAACTAGTAAGATTTTGTGTCTCTAATCTCAATCTCAAGAAGTGAATGCTCATGGTTAATAGATAATGCAAGAAAACTGACAGAAAGTGGAGAGAAGGACAAGAGCGGGAGAGAGAGGCGAGTAGAAATGATAAGGGATAAAGAGCAGAGAAGGAACAAGACTGTGAAAAAAAGCTTGAGATATGGGCGGAAATCAGATTGAAACCAGCACCGCTGAAGGGCATTCCATAGCGTTTACTACAAATGAGAAAGAGAGATGGAAAGGGAGACAGAGAGAGAGAGACAAGAGAGAGAGAAGGGGGGGGGGGGGGGGGGAGGGGGGGCACACAGACAGAAACAGAGACAGAAATATCTGGGAATAAGTGGTAACACCATCAAATACTCACATCTTTATCAGGCACCCTACTGTGTCAAGTTTTCGGGCCATTTCACTCAGTGTCTCTCTGACCTGATATTCTATGTGATAAATCCATCACGCCATCACGCCCCATCAAGTTTTCTTTCCAATGTTATCGTTGACTGCGTAGGATGAAGTCATCCTGTCTTTTCCTCATCTCAGTCTAAATATTTCCGTATGTCTGTGGTATTTATTTGTATTTTTAAGTGTGTGTGTGTGTGTGTGTGTGTGTGTGTGTGTGTGTGTGTGTGTGTGTGTGTGTGTGTGTGAGATTGCAGCAAACCTTTACAAGTTAGTCTGTCATAATCCCCCCCCCCCCCCCCTCGCTCTTTCACTCTCTGTGTCTTTCTTTTCTCTCTGTCTCTCTCTCTTTTCTCTATCTGTCTGTCTCTCTCTGTGTCTCTGTCTCTGTCTGTCTCTGTCTCTCTCTCTCTCTCTCTCTCTCTCTCTCTCTCTCTCTCTCTCTCGTTTGTATTTTGATTGCATTTCGTATTTTGTTTTTTTTCAACTTTTTTTTGTTCATGGATATCCATGAACACTTGATTTCAGGTCTTATGCGCCCCCATAACCACACCCCGCTCTTCTTCCATCCTCCCCTCCGCTACGTGTCCCCTCCATCTAGCTTCGAAGCGCTCAGTCGTTAATCCACCCTTGCAAAATGACCGGGCAGTCACTGTGCTTACCCTGGATCGATTTCTTTGCCTCAACGTCTTCCGCCTGTTTCACCGTCAGAAGGGAAGAAGAATCCACAACACAAACTCAATTACAAACAGGCTTTGATTTCTCCAGTACTGTGGATGTTTGGTCTCCTTGCTTGCTTTGTGGAGAGGTCTGGTTTGGCTACCGCGGAGGGGGCGGGTTCCTTCTGAAGGGGGTATTGATTCTTCTGGAGCACCACCACTCTTCATTCGTCGTGGACCCCGGGTTTGTTTTCTCACGCAGAGCTTCAACAGGCGGGAAGTGTTCGATTTTGTTTGCTTGTCTGAAACACTGTCGGGTCGCTGGGTTAAGGCAAACGAAACTTAGCTGAAACAAAGACTCGGCTGGAGAAGGGATGCAGGGAAAAGTGGGGTAAGAGATGGAAACAGTCCGTTTCCTGGTCCTTTCCTCACTCACACATGAGAAGGTTTTGTATCTCTCTCTCTCTCTCTCTCTCTCTCTCTCTCTCTCTCTCTCTCTCTCTCTCTACACACACACACACACACACACACACACACACACACACACACACACACTCAGGCATGCACACGCGCGCGCGCGCGCGCGCGCACACACACACACACACACACACACACACACACACACACACATACATACATACACACACACACACACACACACACACACACACACACACACACCAAACTAACAATAGTCAGGAGTACAGCAAATTAGACACACTGAGAGAAAAGGGATAGATGAGAAACGATGAGAACGTGTATCATATATTCCTCGAATGTAAGACTGAGTCTTTTTTTCTTGTGGTCGAGGTATTCAATTTTGTTAACAACAGTAAATGGTGTCGTCGAAACACTACAGAGATAAACCGAACGTCTTCTAGCACACGCTGCAGCATATCCGAATCATAATTTCTCAAAGCTGCCTTACCCAGTCTGTCCACTCTAACTGTAAGTCGTCTTTCCGGATAGTTAAGATCTGTCCTCTTCAAGCGCAGCCCCCATAACTTGATATCCACAGTCAGTCCTCTCCAGCTGCAAGTTCATCATAAAATGTGCACAACCTGTGCTGTCCAAGCGCAGCCAATCGCCTAATGCGCAGAAGCTGTACTCTCCAGTGCGAGTTCATTTGAGAAAGATCAGTTGCAAAGTGAGGCGATTGCAGGTGGATGCAACGTGTTCTTGGCGGTTCGCTAGTCATTACATTTAACATTTATTTGAGAAAGTCAGCATTTTTTTTCCCCTTTCAAGCGCGGCCTATGGCCTTATGTCTACAGTCTTTCCCCCCCAATTGTAAGTTCATTTAAAAATGTCTACCAATCGTCGTATCAAATCCAGACCTTCATCTTATCTGTACAATCTGTCTTCTCCATGTACACGTTCATTCCAGGGTGTTGACAAATTGTCTTCTACAGGCACAGCCCATCTCCTTATGTGTATAGTCTGTCCTGTGCAGGTAAAGGTTTTTCTAGGGTATCTACAAATTGTCTTCTACAGGCGCAGTCCATCTCCTTATGTCTACAGACTGTCCTCTGCAGATACGAGGTTATCCCAGGATGTCCACAATACGTCATCTCCAAGCGCATTCCTTCTAATGTCTGTCGTGTTCAAGTGCAAAACCCATCTTCTGTTCTCTACATTCTTTTCTCCGCGAGTGCAATTCTATTTCCCTGTGTGTATAGTCTGTCCTCACCGTGCGTAAGTCCACCTCTTGTGTATCCACAGTCCACTTAACGAGTACATCCTCTGATGCTCTGAAGTCCCGCGCTCCCAGCATTCGCTCCGTTCCATGGTCTCTTTAGACCGAGAAATGGGTAAAATTCCTCTCCTCGTCTTACCGGACACTGTGTCCCCGCAGTGGATTAGCGGCTTTCCTTACGAGCGGGAAATTGCCTTTGAATTCGCAGAGTAATTGGGGGGGGGGGGGAGGGGGGGGAGGTAAGGGGGGCGGAGGGGAAGTGTAATGGTGAAAGACGCCTAAAACTAAAACCTGGAAACTCGATCTTGTGCCTTCGGGGTCATACACTGTACAGTTTGTTCAGAACTGGAAACTTTCGTCGTATTTCTCATTGTCAGATTTTTTTTTTTTTTTTTTTTTTTTTTTTTGGCGTAAAACAGCGCCAAGAAAGACGGACATTCGCCAGGGTTTAGGGGTTTAGATTATTTTATTTGATTCAAACAGACAGAGCAGAAGTAAGGGTTTAACATATGGATTGGCAAAAGGTTACCATGTCTTTTGGCGATGTAGGAATTACATTTTTGTAAACGCATGTCATTGTAAATATGTTTAAGCTCGAAATTCCCGTAGTGTACATCCACTGTAGTTCATTTTCAAATGAGTGTGTGAGATCGTGAAAATGTCACTTTCTTTCAGACCACATTCGGCACTGATGTCTTTCTGATGGGCGAGGAATTACCTGATTTGCATTGCTGAAAAGAATGGTAGGAAATGTTAAAAAGACACTGGGCTTGTGGAGATGCCGTAGGTGTTGACCGAGACGACACTGGCACGGCGTTTTGGGTTTGTAGGCCTACATATTCTCCGTACACTTTGATAATTGTTTGAATGTAAATAATAGGCAGAAAAAAAATAGACCTGCTGCATGATACCAGGGGAAAGGTACATACGCTGGTGGCCATGAATAGGGTGCTTTTCAAATTGTGAAACTTAAACATGCACATTTGAACAATGCAATAGTTGGCATGTGTGCCTGTCTTTCACATGAACGTTAGTCTCCGCCCAGTCTACCTTCATCCCCTCGTCTTCACCATTCTCTCCCACCCAACACACACACACACACACACACACACACACACACACACACACACACACACACACGCGCGCGCGCGCGCGCACACACACACACACACACACACACACACACACACACACACCTCCTTTTTGTGTGAATCCCTGTTAGTGTTGTAGACTCGTGCTGGTATAGTTTACAAAGATCTGACAAAGGCGTTGCTGCTTCTTTATTCTGTTTTGTTAAGACTAATAGACCATTAACCACAAAAAGCACCCCCTAACGGAACTTGGTCTGTACCGTCGATCTGACTACTCTGATTTGGGCACAAAAATCCGCGTCCCAATCAAAGCATATTTCTCTTCTTTTTTCAATCTTCCTTGCGTTCTGGGGGCGATTACAGACCGTAGTCAGTCACCTCGAGCTTCTGAAGTTCCAAGAACTCTTTTCCTGTCTGAAAAAAATGACGGTTACGGCCTCGTTCTTGCCTGGAATATAACCGCTTTGGTATTCAAGGCAATAGAATAGAATAGCTGACTTCAAGCAAAGAATGCCCAACAACAGAAAGATGTCAAAATCCCGTTCTTCTATACATGAAAGCATCTGGCAAGTGGATTGGAACGATTAGACTTTTTAATTTTTTTTACCAAACCTGCTCGGACCTCAAACTGTTCTTTCATGAGGACAGCAGGGAGAGAGCTAGAGTGTGTCATGCAGGTACACATCGGTTACACACTGTACACTCACATATTCAAACACAAGAACATGCACCATGGGGTGTACCGTGTGCTGAGCTATTCAGCATCAACCATGTTTATATTGAATGCTGCGATTTGCACGAAATAAGCACATAGAGTAGACACCTTTAAGAACCTCTTCAGAGATGTATCTCCATATTTTTTTTCCATAATAAGAAATGAATAGATGTTATCTTATATGATTATACGTAATCACGGATGATTTTTTCACAGCATATTTCTTGACAGTAGAATATGAATTCGTCTTTCATTTTGCGTTTGCAGTCTTCTTATTCCATTTCGACTATATTCATATACCCGAAATCACCTGTCTGGTCGACTGGATATGAACAATATGAATGGAAAAAAGTCTTTTCGGTACAGGTTTTGGAATACAGCGAGAGACGGAACGGGAGCCTTAGAGAGCTGACAGTGTTCGAGCTTTGTCACAAACAAACGGGACTTAGTTGTGGTCAGTTCAAAGTACATGTACAAGGAAAAGAGGATAGTATATGTGGGAGGGAAAGGCTATGAAGGAGGACGTATTTGACTGTGCAAACGGTCCTTCAAACACACAGAAATGAAGACAAGCATTCTATAAAGAACTATAACTATAAAAGAAAAAAAAGCAAAATAGTTTGGCAGACACACAAGAGAATTCACAACCGCGCTCAAATGTGTTCGGTACTGTGTGCATAACGAGATCTATAGTCCATCAGATTTGCTTTGTGTCAAGTAATCAGATGTGGGAGGATTGTGAAATTCTGTCCCTCTTGACCTCAGAGCGTAGGTGTTTCCCCGGTGGCTCAGGCGTCTGAGTGGAAGTCTGGGAGTGGTGCGTGCTGTGCATTGAATGAATGGTATGTTGGCCTGACTGGAGGGTGTTTCATTACAGAAGATTGAGTTGATGTTGTGGGTCGTCTAGCTGACTGCGCAGACCGTAACAGGGCTAGGATCACGTTAAAACATCCCTGGCCATCTGTGTTAGTAGATTCGTCTAATTCATCAGTGTCACTGGCACGGGTCTTCAAGATCGGGAGAGTAGACAGCCGACGTGAATGACAATGTTGACGACGATTGTGTGAACTGTTTTGGTTTCGGCTAAACTTAAATACAGTTTCGTAGATCAAGAGGCAAAGGTAAAGCAATCTTGCTTACAGCCCAGCCGACCGCAAAGGGCCATATCAGGGCTTTTACGGAGCTGAAGTCAACTCACAAGTCATTCATTCATACAACTCTTTAAAGGGAATATACAAACAGGCTGACAGAGGCACATCGTAAGTGTACACGGATTTAAGAGAAGTTCACTAACATTGATTGACCAATCCGTTTCCACTCATTGTCCACTTGCAATTTTGCTCCAGTGAATGATCTGACAGGCTGGAAAAGTTGGAGAAATCTCTCTCGCCCTCAGGCGTATCCTTTTTGAGCTGATGCGTCGTCCTGATGGTGAACTGAGAATGTTGTTTTGTGCGGCGGATAGTGTCAGGGGGAAGGGGGTTGCTTAAGGGGGCTTGATACTGGATGTCTCGGGGAAATGACGGTGTTCAAAGCTTTGTATCGAATGTTGTCTGTAATCAAAGTAGTCTATCCGGGTAGTGAAGTGAGATGTATTTGACGGTGCGGACGTTGCTGCTAGCTAAGCATGTGGAAATAAATGTTGTGAAACACACACACACACGCACACAGAGACAGAGAGAGAGAGAGAGAGAGAGAGGGAGAGAGATGTGCTGTTAGCTAACCGGAGCATTTGAGGTTAGCCAGAAGGCACATCTGCTAACAAGCAAAGGCGTTTGCAAACATTTTCATTTTTGCCCAGGTGTTTGATTTTCCATCGCTTGTGTATCAACATGAAATATACGTAAGAATGTTGACGCAAGAGCAAGTGTGCTCACATGCGTTTGTACTCTTTCTTTCATTCATCTGAACACAAAGCTTTAGTTTCGAAGCGGGAAATGACTTATGACATAAAAGCTTTCAAAAGCTTGAAAGATGCTTTATAATGTTAGAAAAACACACATGCTTGTTGTGGGTATGTTGATAGAGATATAGATGGGAAATAAGCAGATAGACTTTTAGAACGATAGATTGGTGGATGGAGAGAGCAATAGATACATAAAGACAGACAGACAGACAGACGTACGTACATACATACATACATACATACATACATACATACATACATACATAAACATATGAAGAGAGACAGAGAGAGAGAGAGAGAGAGAGAGACAGAGAGAGAGAGACAGAGACAG
>JADBJO010000022.1:327500-337500 GCA_016801955.1 Conus betulinus
AATTGATGTCCATTCATGAAAAAAATAAGCCATCAACTGCTTGCATATTTGTCCGTCTGTCTGTCCATCTTTCTGCCTTCTAAATGTCTGGTAGGCAGCAAATTTTCCTGTTCAATGGATCTGATATCTGTTCATTCTGCATTTTTTCCAACCATCGATCTTTTAAAATTACTCGTAACGCTACTCCAGAATATTAGAAACTGATTTCATCTGCTGTTAATATTTACAACACTTTTTCGCAACATTTGAAATGCAGTCATGTTGCATTATTTCCGATGATGATGATGATGTTAATAACAGTAATAAACATAGTGGCGATTATCAGTTGTTACAGTTTAGCTTTTTTCATAAGTGTGTATATTTTCTTTCTTTCTTTCTTTTTCTTTTCTTCGCTTTCTTTTTGAAATAATTTGATTTCAATTTCGAAAGCCCGTCAATCAGATGTTCACAAACCTTTAAGAAGTGATTATGAATGAAAATTAGCACAACAAACGGATGACAATAAACATCTGTCGAATAAAGTGATGACTGCTTGAGCAGCTGCCGCTCACAGATGACAATAAACATCTGTCGAATAAAGTGATGACTGCTTGAGCAGCTGCCGCTCACCCAATCACTTGTTACCTTAAAAACATTGACACAGACTCCTCTGTTGCTTTGTCGACGTTTCGCAGATTTTGATAGGCTCGCGCGGTTTATATCCTCTCGTTATATTTGAGTGTCTGCAAAGTGAGAATTGTGTTTTCATTTCATGTGCCATGCAAGTTTTTATTATATCGTCTTTAGGCTTGATGAATTTGCATGTCTGATTTGTTGTCTTGTATTGCTTAAATGTAGTGGGAAAAAAATCGGTAAATGTTCATATTCTGTTGAACACATTGGTACTGTGTGTCATGGCAAGGATAATCCAATACTTCTGTTGGCTATACATCTCCCTCTGCTGCCATCGTGTTTTCATAGTGGGTTTTTTTTTTTCGTGTTGTCATCGTGGCGCGCGCGCGCGCGCGCGCGCGCGTGTGTGTGTGTGTGTGTGTGTGTGTGTGTGTGTGTGGCCAGATTTGTAAAGAAGACATTTGTTTGTTTTTTTTCTCTCCGTAAGACTAGTATTTATTTTTATTGCATTCCATCGACCGCAGTATGGAGTTTATGGAAATGAGTTTTCAAGCCGCGTGTAAAAATACATTGACAAATATGTACAATACATCAACAGACTTTTTTTTCTTTGTCTGTTTGTTAGCTTGCTTTTGCTTACAAGAGGAAAATTGCCTACTGAGGCAAGCATGTCGAACCACGTCGACAATATTTATATACATGTGCCTGTCTCATCCAGTATCAGTTTCATACCATTTAAATCTGAAAAACAACATGAACTGTACAATTCGAACAGAAGATTGCATACAGTCCTGACGCAAGCTCAAATTCTACAAGAATAGAGTATTTTTCACATAGGGACAGAATACTGCTTATGTTCAAAACGTATTTCAGTGTCAACGAACGAAAATATATCTACCTCTTCGTTTTGAATATGGGATGTGGCTATCATCTCTTTTGACAATGCATTGATAATAATATCCTAATGTGTCCATTTGTATCTTTCTTGTCTGTTGCTGGTGTTGTTTGGTTTGTTTGTTTGTTTGTTTGTTTGGTGATGGTGATGTTTGCTTTGCATTTTTTTTCTTTCTTGTTTTGTTATTTTTTTTTACCCCCACCTACTTTTCTCTCTGGATTTAAGCAGTGCAAGCACTCTCCCGCATACACACACACACACACACCACACACACACACACACACACACACACACACACACACACAACACACACGCGCGCGTACACACTGACTGACTGAAACCAATTTATTGTCAGATTAACTCAAAGTTGTACTGACAGACACACACACACACACACACACACACACACACACACACACACACACACACACACAACACACACACACACACACACACACACACACACAAAAGCGCGCGCGCGCACGCATGCACATCAACGCTCAGAGAGACAGACGGACAGAGACAGAGAGCCCCTGACCCGCGTGGAGAGGGAGAAAAGTGTATACCACCGCAAAACATTACAGGGAAATCCGAGGAGAAGGAAGACAAGGAAGATGACGGAGAAGGCGGAGGCAGCGACCACGCACTGACCGACTCACAGGGGGGATTAATGATATCCAGGCCAATCCGCCAACGCTCACACTTTTTTTTTTTTTGCCCTCCCACCAGACGGCGCTTTTGATTTTGTCTGTTTCTCGTTGTTTTGTTTGTGAAAGGAAGGAACTGAGTGGGTAATGGAGAGTAAAACCCTCTGGTTGTCTCTCTCTCTCTCTCTCTCTCTCTCTCTCTCTCTCTCTCTCTCTCTCTCTCTCTCTCTCTCTCTCTGTACTTTCTTCTCTTCATCATCGGCCCTGTTTCACTCATTATTGGGTCTTAATGTTTTTATCTTACACACAGAAATATTCTTCCTGCTGCTGTCAGTTTTGTTTGTTTGTTTGTTTACTCTTACTCAGTTTTCCTCTCCTTTGCATACAGCAGTTTACACACACACACACCACACACACACACACACACACCACACACACACACATAACACACACTATTTTTTTTACACACATGAGAACAGAAACAGTATGTTTTCACTAAACGCACATACAGACATGTTCTAATTGTAATTATCTCTCTCTCTCTCTCTCTCTCTTCTCTCTATCTCTCTCTCTTCTCAGTTTCTCTCTCTCTCTTTCAGTTTCTCTCTCTCTCTCTCTCTCTCTCTCTCCTCTCTCTCTCTCTCTCTCTCTCTCTCTCTCTCTCTCTCTCTCTCTCTCTGTATTGCGTGTTCATAATATCAAAGAATACTCGTAAAACTGTCCAGTTGTCTTGCATGTTGATGACATCAAAGAGTTACTTGTAAATCTGTAGGCAGTATATTTGTTTATGTCTAACAGGAAATGTTTCCTTGGATAAATCATGTAGTACATTCTGGAATATCGTCCTGCTTTTATATGCTCTCTGAGGGGATGTAGCCTTTGATAGGCCTAACCGGATAAAGGCTCTCTCTCTCTCTCTATCTCTCTCTCTAGTCTCTTTTCTCTCTCTCTCTCTCGTCTCTCTTTTTCTCTCTCTCTCTATCTTGTTCTTCGTTCTCTCTTCTATAGTCTTTCTTCTATCTCTCTATCTCCTTTCTCTCTCTATCTTCTCACGCATGCAGGCCGCGTCCTCTCCTGGCGACCACACAACACACACATCTACACACACACACACAGAGAGCTGGACACACACAACAACTTTATATATATATTGATATATATATATATATATAATTATATATATATATATATATAATCTATATATATATGCACATAAAGACGTACACACGCACGCGCTGACGCACAGAAACACGTAAACCCACACACCGCACAGAGAGAGAGATTCAATCCGATGCTCACACTCTCGATTTGAGGTCGATGGATATTTTCACCTGAATGTTGCAAAACTCTTCGTGTTCGCTATTGTCACAGTGTCTGCCTTTTACATGGACACATAGACCCGGTGTAGGTGTTTGTTTGTGTTTGCGCATGCATATGTATGTGGTGTTTTTCTATGTTAATGTCTCTTGTGTCTTTGTGAACACAGAATACAGTGCGTGTCTGTGTGTGAAATCATGTGTGTGTGTGTGTGTGTGTGTGTGTGTGTGTGTGTGTGTGTTGTGTGTGTGAGAGAGTGTGAGAGAGAGAGAGAGAGAGAGAGAGAGAGAGAAGAGAGAGAGAGAGAATGTTTTTGGAGGGTGGAGAGAAAGGAAGGGGCGCATCGATCTTAATGTATTACAACCATTGCTCTCACAGCTAAATCAAGGGTTTAACGATGCAGATGAAACCCATATTGCGCAGGTACACCCATCTGTATACGTTTGTTCATAGCTGTATATTATGCGGGCAAATACGAGTGGGCTTTGCCTTTAAGTAGACTAGCAACTCCTAATCGAGTCATGTCTTTGATGTGCTGCCTCACAGATGCCGACTTCTCAAGAAGACGTGACCACGGAGATACATGACTACTGTTAGAGACAGTAGCGATGAACAAGGAGCGAACACACGCTTCTTCCAGGCATCGTTTTTTTAAACAGTCATCCATTAAAGCTCCCCAGAGCATCCACAGGATGTCAACTTCCAGAGCTAATTCCCCTCTCTCCTCCTGACAGAGATTTGCTTCGCTATGCTGTCCGTTGACTCGCCTTTTTCACCACGTTTTTACCTCTTGTATGTCTTATGTTTGCCTTGCTTCCTTCCTTCTCATTCTCCTTCTCCTTCTTCTTCTTTCTTCTTCTTCTTCTCTTCTTTTTCTTCTACAACTTCTAATTCTTTGTCTCCCTTTTCCGGTTTTCTTCTACTTCGTCTCCTTCATCTGGACTTCTTTTTTCTTCTACAACTTCTAATTCTTTGTCTCCCTTTTCCGGTTTTTCTTCTACTTCGTCTTCTTCATCTGGACTTCTCCTCCTCCTCCTCATCCTCATCCTTCTTCTCCTTCTTCTTCTTCTCTTCTTCTTCTTCATCATCATCAAATTCCTCCTTCTCCTCCTGCTCCTCCTCCTTTTTCTCCTCTCTATCTGTCTATCTCTGTTTTTCTTCTCTCTGTCTGTCTTTATCACTCTCTGTCTCTCTGTCTCTCTGTCTCTCTCTCTCTCTCTCTCCTCTCTCTCTCCCTCTCCCCCCCTCCCCCCCCCCCCCCCCCCCCCCCCCCCCCCCCCCCCCCCCCCCCCCCCCCTATTGAACATTAAAGAATCCAACGAAGAGTTAAAGATATGCTGCATGATTTAGATGCTAGATGTAAGTAAACTTGGTCGTCAAAAGTACGAAGTTTGTTTGTTTCAGTATGGGTTTGTGTTTGTCTTGATGATTCGGTGCGTAAGAAGTATTAATGAACTTTTTGTTTCAATTCGCCAATGGTGGGTAGACTGGACATGACAAATATGGTCTGACATTCAGACTAGTGAAGGACTGTAAATGTACAGATCCTGTAGCAGCATACGTTGTTTAGAACTGTATTTGGCGTGAAAAAAAAACCAGCATATTAAATACTTTGCAAGATTTAAATATCAAAAATTTCTCATTTGCAGGTGCATCGCTTTAGTTACAAATCGTTAAGCAGTGATGATGTGTATTGCCCATTGTACGGTTAGGCAGAAGAAAATTAGATGCATTTTGTTTTGAACTGTCAAGCGCTCACAAATATCCCTTCAAGATTTTTTATCATCCTAGATATTATAAAGGTCCATCTTTGTTTAGGTTTATTTGCTGATCTTTCCGAACTGTGATTCAAGCTGTGTGGAATTATAAAGCTTTCAAATTTAGGGAACGAGCAATCCATAACACAATATATTCTGCGTTCGTACCTTCTATGTTTATCCTTAATGCTTCCGTTTCTCGTATCCGTGACAATGGTACACAGCATGCTAATCAAATATCCTTCATAAAAGGCCAAGGTCTATACATAAATGTATTATTCGAATTTGCTATTCTCTCTCTCTCTCTCTCTCTCTCTCTCTCTCTCTCTCTCTCTCTCTCTCTCTCTCTCTCTCTCTCTCTCTCTCTCTCTCCCACCCCACTGCGTTAAAATGGCTATGTTCTGCCTCCTGCCCTACATCATAGCCGGCCTTGGCATTTTCCTGAAACAAATCAGGGTTCATAGGGACTTGAAAGAAGACTGTTCAGTGCGAATTTACTTGTGTGCGCAGATCAGATCTGCATGAAACTACCGGCAATTTCCTTTCCTTTTTTTTAGTATGTGGATATATACCGGCAAGCACAGAAGGAAATCTTCACTGCATAAAACTGGGAAAGGCGTTTTTATGAGGACTTAGTGCACACATAGCAAAAGGAAGACCTCTTTGCTACTCGCAAAGGTCATAGAGAAATGAGATCAAGTCAGAGATGAAAATGAGAGCAGAAGAGAATTGCAAGCTCATGTGAACTGATCACGGTAGTTTTGAACTTAGGAGAGAGACATGTTTTGCAAACATGATTGATGCACGAGATCCTAAACCTGTGAAATTGTTCCATATAATATTGGTGTTTCGAAGCGGAAAATCGACCCGTTCATACGGATATTTTTCGTTCTCTAACGAGTTGCAAAAGTAGCGGAAAAAAAAAAAACGCTGGCTTTACATGTATCCGATAGGCGGCTATTATTCCATGAATCATGTTCTTTTGTTTTTTGTTACAAATAGGGTCTACCATAATGAGTTCAGTCACACAATGAATGAAAATTGTCCCAGTACTCTCTTTCTCTCTTTCTCTTTCTCTCTGTCTCTATCTGTCTGTCTGTCTGTCTGTCTGTCTGTCTGTCTGTCTCTCTCTCTCTCTCTCTCTCTCTCTCTCTCTCTCTCTCTCTCTCTCTCTCTCCGTTTCTCTCTCATATGCGCGCATGCGCGCCATATATAGATAGTTAGATACTCAGACACAAAGATATATGTTCAGACAGACAAAGAGACATATACGTGGATAAACATACCTGCCAAACTCTCGAAATATTCAGCAAGTTTCATATCATAAAAATCATTATATACGGTGAGTATCTGGTAGAGAAACTTTCCGAGTTTCAAATATGAGGTTGTAAGGCCTAATGAGAAATGGTTACAAAAGTACTTCAACATCCTCTCCAGAATGATGAGCCAAGAGTGTTAACGATGGGATGTTGTAGTCGAACGATTTACTTCAGTCGAAACAGCAAGGAACAAATTCCATTTCAGTTTTTTTAAAAAAATACCCCATTCATCCTGATTACCGAGCTTCGACTCCAGAACGCTTAACATCTGCGAAAAGAAACTTCACAGCGTTGTTCGTTCCTCTCAACGGAGAAGTGTTGGGAAGGACATGATGGCGAAGGAAATGAGTGTACGGAGAGAGAAAGTCAAAACGAGAAGCTGGATGGGCCAGTCAGCAGCGAGTCAGGACCAGTCTCTTCGCGGAAAGAGAAGCCATTAGCCGAGGCAGGTGTCATCCGGTGGACGCACAAAGTTCATTACGTCCCACCAGCTCAGGCCTGGGGGAGGTCGCAGCGTCAGCTAGGTGGCCGCTACCTCTGCCAGCTCTGATGTAACAAAACCTCCTGTGGGTGCCTCATTTGCGTAAGTCAGTGTTTGTGGTGAGCATGACAATGTGGATCAGTACATCTCTCTCTCTCTCTCTCTCTCTCTCTCTCTCTCTCTCTCTCTCTCTCTCTCTGTATGTCTCTGTCTCTCTGTCTCTATCTGTATCTCTCTCTCTCTCTCTCTCTCTCTCTCTCTCTCTGACTGTCTGTCTGTCTGTCTGTCTCATCTCTCTCTCTCTCTCTCTCTCTCTCTCTCTCTCTCTCTCTGTTTATATTGTCTCAGTTTATATTGTCTGTAGCCTTGGTGACTTTGAATGATGGGACAGACAAACTGACAGACAGATATGCATTCATGTATATAACCACTCACACACACACACACACACACACACACACACACACACACACACACACCACACACACACACATGCATGCATGTATGCACACATGCGCTCACTCACACAGCTATGTGCATGCACAAACACGCGTTCACACACACACACACACACACACACACACACACACACACACACACACACACACACACACACACACACAACACAACACAACACACACACACACACACACACACACACACACACACACACACACACCACACACATACACACACACATGGCTCGTATGCGTGTATCTGCGTGGGCTGATTAGTTTTATTCAGTGGCGTTTTTTGTTTGGTTTTTTTTTGTGTGTGTTTTTTTTGTTTTTTAGAAAAAAAAATGTTTCAGAACAATTAAGAGAAAGCAGAACGAACGGAAATCCAATAATGAGTCCGCTAGTTTTGTCCGGCGCCTCAGGACATCTGACATTGATGAAACAGGATTCCACACGATCCCAAAGAATCAGCATCAGAGAGAACAAATGAACGAACGATTTTTTTTAATGAGGGAAAAATAAGCACAATACAGGCTTTCTTAAATCTTGCCCGTAATGGAGAGAGGAGAGAGAGAGAGAGAGAGAGAGAGAGAGAGAGAGAGAGAGAGAGAGAGAGAGAGAGAGATTCAACTGATCGATCCTTTGTGACGAAAAAAAAAAAAGACATTTGATTTGGAGGGTGTGTGTGTGTGTGTGTGTTTGTGTGTGTGTGTGTGTGTGTGTGTGTGGGGGGGGGCATGCATGCACATAGTTGAGTATGTAAGTGCGTGCATGTGTGCATGCAGGCATATGTGTGTATGTGTGTGTGTGTGTGTGTGTGTGTGTGTGTGTGTGTGTGTGTGTGTGTGTGTGTGTGGTGATAATGATTATTAATGTACACATGTGTGTGAATGAGTGCAGAACGTTTGTATTGTTTTACAGTTTTGCGGAGAGAAAGCTATATGTTGTTTGATTAGGAAATGCACATTTTTGTCTGCAGAATGGATTCAGATAATAAGTATAACAAAACACGGTGCAGCTGACCTGTGACATCGAACGTCTGTGTCCTCTTTGCATTCCCTCCCGAACACCCAACCGCTTTGCACAAAATATTGAAAACTATATAAACTGGACAGTTTCAAAAACATACCAGTGATGTCCCTAGGGCTTATGGACACATACTGGCACAGGCTGCTGTTTTCACGACGCAATACGAAAGGGGGCTGTGGGAATGCTAATGATACACGGAACATTCAACGTGCAAATTGGTAGGGAAGAAGAAAGTCCACCAACCACAAGACTGAGTCAGAGGCTCTAACTTTTGCAGACATGGCCACATGGAGAATGACACTGTGCAGGAAAACAGTCTTTATTCCTGGTGCCCTGTTGGTCCTTCCATCAATGCACACCCTTACAAACAAGAAAACAAAAACAGTTTGGCCAGTTGAACGTCTGTCCCCAAAGCGTTGCTAATATTATACTAAAGCAAAAGACACTTTCAGTGCTACACCCCAGGGAATGAAGAAACAAACCCGCTGAAAAAGAGCAGAACTGGAAAGGAGACTGTAAAATCCCACCACAAACAAGGCCAATTACCTGGAAAAGAGAGATCACGTTTTCAACTCTGGCAAATCAAACTGACTGGAGAGCTCTAGCTTTGACCCCGCTGAGGGCAATCTGTTTCCTCTCAAAGGAGACCAAGTAGCAGGAGAAACTGAGCGCAGTCCATTCCAGATTGCAGCTTCGTATGCTGACCAAGTTCAACATGAGAGACACCATGTGATGCACCTGCAATAATGGTTAGTGTCTTGTTGCAAGGTTCTCATCTCTTCCATAACTAGAGGTTGTCCTGGCCTGCAGACGTCACGGCACCTGAGAAGCTACCTTGATGGTGTGGTCATGGCGTAATGCTAACCCCATCAGAACCATTAAGCTGTCTGTAAACAGACACCGCGATGGCTCTGATGGAGTCATTCAGACTTTTCTTTGAAGAAGAACAGCCACAAAAGAATATTCAGTACTGGTGCTGTTCAATATACGTCTACCAGCATAGTCACACACAACATTCACATTGGACATTTTTAGATATTTGCAAGATCTTTCTTTATATAAACGTATCTATCACTAAATATTGACGAATTGATAAATATTGAACCAAAGCAAGCAAGCAAGTAAGCGCATACACACACACACACACACACACACGCACGCACGCATGCACGCACGCACGCACGCACGCACGCACACACACACACACACACACACACACACACACACACACACACACACACACACACACACACACACACTCACACTCACGCACTCACACACACACACACACACACACACACACACACACACACACACACACACGCGCGCGCGCGCGCACACACACACACACACACACACACACACACACACACACACACATACACGTGAAGAGAAAAGTCTTTCTTCTATGCGTTTTTTGTGCTGTACATCGGCGATTAGAAAAGCAGTTTTCCCCAGATTACATGTATAATTTCATTGCACACA
>JADBJO010000022.1:347500-352500 GCA_016801955.1 Conus betulinus
CACACACACACACACACACACACACACACACACACACTCACTCTCTCACACACTATCTCACTCTCTCTCTCTCTCTCTCTCTCTCTCTCCCTCTCTCTCTCTCTCTCTCTCTCTCTCTCTCTCTCTCTCTCTCTCTCTCTCTCTCTCTCTCCCCCCTTGTGGCTGAATTTCCGGTCACACTTGTAAGGTTTTCATCAAAGGCAGATGTTCTTTGTCTGCTCAAATTTCCATTTCATTTCCTAAAGCAAAGCTTGCCTGAGTATGCCCAAACACACTTGATTTTATTATGTTTTTATTTTTTTTTGTTCTGTATCTTTTTTGTTGTTGTTGACCTTCTTGTCAGGTCAACATCTGCTACACCATACTGTGTGTGTGTGTGTGTGTGTGTGTGTGTGTGTGTGTGGTGCGCGTGCGCGCGCGCGCGCGCGCGCGTGTGAGAGAGTGTGTGTGTGTGTGCGCGCGCGTGCCTGTGTGTATATGTGTGTGTGTGTGTGTGTGTCTGTCTGTCTGTCTGTCTGTCTGTCTGGTCTGTGTGTGTCTGTGTCTGTGTGTTATGCTTAGTGTACATGTGTGTGAATGAATGCAAAACGTATCTGTTTCCTTAAACAATAAGCAGAAAGAAAACAGCTTAACTATAATTTTTCTATTGATTAAAAAGATGCAGAATGGATAACGATTAAAAAGAGTAACACAATACGTTCATGTGACTTAAGATATCTAACGTGTATCTCCCCCTTGCATTCCCAACAAGACCTCCTGTCCTCTTTTCATAAAACATTGAAATTTTTGTAGACCTTACAGCTCCAAAAATATACTAGCGTTATCCCAGCGCTCGTGGACACATGCTGGTTGAGGCTGCTGGCTTTAAAATGCAACACAAAAGAGAGCTGATGGAATCCGGAAATACACGAATCATGGAAGATCCAGTCCAGGGGGGGGGGGGGGGGGGGGGGGGGGGGGGGGGGGGGGGGGGGGGGGGGGGGGGGGGGGGGGGGGGATTAGGGGGGGGGGAGATCCACCAGTTACAAAGCTAAGTTAGAGACTGTTACTTTTGCAGACTTGACCACAGGGAGACAGAATTTTGCAGGAAAAAATAGTTTTTCTGCTGGTCTGTCAGTCCTTTAATCACTGCACACCCACAAAAATAAGGAAATAAACAAATTGGCCAGAGCCATGTTTCATCTCCAGAGCGTTGATGACACAATACATAACCAGAGACAATTTGGTCACAATGTCTTAGATAATGACGAAACAAACTGAAGAAAGAAAGAGCTCATCTGGAACAGAAGCAACAAAAAACCACAAACAAGGCCTATTAAGCGGGACAGGGAGATTAAGCTTTCAGCTCCAGTGAATTAAACCGGCGGCAGCTCGAGCTATGACCCTACAGATGGCAATCTGTTTCCGCTCAAAGAAAGATAAAGTGAAGGTGTGTGTGTGTGTGTGGGGGGGGGGGGGGGACCTTGTTACAGTCAATTTCCCATTGCAGTATCGCATATTCACACGAGAGACGCCTTGTGATGCGTACGAAACAATAGTCAGCGTATTCTGCCAGATTGTTGTCTGTTCCATGACCAGAAGGTGTTCTCCTGGCTCAACGATTCCACAGCACCAGCGAAGATCGTCCCAGTGGCGATGTTCTCCCGTAATTCTAACTCCATCAGAGCCATTAAGTTGTCTGCGAACAGAACTCTTAATGGCCCTGATGAAGTAATCAAGAAGCTTTTTTTTTTTTAAAGAAAAACAGCTTCACGAGATTACCCATGATGGTTCCATTCAATATACAGCTACCAGTATAGCCACACATAAAATTCACGTGGGACACTGAGAAAAATGTGTATGAAATCTTTCTCAATATAAACCCATCTGTCTTTGAGAATGAATTACTTGAAACACGTTGCATTGAAACACACATAAACGCGCGCACACACACACACACACACACACACACACACACACACACACACACAAACACACACACACACACACACACACACACACGCACGCACGCACGCACGCACGCACGCACGCACGCACGAACGCACACACACACACACGCGCGCGCGCGCGCGCGCGAGCGCGCTCACGCTCGTTTGCGAAGAGAGAAAGAGTTTTCTTCTATGCACTTCATGCTGTAAATCGGCGATTAGAAAAGCAGTTTCCCCCAGATTACTTGTATAATTGCATTCTTCACCTCTTGTAATCGATCCCGAGGTAGCTTTTTTTTTTTTTGGGGGGGGGGGGGGGGGGGGGGGGGGGGGAGGAGGGATGCCTCAGACACAAAACGCTGTTTATTGCAGGATTTTCTCTGGATGGCGTCGACAATTGGGATGAGGAGGAGGAGGAGGGGGGGGGGGGGATGTTCTGTCTTGTATTGTTTGAGGCAAGGTCTTTATTTAGATCAGTTGGTTCAACCTTAATATGACAGTGCACCTTCGTATCGAAATAGAATGCGTGCTCAGTAACTATTCTTTATACTATCGACAGTTTCTGTTGTAAATACACCTTTATCCGGATATTCTCACTATTGTTCACTCCTTCTTTGCTAATGTCCTCCTTCTTTTCTTGTTTTCTTCCCACCTTCCAGTAGACACACACAAAACACACAGACACGCACTGAAGCACGCACGCACGTACGCATGCACGTACGCACACACGCACACACACACATACACGCGCACACACGCGCGCGCGCTCGTACGCACGCATGCATAGAAGCACGCACGTACGCATATACGCAGGCACACACACACACACACACACACACACACACACACACACACACACACACACACACACAAAGCACGCAGCACGCACGCACGCACACACGCACGCACGCGCGCACACACACACACACACACACACACACACACACACACACACACACACACACACACACACACACACACACGTACGCACGCTAGGACGTACACACACTCACAGTTTTTTTTTTTTTTTTTTTTCCCTCCACCACCCCCGCCTTTACTTTTTTTTTGTCTTATTTTTTCCTTCTTGTTTGTGTTTTTTTTTTTTTTTTTTCCTTTTTTTTTTTTTTTTCTTTTTTTTTTCACTTTTCTTCCTTTATTTTTCTTTTTTTTTTTTTTTTTTTTTTTGTAAACGCGGTCCTTTTTTTGTTTTAAACTTTTCTCACTTCTTTTTCAATTCAAAATTACATTTTTTCCACACTCGCCATGCAGTTCTGTATGCTGAGTCGCAGTGCTAATAATGGACATTCACTTGTTTGCTTTAATAGTTGTGCGTTTGATACAATAATGTCTGGGTTTTTTGGTGACCTGATGTATGGTGCGCTGACACAATCATTCTGCGATAACATTTAAGCGATAATGTAAGACATGAATAAATATTACAGTCCTAAAACAATGTAAGGCGTCTGAGTATTTTAAGTGTGTGTGCACACTCACAGAGTTTATCTGGTGAGTGCTTCCCTCGCTTCTAAACTGAAGTCATTTTAAGGAAAGCTTTTATTGCACTGTGAATTTCATCGTAGAATTAACAAAGTGTGCATTCTAAGGCTTTGACTGTATCTGTTTTAAAAACATCCCTTAGTTTCTTACCAAGGAAACTTGAGTGCTTTCAGTAGACGAATACAGCAGTCTTACTGCAATCAGGTGTGTTCTAACGAGTCGCAGAACAAACCAGAGCCAGATATCTAATATTCCAAAGAGAGAACAAAAAGGGAAATGCCTGTATTAGCCAGAGCTGCTAAGGTAGTTTTAACCTGATAGATATTGTATCCTAAGTCCTCTTCAAGTTTTAACCTGATAGATATTGTATCCTAAGTCCTCTTTCAAAAAACGGAAGGTCAGATCATTTTAACACGTGTCCAGGCAAAGATGTTTCTGTTAACGGACACTGATGTGCAGATTCGATCTTCTTTCCCCTGAAATTCATTAGCCAGATCCGAACGATCTCGAGCCTGAGAAGCTGACAGTCACAGTGATAGATGGAGCAGGGCACGGAGGCTATTTTCACATCGCTTTGGAACATCCTGACCCAAGAGATTGGGGGGGGGGGGGGGGGGGTGGTGGTGGTCACGGAAATGAAATAGGGAGATCGACAGTCGATTTATCTTTTCTTTTACTTCTTTTCCCTTGTTAAGTTATAGATGAGCTATGTCAGAACTGCTTTTCCATTCTCTCTCTCTCTCTCTCTCTCTCTCTCTCTCTCTCTCTCTCTCTCTCTCTCTCTCTCTCTCTCTTTCTCTTTCTGTCACTCTCTCTCTCTGTTTCTCTCTGTCTGTCTGTCTGTCTCTCTCTTTCATTCTCCCTCTCTCTTTCTCTGTCTCTTTCTGTCTCTCTTTGTCCATCTGTATCTCTCCCTTCTCTTTATCTGTTTTCTCCTTTCTCCCGCTCCCTTCCTTTCTCCCTCACTCTCTCTCTCTCTCTCTCTCTCTCTCTCTCTCTCCCCTCTCTGTCTGTCTGTCTGTCTGTCTGTCTGTCTCTCTCTCTCTCTCTCTCTCTCTCTCTCTCTCTCTCTCTCTCTCTCTCTCTCTCTCTCCTGTCACTCTCTCTCCGTTCCTCTCTATGTTCATCTTTTTCTGTCTCTCTGTTGTTGTCTCTGACTGTTTCTGTCTTGGACCCTGTCTCTCTCTGTGTCTCTTTCAGTCTCTCTCTCTGTCTATCTCCTTCCCCCCCCCCCCCCCACTCTCGCTCTCCCATCCCTCCATTCACTCTCTCTCTCTACTCTCTCTCTCTCTCTCTCTCTCTCTCTCTCTCTCTCTCTCTCTCTCTCTCTCTCTCTCTCCATTTGTGTGTTTCCTCTGTGTTTCTCTTTATATATATATTTATATATATATATATATGTATATATATATATATATATATATATATATACTCACTATATTATCTCTTCTTCTCCCATCTCTCTACTCTCTCTCTCTCTCCCCTCTCTCTTCTCTTCTCTCTCTCTCTCTCCCTTCTCTCTCTCTCTCTCCCTCCCTCTCTCTCTCTCTCTCTCTCTCTCTATACACAGACACACAC
>JADBJO010000022.1:357500-367500 GCA_016801955.1 Conus betulinus
CACACACGACTATGTCATGTTTACTTCAGCTGGAAGAAAGGCACTTATGTTTTCAAAAACGATACCTATTCTGAAAGAAGAAATAGGAAAGTAGTACCAGTTATTCATCTATTTTTGTTGCTGTTGTTGTTGATTGGAATTCATGAATGACATATTATTGTCTCATTACCACTTTTTTTTTCTTTTAATCAGAAGTGTAGATGTCTTTTGGTTCTTATTATTGATATTTTTTTCTGTCTCCACGTGCTCTCTCTCTCTCTCTCTCTCTCTCTCTCTCTCTCTCTCTCTCTCTCTCTCTCTCTCTCTCTCTCTCTCTCCCCATTGCCAAACTCCACATGGAATGAAAGCATGTTGAACAGAAGAGACGGACCGTAGCGCGCGTATCATCCAAGGGTGGGGGTGGGGGTGGGACGTACACTCATGTGCGCGCCTAGGAGCGCAGCATTTCATCCACACTCGATTGACTCCAGCCTTGAAGTTTATGGCCCAGATCTTAAAAGACAGAAGGCAGCTGCCTCTTTTCCCGTCGGTGATGGATGAAACAGAGACATGGGGACGATTAACCACGCCATGGGCACAGTGTGACTAAAGCTGTGAAACCCTTGTGACCTGAAAACGAAGTATGGGTCTAAAATTCTTTGTGTGTTTCTACTTTTTTTTTTTTTTTTTTTTTTTGGGGGGGTGGGTGGGTGGGGGTGGGTTGCTTGTCAAATAAAATCCCTTCTATCTCTCTGTCTCTCACTCTTTTTCTCTCACCCTTCTCTCTCTCTCTCTCTCTCTCTCTCTCTCTCTCTCTCTCTCTCTCTCTCTGTTTCTCTCTCACATTTCCTCTGTCTGTCTTTCTGTCTCTTTCTATCTGTCTGTCTGTCTGTCTCTCTCTCTCTCTCTCTCTCTCTCTCTCTCTCTCTCTCTCTCTCTCTCTCTCTCTCAATGCAAACAAATTAACAAAGGAGCCTGTAGACTATTTGATAGGTTGTTGAAATAATTTGGTACTATTTTCGGAGGATGTGGAGAAATAGAGCAAAGATAACAGTAAGCGTTTAAAAGAGGAGTATTTTGAACGTTTTATGATATTTTCAGCGACAGGTCTGAGCTCAGCATGAGAAAAAAGTATGTTTGTACACTACAAAAGAGCAAAGTTGTGTCTAATACTGACATCGCAGAAGCTGATTCAAAGAAAGCTTAAAATGATCTATTTCAGGTAACCAGCTTCTCCCGACGGATTGATCAATGAAGTGTTGAAAACTGTAAGACTGTTTTAATTCTCCAAAATGTCACTGCGCAGAAAAGATGACATCACCCCATCTAGACAATTACAGACGTCCTGCTTGCTCATCACGTGTCTGTAAACTGTCCAATCATATAGGCTGATAAGCACAGTGTATTTTCTAAAACTAAAGCTGCTGTTCGGAAACCACGTATAGGACAACCGACCACATTTCCACCTCAGTGCGCTCTTGTCCAAGAGAGCATCTTTTCCGGAACTGAAAAAAAAGTGTATGTTGCTGTGGTAGACTTGCAGAAAGCATTCGAAAAAGTGAAGCAACATGTACTTGCAAAAAGACAGAAGTAGAACACCAAAATGGTTTCTTCGGAGTATGCGTAGAATATAACTTGACGCAAAAAGACCTTGTGAGTGTTAAGAAGGGCTCAAAGTGGGTTGTTTAGTAACTAATGTAGGCTACTGCTTTTATCGCTAAAAATGAACTAGCTTCTTCTACGCTATTAGACATGACGGACATGGGCATTCAAGTAGTGGTACCGTTGAATTACTACTGTCAATGTTTGCTGATATACTGCATTATAGTTATCCAGCACCAGCGATCTGCTGATTCCGATTCCAAACTCTGTTAGTATTGTAATTCTGAGATCTGGTAATAAGGGACAATTGAAGAGGTGAAAAGAACCACACCTGCCGACTGCTGAATCAACTGGAAAAACACAAAACATTTTGCTTTGTCCAGGACCACTCATTTCAAACTGAAA
The DNA here is from genome assembly GCA_016801955.1 of Conus betulinus. Taxonomy (NCBI): domain Eukaryota; kingdom Metazoa; phylum Mollusca; class Gastropoda; order Neogastropoda; family Conidae; genus Conus; species Conus betulinus. Next base: position 359,487 of record JADBJO010000022.1, read on the forward strand.
TATGGAGGCAAAATAATGACCACTGGGTGGTTCTGGTCATGGACCCTTTGATATGTTTAATATGTATGTCGCACAGACATATATTACAACTTACATATCGCAAACATTTACATACATCAAAAGACGTCAATCACAGTCCGAAAAACTGAACACGCACATCTAATGTGTGTGTGTGTGTGTGTGTGTGTGTGTGTGTGTGTGTGTTGTGTGTGTGTGTGTGTGTGTGTGTGTGTGTGTGTGTGTGTGTGTGTGTGCGTGCGTGGGCGCATGTGTGAAATCCGAATTATTCCATCAATGTACGAATTGATAATGTAAACTATCGCACTGGTGTGTCGAATATAAACGAAAAGTTAAGTTCCTGGAGGGATTTTTAACTCCTTAGCTGAACTGAAAAAACACATATTGACAATTTGATTGAAAAGCGAGAAAAAAGATTAACCGTTCTTAAAATTATATGTTATCAACTATGGGTGTCAGGACTATCATACCCTTTTACATCTATACATCTCTTTAGTCCGATCGAAATTGACATATATGCAGGAAGTGCATTTCTCTGCACCTAATTCTCTTTTAAATAGATTGCAAAGCTTGGATAGTAAGGCCATGAAATTAGATCTGGGAGTCCCAGTTCATACAAACACTCACAGATGTTATAAAGAAACAAATATATTACCATTAAATGACACGCGAATATTGGATGTATCCAAATATATTGTCAGAAGTCTTTCTGTTGAAAATTCAGTTTCTGAAGAAATACTGGTGGATTTCAGTAAAGATTCTCCTAAGAGGTCAAAAACATATTATACATTCAACCAATTAGAAACTTCACATCTGACTTTATGTCACATTGTAATATTGATATTACTACTATACCAGAATTTCCTGCGGTACCTGCAATGCCTCCTTGGGAGCACCTACATGCTTCTTTTGATTACAAATACGCTTTGTTAAAGAAAAGGGATAATGTAATATTTTAACAACTGAAGTTCGTGAACATTTAGAAAACAGCTATCCAATCATTTAAAAGTGTTTACAGATGGGTCGGTAATGAAATCCTCTGACAGTGATTCAGGCTTTACAGTATCAACTTTAAATGTCAGGAAATCATATTATTTAGGGAAAGAGGTTTCCAGTCTATACCTCAGAATTATATGCAATACTGAAAGCTTTGACTTACATAATATTATATGATACACCAATTACTTTCTATAAAAATTTTACTTTATGTAGATTCCAAATCTGTTTTACAATCACTAGAGCGTTGGGACTGCAAAGTAGAAAAAAATTTGCTTTTTGACTTAAAACATCTACTGCATTGTTTCATAACTCTAGGCATAAAAATTCATTTTTGTTCGGTCCCATTTCACTGTGGTATAAAGTGGAAACGAACAGCAGACAGTCTTGCAAAGAAGGAGCAAATAGAAACACTGAAAATTTTTTAAACAATCCCTTAGATTTATCCTCTCGTGGATTAGTCCAAATTTATGGAAAAAATATATACATAAGCAGAATTTTAAGTAAAAAAAAAGTATACTTTACCATCGTGCCCAAGGCACATTGTTAGATTAATTCATAAATGAAGGCTGAATACTTGGAACACTAAATATTCTCATGGTATTACTTGTGTCTGCAGAGAACAGGTTGCAAAATGTTTATAAAGATCAACAATTTTGTGTACCACTAGGGTATTTCACACACGTAAATATGCATATATCAGACGTGGATTTGAAATAAACCACTGAACTGAACTAAGCTGAACTGGTGTATCGACTGTAAGCCTGAACAATAAAGAATCTCTCTCCTCTCTCTCTCTCTCTCTCTCTCTCTCTCTCTCTCTCTCTCTCTCCTCTCTCTCTCTCTCTCTCTCTCAGATGACGTAGATTTTTGCATCCACATACGAAAATATGTGAAAACAACACATTCTTTCCATCAGAGTGTGTAAGTTTGTTTTTTTGTTTTTTTTTCATGTCATTTGGTGCCGTCATAAAACTACGTGTTTCTTCCTATCTGACCTGTTGTGGAAAAACAAGTTTCGAAGCAACACACGAACTCATTTTCCGACGTGCTGTCTTTCCTTCTTCTTCTTCTTCCCTTGCATTGTCTGAGTCATTTGGTGCCGTACTGAAGCACTTTACAGCTGGCAACTTCACTGTTGTTACGACTTCGTGGCGGAGTATTGGAAGACCACTCTCACTGGATGACTCCTGCACTATTAGTACACTTGGGTTTCCTTTGCTGTTTTTTTTTTTTTGCTGAGTTCAGAGTGATATTCGGTCCGCTTTTTATGACGTCTAACTACTGTCTGAGACAGTTACCGTCTTTTTCTTCCCCCGACTGGTGCTGACTTTACTACTTCTGTTTGGTCAAGTCGTTCCAAATCTTAAAACCTTTCTTTGTGCCGTTATCTAGGGTTTGTTTGTTTCGTGTTTTGTTTTGTTTTGTTTTTGTTTTGTTTGTTTTACAACCTCACTTTGTTGGTCGATAAAATTTTCCCCTTCTTCCTTCGTTTGAAGCTGATCCTCTTGTCTATAGCGCTGTGTGCTCTAGTGCAGCAAGATACTTTTTGTTTCCTTTTGCGTTTTGCCTCATGAGCGCAGGAGCAGCGTTGCTGGAAAACAGGTGACCAAGACTTGCTAGACAACTCGATGAGTGGACTGGCCTGCTTCACATTCTACGCAAGATAAAACTTAGTTTCGGGTCGGTTTTATTCTGTTACCACCTAATCTGTGCGGGCCAATATTGAAAAATGAAAGAAATAAGGACCCAAATCCAAGTTAGTGGATCTCAGTTGTCTGAGTGCACCAGTCGAGTAATTGGCGTTTCTGTGCAACGGCTTGAAATGTGGCATTTTGCCATGCGTATTTTATCTTGTGTCATATATTTTCAACAGAAAAAAAATAACGTTGAAATACTCATTGCTCTTCATTGTCTAAGCCTCTTTGAAATGTTGAATAAATCTTTCAAAATCTTAAAAGCTTTTTTATGTTGATGTCTAGCTCTGTGTGTGTGTGTGTGTGTGTGTGTGTGTGTGTGTGTGTGTGTGTGTGTGTGTGTGTGTGTGTGTGTGTGTGTGTGTGTGTGTTTTAATATCCTTACACTGTTGGTCAATACATTTTGATTTAAAGAACTATGTGACAAGGATGAGATTCGGAATAGCCGATACATTCGCTCAGAAATACCGTTACAGTGATCTTGATGAAGATGCTGTAATATGCCCATTGTGTAAGCATACCAAAGAAGATGCACAGCAACTTTTTGCTATGCTGTCCTGCCTTCCAAGGTTTCCGAAATGATTTTTTATCCCCCCCCCCCCCCCCCCCCCCCCCCCCCCCCCCCCCCCCCCCCCCCCCCCCCCCCCCCCCCCCCCCCCCCCCCCCCCTCCCTCCCCAATATCTATTTTTTAAAAAGCATGACATCGTCTGTTTGATGTTGTACTGCGCACGGCAGATCGAACTGACACAACATTGAAGAATGTTGGCATGTATATGTATTTCAGCATTTAAAAGATGTTCTCTATTGATCAGTCAAAGTGGCGTGTTTGATTACGCAGTTGGGATGGATTAATGCTGAACTGTCATGTCATGTTATATTATTGACAAATTATTCATTGTTTATTCAAAAGTGTATTGTCAATTTGTTGTATCCACTCCAGAAGGGGCCATAGCCTAGACTGAATAAACGTCCGCTTTCATTTCCGCCTACGCCTCTCTCTCTCTCTCTCTCTCTCTCTCTCTCTCTCTCTCTCTCTCTCTCTCTCTCTCTCTCTCTCTCTCTTCACACACACACGTGCGCGCGTGCGTGCGCGCACGCACACACACACACACACACACACACACACACACACACACACACACGCTCAAGACTTCTATTTTAATTCAGATAAAGGCCTAAACCTCATGCCAAAAGGGAAGTGTACTAATTTCAAATAATGCAAAAAAAAAAAAAAAAAACGAATCCTGTGACATATGCAAATCAAAGAATCAATCGTTTTATTTTTTGTTTGTTTGTTTGTTGTTTGTTTGTTTTTTGTTAATTTAGATAAAGGCCAAACAAAGCCCTGTACTGAAGGGAGATGTACACTTAATCAAATACATGTACAGGATCCTGTAACATATATACAAATCAAAGAATCGTTCAACAAATCGAAGAAAAACAAATCGAAGAAGCAATCGACCGGATAACATTCTACATAAGATAAATTGAAACACAACATATCCAAAATCACAGTTCACAACCTGAAAAGTGCCTGGTAAATATACATGGCTAATTTTCTTTTCAAGTTGTCTCTTTCCTTGTCGACATGAGCAAAGTTAACTAAAATTGGATGTGATACTGTGGTATTACGGTTGAGTAGATTTTACTTCAAGATCTCTCAAGGCATGGCAGCAAAATGACAAGTGCAAAGCACATGCACACGCACACACACGCACACACACACACACACACACACACACACACACACACACACACACACACACATACATACATACATACATACATACATACATACACACACACATAGAGAGAGAGAGATAAAAGAGAGAGAGAGAGAGAGAGAGAGAGAGAGAGAGAGAGAGAGAGAGAGAGAGAGAGAGAGAGAGAGAGAACAACCATAACAATAACAAGGGGAACAAAATTGACATGACGGGCAAGAGTCCAGCAAATTGATCATTATTAAATCATGGCCTGTCTTAATCTGATTTCATTTCGAGCATGGTTAACATAATGTGATTTATTGGGAGTGACATGTGGATTCAGATGCTCTCGGACCTGAAACAAAAACTGGAGTTTACAGCCAGGGTAGAATTGAACGTGTATGCCATCTATCGTTCTTCTCCTTCCTTGGTTTTCTTGTATGTACTCTCTCTTTTTACTCCCAGTTTGAGTCATCCATGTTCCGTGTTGTATGTGTTGTGGTATTTTTTCCTTGGTTTCTGTGCGCGCTTGTATGCCATTCATATCAGACAGGAACAAGCTTTCTCTCTCTCTCTGTCTGTCTGTCTGTCTGTCTCTCTCTCTCTCTCTCTCTCTCTCTCTCTCTCTCTCTCTCTCTCTCTCTCTCTCTCTCTCTCTCAGTGTAAACAAGATGACCAATAAACAAATGTCAATAATCATTTGAAAAAACTGGACGGATGGGTAAAACGGTGCCTAGATATTCATAGATTTTTTTTCATGCTTGGATGAAAGATGGGGCTGGTGATGTGAATAATTTTGTTATGTTAGTTTTGGAATGAGTGAAGTACAAGTTAACAGCGGTATCCAGATATTTGTTTTCCAAAATTGTCCATTCTGTAACAGATCTTAAGGTAAACTGCATGTACTCATAATATGACCAGTATATGACATTTCCACAGCTTGGAGGAACTAGTCGTGGGATGTTTTCTTTTTCCTAGTTATTTTTGTCTTCGTTTTTTTTTTTTTCTCATGAGAGATTGTTGCTCTTTAGTTTTTGTGTTTTCTGGAGGTTTTGCCGGTTTATTTTTAGTTTATATGTACGTTTGGCGTATACCCAATGTACACAAGTCGGTGACCTTATAATAAAATTCGTTAACTCTCTCTCTCTCTCTCTCTCTCTCTCTCTCTCTCTCTCTCTCTCTCTCTCTCAGAAAAGAAAATAAACAGGGACTTTGACCATTTAGTGAATAAGAACCCAACGGATCAGAGAACGGACCATTTAATAATCAGAGCATCCCGTGACAAAAAAATGGAAAGTATGTCAGTGTCCAGAAGCTGCTTTGAAAACCCTGTCAAGAGGCAGCTATTCTCTTGCAGTTTTTTCAGCGTACACTTCAGGGTAAGCCATCTGTCTCGGAGAGAAGATGGGAAAATTGTGATTGACTGACCTGTGAGGCTGGTGAAGTGTCACCCTATGCCGGTGAAAATACCTCTGACTGATAACTACAGTAATACGTGCAGGCCGAATCTGCTGACGAGTGTCATTCAGAAGACGACAACAGACCTATAGACGGGCAGAACAAAATTGGTTCTGTTCGCAAGATAGAATCCAGTGGTTCCCGCACGCTGTTGGTGAATATTTCACTCATGCTTGATAACCTCCACTCCTGATCCGTTTTCTTTTTTTCATCTTTGCCAAGTCATTGTCACAATGGCTCGGGACTTATTTTGTGCTTGTGTGTGTGTGTGTGTGTGTGTGTGTGTGTGTGTGTGTGTGTGTGTGTGTGTGTGTGTTTACCACCACCATAGAGCTCTATCCGCTCGTGTTGTTTGCTCCTCTTTTCGCTGCTCTTTCGAATCTCATTAAAATGGATTACACAGTGAGAAGGAACCTCGCAGGAACAAATGTCCGTCGTCCTTAAAAACAAGCATGCATTAGGGAATTAATTTCTGTAATCAGATCTTGTCCTGCCTTGGGATTTGATTTGCTCGGAGCGAATAAAGCCGATTTGGAATTCACACTAAAAGCAGCAAGTCAAGAAGGCAATAAAGAGCCATTAAGGTGGCAGTTAGCTGAGCAGTGAAAAAAATGGATAGTTTTCTTTTATAAGGCAAGATTATATTTCTATCTTTAATGATGAAAGAACTAAGGCAGCGTCCGCTCACGTCCTGATTATCCAGAAGAATTCGTTCTCAACAGTTTTGGAGATGAACATGTATATTTGGTTGATGATTCTTGTATTGTTCTGTAAATCTGTTGTGAACATGTATATTTGGTTGATGTTCTTGTATTGTTCTGTAAATCTGTTTTCGTCGACCTTTTTTTTAAAAAAAAAAAATAATATATATATATATATATATATTGTATACCAAAATCTGCACATTCTTAGCCGCTGACAATGCTTGGGTAGTGAACAACAACAGAGCTGACCAGTCAGACTGTTCCGTATCTTTTGATCTCCCTTGCATCCTTAAATGGATCCTCAAGCATAGGCTCAAAGACTGTCCTTTATATTGTTATACTGTTGCGTAATGTTTTAGTTTTCAACAACTTTTTTCCTCTCTAAACTTTCGTTTTGTTTAATCCTACTACCTTTCGCTGGCTGCTTGGGGGTGCTGTTGCATTCTTTTTCGAACCCTTGGCGGTCGGAACACCACAGAATTATGGACTGTGGTGTGTCTCTATCTGACGCCAAGAGCACAGATACACACAGCTGTGTCTCCCTGATGAGTCCGATCCAGCGGACGAAAGACCTCGGAGCAGGCAATACATATAGATCTGTTTTCGAGAGGGATTGCGATAGTTTCCTCATGCAGCTAGTGAAGGGGTTTTCATATTTACGATATACATTTTCCTATTTATTTCATTTTAAATTTTTTTTTTTCCTTTTAATTTAAAATTTTTGCCAAGTCATTACTATAATGATTGAAGAATTGTTTAACCTGCACTTGTTTTCCCCCACTACTTAGTTGTTCAGCATTACATAATTTATACCAAAATTGCACATTACACTTGTCAGGGTTTGTTACAGAGAGAGTGAAAGTTTGAACTTCGCTATTTTCTTTGAACTCACTGACAGGATAAATCAGACACATGATGCTGACGGAAAAAAATAAAGAAAGAATTTTTTTTTTTTATTTTTAATCGAAGTTAATGTCGGATGTGAAACTACATTTTTTTTTATTCATTTCGAGCTTTTTAAGTCATAAATTGGGCGGCTTTCAGTTGTTCATGTACACGCATTAGCAACATTACGATTTCCTTGTATGTCCATTAAAATTGATACGATGTTAAGACCATCCCAAGGCAACCATGAAAACCTTGCGATCTCAACCTATAAGCATTGACGAGGGCTAGAAAACAGCTTTCTGACTGCGTGAACATGGAACGCAGAAGCAATAATGGCAGATGCTTTCGTTTAGTACAATTTGCACCCTGTTATTGTTTATTATAACTTGAAAACACAAAGTTTTATTCAACATTGTTCTTCATCCACACACACACACACACACACACACACACACATGATTTCTTATGCATTAAAAAAATGTGCGTTCATCAGAGAGAGAGAGAGAGTTTCCACTGTCTGACAGGCATGTGTGCTTTCTACTCTTTCGG